>NW_019379628.1:209728-229019 GCF_000648655.2 Copidosoma floridanum
AAAAAAAAAAAAAAAAAAAAAAAAAAAAAAAAAAAAAAAAAAAAAAAAAAAAAAAACTGCTTGAACATTGGTCAGTCGGCGAGAGACCAATTTATTAATAACGCATTACTGGCTTCAAACTTGGACATTTACGTACATGGGTAGTAGGTACTTGCATGCTCACCTATCCACTTAATGTACGTGTGAAATATCGGCTGATCCCTCCTCCTCCTCCTCCTCCTCCTCACGACGCCTTTTCGTGTCGTACTTACAGCTTAAGAGTTTGAGGCTCCAATTCAAGTCTAAGCTTTTGGTACAACAGATGTATGTATATATATATAGCTTGCAGGCAAGAGGAAAAGCCCGAGGATAAAGCTCCTGCCGCTTGACCACACGTGCGCTAGAGCTTACAGCTGCTTCTTTTCCACACACACACACACATACCATGCACGAAGTATTAGGTTGTATTTCTATAGGTACGCAGGAAAACCTCCAATAAAATATTTAAGGCGACAACAAAGAGAAAGAGAAGAAAGCTTATATAGTTCGGAGAATTCAGTGGCGACGGCAGAGGTGGCGGCGGCTCGAAAAACCTCGTCTGACTCTGACCACGTTGCCGTTGGTCGCACAAGTAGGTATAGGAGGCTAGCTGTTGAAGGTATATACTATTACCTAGCCAAGCTATTACTGGAAGCGACCCACGACCCACCACCTACTTAAGGTAGACGTGGAAGTGGTGGAGGGACAGTTATGTGTGAAATGCGGCGTATTACATAATTATATATATATATATATATATATATATATGTCTCGAGGCCGTCGCATCAACCCTCGGCGGTTTTCCTCCTCCGTGGGCATATTACACACGCATCGTGTGCGCACACGTAAGTATAGGTGAATAAGCGCAAAACAACAGAGTGTACTCGCACGCGTATCCGCACTCGTCGAATTAAGAGGGAGAGGGGAGGCGAGCGAGCAACCCCCCCGCGTTATTGCAACCTCGCACTTAAAATTTCTCCGGAGAGAGAGAGAGACGTGGGGTGGGTGGGTAGGTAACGCACGCGCTGCTACACAACAGGCATCAGGCGTACATATATATATATCCATAATATACAGTGGAGGAGGAGGAGGAGAAGGGGTTGTTATATAAAACATCCGCAGAGGTATATCATGGCATGTGTAGGTATATAAAGCACTCGAATGTTTTGACTCTCGCGGTGGCGGCGGAAACCCCTTTCACTCCAATTAAAGTAAAACACTCGAGTGGCAGTCCTTTCGGGAGAGAGCCCCCCCCCGTTCCTTCCTTCCTTCCTCCCTACCCTATATATGTGTATTATACTCTTGGTTGCTCGCAGCAAGCAGCCCCCTCGATACGTGAATTATAAGGATGTAGCGCTGTTATATATTGTGCTCCCAGTCGGGCGAGGGGGATGACGCGTGTATAGTATATACTTTTTTATGTACAGTGATTGTTGCAGCATCAGCAGAATCAACAACGTTTGCGAGAAGGAGGAGGAGGAGGAAAAAAAAAAATAAATAAAAGGGAAGATAGAGACGCAAGGAAGGAAAGGGAAAAGGGTGTATACGACGGTACGTATAGGGTGATGGGGTTTACATATACATATATATGTATATATGCGCGTATAAGCTCAGCAACAACTCGGACTTCCTGCGGCAAGTTTTCTTTCTTTATATGCGCGGACAAACACACGGCTCCTCTCTTGTGTGTGTGCACCACCGAGGTAACTTCTTTACGTGCATACCTGTCTGATGATTGTTGTGAATTATTCTCGGAATTATTATACGACTAGTTGAGTGTACAGTATATACCTATGCGCGTATGCGTAATGGGCCGAAGCTTAATTTCTACACAAGTTGTTGGTGTCACATCTCCTCCGTCATCGGGATGATATTATATTGCAGAAGCCAATATAAGAGGTGAAGGAGACGGGGGACTAAAAGGAGGACGAGAGAAAAAACGAAGCAAGGGGTCTTGGTGGGCATCAGTCGGGCATTTGTATTATACGGGGGGAGGGGCTGTACGGAAGAGTATGGCGAATAACAAAAAGGAGCACAGGCGTCTCGGGCGTAATATGTGAGGGGGGGAGGAAGAAAAATAATGCTTATATACTTGTACGGTGCAGTCTACTGCTTATATGTGTATATAGACTTGGGAGTGGAGATACATAAATGCCCCACCCTCGTGCACTACATGAGCATAATACCACTTGAAAAATATTACACGATAATTTTAAACTCCGAAGGCTTTTAAGCGTAAATATTATTGGAAAAAAAAACAACAAAAAAATCTTCTCTCTCAACCCACAAAACTGCACGAAAAAGTTTTCGATAAAGTTAATAGTTGAATAATCCTTTCGATGACCGGCAGAAGAGCTATCAATGGTGTGAGTCAACATGCTTGTGGAAAACATATATACAATGAATATTTTACTTAGAAGTGATGGTGCAAAATGATCCAAAAAAACGCAAAAAATATACAAAGATGGCTTTAGATCCAAAGAGTAAGTATTTTTAATGCATAGAACTTGGATTATTATTCGTTTGATGATTATATACGATAGGGGGGTAAGTAAATGTTTGCCTTTATGTACAAATTATGATGGGGACACGCGCGTATCGATTTTTGGTATTCGTTTCAAACTTACAAAATAATTGTTGTATTGAAATATACTCTGTAGTGGAGAAAAATTTATGTTTTCAAGTGGGAAGGAACCGAGATGGAAATAAAAAGGTAATATTTTAAAATATTGTTTATTTTTGACAAAAGGTAATTATGAAGAGAGACAGAGAGATTTGGTTATTTAAATATAATCGAGTCATTTAGGATTTGATGTATAAATAATATGTTACAGTATAAATACAATATGTACTTGTGGTCCAAAAAAAATAAAAGAACCTGTACAATGTGCACGTGCGTATATTGGCTCTGGCTGACTGCGGCCAGTGTCCCGTCGGCAACATACAAATATAATATTATAACACACACGCAGTAATAGCGTATACAGTATTGTTGTACAGTATCGTACGTATAATTACCTGTGCAGATGATATACATATAATAATATATGCACTATAAATACATACAGATACGCGTATCTATATGTAGGTGGAAGTTGAAAGTGATGCAGATGACGTCGGTTGGGGGTGGTAGGTAGTCGGTCGGCTGAGGGAGCGAGGGAGTACAAGCAGCAAGCACAGAAGGTATATATACATAGTATCGCCGTGCGAGCGCGCGCGCGCGCGATCAATACCGTGCCACGCCTCGGCAGCTCTCTTGTAGGTGTAGGTACCTTATAATGTGTATATATATACCTATGGATATTTTCTCTCTCTCTCTCTCTCTTTTACCTTTGCCCACTACGACTACTCTCTTTCTATACACCACTACTAGGTACCTGTGCCCAATGGCTATAAGAGCTCTCTTCCAACCCTCAGCCCCTTTCGTCTTCCGTACGAGTCCTCATGCGAAAATTTCACATTCCAAATCCTCTCTCTTTATCTATCTATTTTTTCGCCTACGTCACGCACTGCCCTCGTAGGTGCCCATAATATATACCTACCTACTTTCTCTTTCGTTTTCTTCGTTCGTAGTTCGTATAATAATATTGCCTATGCTCCCAACAATCCTGTGATGATGATGATTTTATACTTGCACCAATCTACATGTATTGTATTTACACATACGACAATTCCCACTTTCCCTCCCAACGTACCTATATATATATACTGACGTACTGACGGGGCACACTTGGCTTGTATTGCAATTAGATCCTTTTTTTTTTTTATTCAAATGATACATAATAAATACGCAAAAAATGTATACATCAGATGCGAGATCGGGTGATGTAAACGACTCGGAAAGTAATCGAATTATTTATTAACTATTCACACGTAAGTTGCTACGAAATTATACACACGCGTTTGCAAGTGCCTTAAGTGGATAATAACCGCGCGCGCGACGATGGTGGTGGCGGCGGTGCGCAAAAACGATTCGAGCAACATTAATCGATCGATCGGCGAAATCACTCGGTTATTGTACAGGTACCTATATATGTATATGTACACTAACTTAAATACTTTGTGGTATATAGGTATAAATTATGTATAGAATATGTATAGCTCTTTAGATTTAGGTACTTTTTTAAATTATTCATTTACGCAGGTGTAATTTATTGTTGTTGTTATTATTATTATTATTATTATTATTATTATTATTATTATTATTATTATGAGAGGGAAACTCGCGATAATGATGATGTTTGAGTCATACATCGTAAAACCATTAAAAAATGTACCAAGGTACCAGCCAAATCAAATATAGCCACATCGATAACATAATTATAAAATGACAATTATTGCCACTCGACACTTGTATATAAGTTATTATCCTTCGATTCTTATACCCGTAACCTGTAGCGCACGGAGCGGCTAATCGGCACCCGGGGATGATGCGTGGGATCTCCGCCGCAACTATAGGTGTATGTATATATGTACATCCATCGCCAACTTTACTTTGGCTCCCCTGGAGCGAATCGTTTGTAGGTATACAGGCGTGTGCCCCCTTTGAGGTATCGGTACCTATACAGTGGCAGAGGAGAAAAAAAAAAAAAAAAGAGGAATCGCGAGCGCTGTCGCGGCCGACCGGCGAGATTGATCGTGCGGCTGCACATGCTGTCTGCACACCGGCGCGCATGTGTCCCTCCTCCTCCTCTGATGCTCCATTTGCGGGACATTCACGCATATATAGCTACGTATATGTATATACCTACATACCACCCACCAAAGCTGTATGTATGTCATTTTACATGCATCCGTGTACCTACTACACCTTACCGCGGAAAATAAAACGGTTATGTATGTATATGTATGTGTGTATATCCTACATCACCTGCCCTGCAACCGGTAGACGACGTTATAGGTGTGCATGTCTCGCACATATTATTCTGTCTGTTTGTCTGGCACTCTGGCGATCAATGAAAACGCGATCAACGGCAGCAGTGTCCCTATACAATATATTATTACCTATATATCGTACCTGTACCTACACACACGTACGCAATTGCTGCTGCTGCAACAGTCTATATATTTATAAAAGCTAACAACAACAATGAATAACTTACACAATACATATGATATAATATATTATATATCAATTGGCTGGTTACGTGTGTGAATGCCCTTTTCATTACCTGTACTTATTGGGTATACGCGCAGGCAAGGATTAATTTACGTGCCATGCAATTGCAGTTCGCAGTCTTTTTATACACATCTTAGGAACCACACACATTTTATGTTGGGCTAGTGAGGCGAGAAAAAAGATTCGAGAGACCGATGAGTTCTCGTATATAATTATGTATGAGATACTTACAGATATACACACATGTAGCAGAGCAAAGGAAGCCGAGGAGAATCGGAAATAAACTTATCAATTGATCCGAAAATCTGCTGGAGGTAGAAACAAGATTAGGCGTATAATATCCATCCTATACGAGCATGGTTATAGGTGCAGTGCATTTCTCTAAATCCCTCCTTGTGTGTTTGTGTATACATATAATTATATTGTTCGTCCTCCATCCGATTCTCGAAGGGTTTTTTTTTAACACTAAACGTATTATTTATTCTTATTCGAAATTTTTTTGCTTTTGCCCTTCGCTGTTCGCACATGGAAATAATATTATTTTTTCCCCAGTTAGCCAAATAATTTGTGTGTAATGTTTAGTAATATAAAAAATACCAATATATATATAGTGAAACCGAGTTGTTGAGCAATTGACAAGACAACAATAATAGATTTAAAAAAAGAAGATAAATAAGAAAATACGCTTACAAATATATTTTTTTTTACTGAGGAATGTCACGTCTCAAAGAGAATGTCTCTCAAAATAATTTTTTTCTAAAACGAGCTTTTTTTAAAAAAAAAACTCAGTGTGTACAATTATACTTTGAAAAACTATTATAACTATTCATACAGTATAACTTCTTCATCTGCAGTCAATATGAAATAGCAACGTGTGTGGAAAATCATTGTGATACGTGAAACTCTATAAGTGATACTACTTTGACTCAATAACAGCTGATATTCTTAAATTATCGAAATAATACTGTTTTTATTACTTTATCCTTTTTTTTCACTATTTAGAGAGAAATTTTGTCATAATCAAAAATTGAAGTTTTGTGTGAAAAATTCTTAAAATGTAATTTTTAAACTTCATGAAACAGTAGATTTCGACACGTAAACATTACTATAGGGTCAGTTCATAATATATGTCAGACAGAGTTTTTCGGAATTTCTGATGTCGTTCCATATATTCCTATAAAATAGAGATCGCAAGTTAAAATATAATAGTTGAAAACAAATTTTCGTACTCAAAAAATTTTTTTTCGAATTGTTATTAACAAGAAACAAACAAAAAATACTCTCAGACATTTTTCTCTAAAAAATTTTTTTAATACGTGGAGTCAGGTATTCTCAGCGCTCTACAGCATGAAAATGTCAATTCATTGTTCCAAAAAGAAGTTTGAAGTATGCTATGTTAATAGCTTAGATCACTGTTATTCAATTATCAATAAGACCTGCACGCGCTCGGCAGTATATATATGCATACACACACATATATATTTTACGTATGCGTCTATTAACAAGTGATAAACAAGAATCTAGATTAAAAAATGTGGATATTTGTATGCTCTGAGTATTGTAATTATACGTGTAAGCGTATTTAAAACTTTTTCTGCATCAATAAATTAAAATTATAAATACTGTAAGAAAAAATAAATAAATAAAAAAATGAAAATCTCCAATAATGCAATTAAAATTTTTTTTTCTGAGATATTGTTTGTTGTTTTGCACTACCATTTTGATTATAAAAGAAATTTTGGAAAGAGAAATTGTATCATGTGTATGGTAAACGAGGTGGTATGGGAAAAATTTATTGGAATATGCTTATTTTCCAGGCATGTTTTTAATTAATTTATAATTTCCCTTGGTTCTCACGGAAGTTACGATTAATTAGCAACATTGAATTTTTAGTCTAATTTTAGTCTGTCATACATTTTTAGAATTTACTTTTGATTTTTTGTATTCACTACGGCTCATTGAGGGTTGAAAAATGTGGATACTAATACTAATTCTAATGTTATTGCCACAGGTATCATTAGAAAAAAAAGGTAGTAACAAAATTGATTACGTAATTTTTATCTATGAATATCAACGAATATTTGATAATCGTTAAATTAACCCTTGAATCGTAGGTAACGTTTCATCTTATCTCGAATAAATGTTATATCCTATCTCGAAGTTTATGTAAAATCCCTTTACCCTGAAATAATTTATTTTCTCAAAAAAATTTTCCGTATGACCGTATTTCTTGATTTTTCGACAGATTCGAGATTTCTCGTTATTTCAGCAAAATTTCGTGCCAACACGAAAAAGCTTAAAAAACTTTACATGAAATCCGGAAATTTTTTTTCAAAAACTAAATTACGTTTACTTTGTACAAAATTTGAATGGATACACCTATACATCAATATCAGGCAAAACCACCATTAAATTTTTTGTACCACTTGTAATGAGCTAAATTACACCTCTCCTATACGTGTGCGCGAGTGTAAAGGAGCGCTTGGCCCACGTAACTATCCACTAAGAATTCTAGTAGCAGAGAGCGAGAGTTCGATACTCGTAAGCCCTTATTGAACCTAATTGACAAGTGTCGGTGGAGTAACTGAGACAACTATCTGCTCCAAGTGCCCTTTCTCTCTCTCTTCGCTACTCTCCCCGCCACTACTTACTTACTCCTTACCTCGTACCTATACATAACATTGTCTTATATATTATATGGGTCCGAAGTTAAGCGGCACTGCCATTGTTTTGTTTTTAAATTGATGTATACCTATATGCATTAAGTACGTAAATCGAGTGCACCCGACCTTGTTAAGTATTTCGCATGTATGAATGCTTGCAGCTCCATGCACAGTATTAATTAAGTAAGTCCAAACTCTACGTTGTATAGCTCTCATCTCACGTAACTCCTTGGGTAAACATACATTTTATTATGAAGTAAATTTTTTTGTCAACGAAATGCACAAAGCATTGATTGAGTAAGTATATTCGCGTAACAGGTCGAGGATCAAGAGAAACGATGTAAAATAAGTTAGTGTATTAACATCGTGTACTTACACGTGTGTTGCTAGTTAACAACTAACAGGCGACGCCACGTCTGCTCCAAAGTGAAAAAATCGGAGCAGTAGCGTACACCTATACGGGTATTTGATAACAAAACTTGAATCAATAAGCACGAGGCGCCGACTGAATAAGTACTACGCTCAACAGAAAAAAAAAAAAAAAAAAAAAAAAAACTGCTTGAACATTGGTCAGTCGGCGAGAGACCAATTTATTAATAACGCATTACTGGCTTCAAACTTGGACATTTACGTACATGGGTAGTAGGTACTTGCATGCTCACCTATCCACTTAATGTACGTGTGAAATATCGGCTGATCCCTCCTCCTCCTCCTCCTCCTCCTCACGACGCCTTTTCGTGTCGTACTTACAGCTTAAGAGTTTGAGGCTCCAATTCAAGTCTAAGCTTTTGGTACAACAGATGTATGTATATATATATAGCTTGCAGGCAAGAGGAAAAGCCCGAGGATAAAGCTCCTGCCGCTTGACCACACGTGCGCTAGAGCTTACAGCTGCTTCTTTTCCACACACACACACACATACCATGCACGAAGTATTAGGTTGTATTTCTATAGGTACGCAGGAAAACCTCCAATAAAATATTTAAGGCGACAACAAAGAGAAAGAGAAGAAAGCTTATATAGTTCGGAGAATTCAGTGGCGACGGCAGAGGTGGCGGCGGCTCGAAAAACCTCGTCTGACTCTGACCACGTTGCCGTTGGTCGCACAAGTAGGTATAGGAGGCTAGCTGTTGAAGGTATATACTATTACCTAGCCAAGCTATTACTGGAAGCGACCCACGACCCACCACCTACTTAAGGTAGACGTGGAAGTGGTGGAGGGACAGTTATGTGTGAAATGCGGCGTATTACATAATTATATATATATATATATATATATACATTATGGAGACAATGTACCTACGTAGGGAGTATAAATGTATGGGTTGGTTGTACTAGATACAAAAAACAGCAACTCACCTGCAGCCTGCAATAGCCGGCGTTGGTGGTGTTGTAGCTTGGCTACAATATATAATATATAATCTGTTTTTTTTTTTTTAATTTCTTATCTATCCTTGTGCGTTTGGAGTTATGTTATACGCACACGTATCTGCAGTAGTTGTAGCTACTGCTGACGGAGGTATAGATGTATAAATAAAACACTTTTAACTCACTTGCACCGAGCATAAATTAATGTAGAACGTACGCGCATAGGATATCACGGTCGTTTGCACTGATTATTTACAATTTACATGAAGACACTGTACATACTTATACACTTGCGGTTCTCATGTTGCCACTGCTAGATACTGCTTTTTTTCTTCTTCTCCTACGCTTTGCGTCTTGCACTTTGGACCGGCGACGAGAGCACCTTCCGCAGCTCTCCTTTTCGTGCGTTCGATTAAACTACTACTTACTCACTCCGTTCTCTACTCCTTGGCTGCAGAGCTAACACATTTATATTACACTCGGTTATGCACATAAAACAGGAGTTGAGGAGCACACGCCAGCATTACCAGCCTGCATGCTGCACGCACTTTTTTCCGCTGCAGCTGTTATTGCTGGTGCTTCTGCTGTTCCTCTTGCTGCAGCCGTAGCTGCTTGCTCGCAATATATTCGTTGACGTCACTGCGGCACCGAGCACTACCAGCACCAGCAGCAGCCAGCAGCAGCCATGATATGCCTACTCTCACGGGCACAGTGTGCTAACAGCTCTTCCTCTTTTGTTATTTTATAACTGTATACTGTACTGTGATCTATACATTATATAAATTTACTGTGTGGCGTGCGTTGCAGCTATAGAGCTGACGCTTCTTGGAAGGCGTAAACTGTGCAAGTCTGTTTACCAAACGATGTGGTCCGCGTCGAGAATGAAACTGTTTGCGAGAGCGTGTAGGGGGTGTATTTTCTCCGCAAAATCGCCGCCACCGCGCAACCCCCGGAGCTCACCATTATTTTTGAGAGAGAGAATAAGCTCGCTATCTCTCTTTTTCCTTCACAACTCTCGAAAGTCTCGAATCAGCAGTTTCGGCTCTCTCTCGACTCGACTCGCATGCGTGTCGCCGTTGGCGGTCTCGAACCTCGACTTTCAAATGGTTTTTTGTATCCGCAAGGATTAACTATCCTTAATTAATTGTTTTGTGCATAGGAAATTGCCGTGTGGTCGATCACGGTGCCTGTTTTTGGGAGAATCTCAATTTCATGCGTTTATTTCCGACAACTTTGGTCACTGTCATCTCGGCTTCCCAACGCAAGCTCGGTTCCATTTTTTCAAGTGTTGCTTCTACTTATCGGTATGTAACATTAATATTATTGAACCAAGTGTATAACGGTCCCGTTATTTTTCGTCCAATCAATCTGCACGGTAGTCGATGATTTTTCAACGTACGAAATATTCATAACCTTATTGCAGTGTATAAACTTTTGCTTTTTACAGTAACATTGTTGTTTTTATTCGAAATAAATAGCTTCGAATGACGCTAGCACAGTTTTATAATTAATTACGTGTATTGTTTCAATTTTTAAATATATTTATGGTGAATGTAAGAAGCATTTCCAAGCTGTTCGTGTGATGAAGAAGCATAGAAACCATATATTATATATTTTCTCCTTTCAAAGCTAGCGCTATCTCTTCAATTCGTCCTTTCGCGCGCGATGAGCGCGCTTTTTTTTCATTAAGTACTCCGTGTGTGTGTGTGTGTGTGCGCGCGTGTTTGCGGGTGCATTTGATGTTGACAGATTGCGCCCTACTATAAGGATATCAGAAAAAAAAAAAACAACCAAGTGCTCAGTTATAAAAACTGTATACATGGAAGGTATGTAGTTATACTTATACTTCGTTTTCCTGACAATACAAATTAATAATTCTCATAGTTTTTACTTTTTACTTTGTAGCTGATGACAAAAGATGATAAGTACAATAATACATGTGTTAAGTGCATAAAATATAAACGAAATCAAAGATCGAAGTAGATTTGGAGCTGTAATAATACTTCAGTGTCAATATGTCGGATTCTCAGTTTGTGTCTAGAATTAATCAGTTGGATGCGGTGCAACTTGATAACGAAATTTATAAAGTGCTGAGAGGCCAGGCAGAAGAAGTAACGAAATATTTTGCTCCCGGCAAAGCAGTCAAATGGAAACCAGAGATAGATGTTCTAGTCAAGTACCTCATATGGAATTACTCGTTAAAAAAAAATAGCACAACCTTTGGACAACAGCTACTCAATCTGTCATACAAGAATTTGGATAGAAGAAAAGCTCTGCTGTTATTTGTACTTTCGTCAGTGCCAAATTACTTGAGGGAACGATTTATTAATGAAAACTTTATTTTTTCGCGACTACCAACGGCTTATCAAAGAAGCAGATACAAAGGTTATGTCGATCAAGTTGATAATTTTTTGCATTTGTTAAATTTCATATGGAGCTTTTTCTTTTTATATTACGGAAATCAATCACGTTTTGTGGAAAAGATTTTGGGTCTACGTAATTACTCTTCAGATATGAATAGGCCTCGTTCTATAGGATATTCTTACATGACAAGAGAATTGCTGTGGCATGGCTTGATAGAATTGTTTACCATAGGCTTACCAATGATAGATTTGAAAGTTGTACAAAGATTGTGGAATGACATGTGGGTGCCAAAGAAAAAAGAAATCACGATTGTTACATCATGTAAGCTTGAATCTAATGCTTTGTGCGCTTATTGTAATCAATTACCAATTTTTCCAAGGTGGGCTGGATGTCCCCATGTTTTTTGTTATTATTGCTTGGAGGCATTGTTTTTAACAATGGATCCATACAGATGTCCCCTCTGCAATAACCAACTATATTACAAAAATGTAAAATCTTGTTTAAACACTTGATACTTTTGTATAAATTCTTGAGTTTATTAAAAAATAATGTTACAAAAATGCATTTTCTTTCACTTACATTAAACCAAAGTAGTTGCATTCTTAGCAAAGTATAATGGTAAATTAAGTATTTATAGATTAGCATGCTCGCTCACAAAAACACACACACACTTCAATAACTATAAATCAATTATCATGAGAGCTAGCTAAATTCATTAGGCGTATTATTTTTTTAAAAATATTCTTAAATCTTATAAAATATTTTTCCTTCAAAATGCGCTGACTTCGAGTTGAATGTTTCTTTTTTCATTAATATTTAATTGTTTACTCGATATCTAGTTTTTTACCCTACGTAGGGAGTATAAATGTATGGGTTGGTTGTACTAGATACAAAAAACAGCAACTCACCTGCAGCCTGCAATAGCCGGCGTTGGTGGTGTTGTAGCTTGGCTACAATATATAATATATAATCTGTTTTTTTTTTTTTAATTTCTTATCTATCCTTGTGCGTTTGGAGTTATNATTTGCTGTTCACTAAATGGCTTTTTTTTACTATTAACAAATCTAGAATAAATGTTGGAAACAAATAACAAAAATTCGATCATGTACAAAATCAGATCAAGTAAGTTTATAGCTGTAATTACTTTTGAATTTGAGTTGAAACAAATATCCAATAAATATAATTAATCATTCTAAATACCTAGTCTCAAATGGTAGACTCTAAAATTATCTGATGCAAACATTTTTTACTCGATTAGTAGATTCACCCAGGTATTTTATGAAAAGTATTTAGTTTCTCACTCAGTAAATATAAATTAAATAATGTAATCGGAACTTGAAGCTAATATTTAATTTACCATTCGATCGTAGTTAGCGCATAATGAAGCAATAAAATTTGAACAATTCATCTTACTTAGATTACTGGTTGACGAGAGTTTAGTAGCAGTGTTCACTAAATGTCTCCGACGCTCTTTTACAAGTACAGTAATCGTTGAGAATATATCATAATAGTACGTCCGTAAACAATCACATAGACACATTTCATGTAATGAACAAGAGCTCGCACGGGATTTTTATAGAAATCAGCATAATCGATTTTTTCAACAGTAATAATCAACGCTTAAAACTATACACGTTTAGTCAACAACTCTCAGCGGTAAAATCGTTCGTTAGGTAAGCTCCCGGAATTTTTTAATTATTCTCATGATTTGCATTTTGTGTAAAGGATAGACCGATTTCCTTACGACTGCGATTTATTTTTTCCGGTTGACAATAATATATTGACAACGTGAGACCTACCTAACGTTACATTTCATTTGCAAAAAAAAAGATGAAAAAAATATATTTAAAAACTTAACAATTTATAACGAGATTACGTGCAAATATATAAATATACGTAAATACACGCTGAGCGTGTTGCTGCGGGTACGCTTCTTAAAGTACAACAAAAGAGATACAGAGGTAGAGAGCACGTGAATGAAAGAGATAAAAGAAGTATTTACTTTGGTCAAGTTAAAAAATCTACAAGTTTCAGTTCATAATTATAGGTACATACTTATGAATTATTTAAAAATTGCTATTCCATGACCATATGGGATTTTACATTAACATGCAGAATTGTAATTAACTATAAGTTTTCAAAGAGTAACAATTATAAATGCCATGGTAACACACGATAATAACTATGCATTCTCTAATCGATATATTGGAATCTGACAGACCATTTTTTTTTTTTTTTTTTTACTTTATTCCTTCATCTCATTTCATTTCAATATATGAAAGACATGAAAAATCTCAACTCACATTATCACCATAATTATACATCGACCCTCAAGACTTGAGAAATAATGCTAACGTTTAGGAGTATACGCAAAAAGACAGACGTATGTATAGAAACATTTTTTATCACACGGCATCTTCACAGTCCTAAATTTATATTGAAATTTGTCTCTCTCTCTCTCTCTCTCTCTCTCTTTATCTCTATTGGGACATGCATTTTTTTCCTCAACGTTTCTTTTATTTGAAAGCTGCCAGTGCATTCGCTTTTTCTGTAAATTTTCATTACTTTCCTTCTCGACTCGTCGAGAACAATTATTTTATTTAACTCTTCACTTTTCGTTTCGTTCGGTGTGCTATTATACAAATGCACGGCGCTATCAATTTGATAAACGTGCAAAATTGCACGATTATTGCACGCATATTACATACGTGAGCGAAAATTAAGTAATTTATTCTGCGACTTCAACCTTACTCACACCAATTGGGCACTGCTTTTCATATACCTATAATATAAATAAGAGCAAAAAAAAAGAAAAAAAAGTATATAACAACGTAGGATACTTGTTGGACTAGTGTATGTTTGAAGCATGCGATAACAAAGTCAACAAACTTCCTAAAATCAACATCATTCGAAAGTTAAAATTACGCAGCTACTCTTAATAAATTTGATACTCCTCAATGTCCACAGTGTGTACATAACAAACGGAAGAACTTTTTTCTACCACTTGTTACTTTCGATGCTGCATTTGCGAGCGGGAGTTGGGGATGTTGCCGTTGTTGCTGTTGACGATGTTAGAGACGATAACTTTCTTTCAGCTCCAGGAGCTGCGCTACCAGAAAACAGGCTTCGTTTGTTCATTTCTACATAAAATAAATGACAAAAAGGTTGAAAATTTTTGCTGATATTTTTAAAAAGTAGTAGCCAATAGTATACGAACCTGAAATCAAAAGCATCATTTTGCGTCTAGCACCCCAAGCTGTAATACCGATTTCGTTGAGATCCTTTTCTGTGAGTGACGGGAAAGTAGTCATATCGATTTCGTTACAGGCAAATAAACCTAAAACAAACATTCAAATTTGTGATTAGAAGTTTAATTAAATTTAATTTTTGGCCAACAAGTCGAATCACAAAATAATTTACTTACGAATATATTTTTCAAGCCCAGCACTGGTTAGCATGCTCGCTAGGTCCGAGTGCTGCTGTGTAGTGATTTTTTTTAATTGATAATTTGATGTGTTTTCGATATAATTAGACATTGTGCCGGTTATTTTAGAATTCGAAGTCTCGTCTTTGGTGGAAGTAACGCCATAGTCTTGGGTAGAAGTCGTCGAGTCTTTCCATAACGATGACGTTTGGCCCAACGAACCCTGCATTTATTTGAAAAAGGTTAAATCAATAAAAATACCAAAACATAAATTAATGAAATAAATTTCAATCAACTATTTTTTGTATTTACATCGCTAGTATCAACTGTAGAAGAAATAGACGGAACTGTTTGACTTAATCCATATCCAGACCAAACTGAGGTTGGAACACGGAAATCACTAGCAGTTGGTTTGGTCTGTATGGCCTTGATAGCCATAAGTTTTTTCTGTTCGTAGTCGAACGTCATTGCACTGAAGTCTTGCGAATTTGATTGCGCATCT
Source organism: Copidosoma floridanum (assembly GCF_000648655.2). The sequence continues at coordinate 225,187 of NW_019379628.1, forward strand.
GGCTGCGTCGTTTGTTTCTCGTTGCCCGTAGCTCGAGAATTACCGGCAAGAGTCAATTCTGACAGTACATTCGATAAATCTAAAAGAAATTGAAATAGCTATAATTTTATAGATAAATTTCGAGTTACATCGGAAAACTTTTATCAATTACTCTGGCATTACCTAAGTTTGTGCTCACATCGGTGCAAGCAGAAGTTGGATCAATCGGCGAGATATTGCGCGGACTCATGGCAGGGCTTGATAGCGAACTCGACACACTACTTATCGATGAAAATGCTGAAATAAATAAAGTTTTGTGAGCACCTAAAAATATTTTCTTTCCATCGAATGCACATAACAATTTTTTAACCTACCACTGCTATCTTTGCCATCATTGGAAAATATGCTAGTTCGCATGCCATTGAGGTAAGCACTGTTGAGCGCGCTGCTCAGGCCGTTCACGTTTGCGTGCACCTGCGAGCCTAATCCCATCAGTCCTTTACTCATGTTATGCAGCACCTGATGTTGCTGCTGCTGCTGCTGCTGTTGCTGTTGCTGTTGTTGTTGCTGCTGCTGGTGCTGCAGCGTTAGTAGTTGATTGAGATGGGGCGGGTATGCGTACGGTGGAGTCAGGTGATTGTGCTGTATACAGGTGGGCGAGAAGAGCGATGGAGCATAGGCCCAGGAGGTTGGAAAGTTCCCAGATGTTGTGTGCATCGGCCCTGGTGACGAGGACAGGTGAGAAAAGGACGAAGGCGATGTGCTCAAGTTTTTGGACATGTTACAGTTGTTGAGCAAATTTTCTAAAATAAAAGAAATGACCATATTTTTATGATTAAATTGAAAACGGAGAACTAGTAAATATCAAGGTCAAGGAGTGCACAACACGAACCGTTGGGTGCTGAGAAAGGCCCGAGTGGAATGGAGCCTCCCTGCAAAACGAAGCTCATTGGATTTGGGACGTTGTAACCCAGTGGTATATCGGCGACGATCTTGGGTTCTTCCAAGCCCAATAGCTGCCTTCTGGCCTCGTAAATGTTGCTGGCGTTGCGCTCGATGCCTTTAATGACGATCGAGAGGGTGCTCTGCTTCGGCTTGTGTCGCACGGTTATGAAGACGTCCAGTGTCTGCATCATTCGCAACACGTCGTCCGTCGTGACGGTATTCATCGACTTTTCAGTCAAGTCGAACATCAGGACGAGTGGCAGGGAACCTATGAGCTGCTGCCGCGCCGTGTACACGCTGTGGATCGAGCCAGTGATCGTGACGTTGCTCTTTTTGAGGCTCGGAATATTCGGATCACCCGCGTCGGGAAACATGATTTGAGTGCCCGTGCGCTGCATTATAGACTTGAGATTGTTGCTCTGTTTGCCCAAAACGATGATGTGATGTTGCGGCGAGATTTCCATCGTCATTTGCACTTGAATCTGGCTCTAAAGGAATCAATAACAATTATTAGTATCATTTCAAATCGTTTTTATTTTTCACATAAAAAAGTCACAAAAATGGTACAGAAAAAAAAAATCTTGATTTTAGGTGGGATCTTCATGACTTACCGCGAGATTTTCGCACATATGGTGAATGAGAAGGACGGTGGCCTCCTTGACCTTGGCTACCTCCCACTCGCAGCCTTTGACAACGACCAGCGTTGCGTGGAGCTTGGGTCGTGTGCGGAACATTACTTGGACGTTATACTTCTTTTGAATACTGATGACGTAGGGCGAGGTGGCGAAGGGCGTATTGCCAGCCGCGGCGGCAATTTGCGAGCTGTTACCCATCACGGGTAGCTCAAACGAAAAGATCAAAGGAGTGAGAGCCTGTTAAAATTGTAATTGTAAATCAAACCAAATCATCATTACCGTCACTATGCGGTACGTGCGTAATTGTGTGTTTTTTTCAGTTTAAATAAATATATGATTCATACTCTTATCACTTGATAAACCTATGTATCATTTGTCGTAAAAAATAGAGGGATAAAATTAACAGTTAAATTAATAAACTTTCTTAATTGTCGTTTTCCTTTTCTTAAACTACATGCTTCGAACAAATTATTATCATTTTCTATTAATTAAAATATATGGTGTGTGTGTAACTAGTAGTGCATATCGTAACACGTCAAACTTGCATAACCTGTTACTTTTGTTAAACGTAACTTCTATGGTGATTTATTAATTACGATGTACGATGACATTTAATATAGTATCAGTTAAAAAAAATGTAAGTTGTTGAAAATTCAAACAGGAAGTAATTGATGATAGCATGTTGTATTGTAGCTTGAGAATTTAGCAAGAAAAAAGATGCAATGGTAAAAACACTCATACAAAAATTTATTTAGTAAAATTGCATCGTCTGTATACTAAATAAAGTTTTAAACATGTGGCTTACTGAATTGTACTTGATGGTGAAAAATTTTAAATTTTTGTGAAAGGAATAATAAAAGTGCTTACAAAAGTTCTAGTTGTTATTTTGTAGTCAATTCTCAGGTTGTTTCTATAATCCACAGTTCTCACCGACATTTGATTACCGCATAAACGGTATGAAAAAATAACAAATGACATTCCGTCTTCACGATAGCGAAGAAATACATGAAAATATGTGTAGAATTAAAATGTGTTTGTTGTATTGAACTATTATTTTGTATATTTAGTTTACCTTCGTATAAAATAACTCTTGTTATCACTCAATCACTGGTACATATTCTAAATTAACAAACAATTGTAAGACAAAGTGGTTTATAAGAAGCAGATATGGGTAATAAAATGAGCTAATCAACTATGCTCTTAAACTATTTTACTTTGATTGCATGGCATAAATGTGAAAAACACTGCAAATATGTTTGAATAATTAAACATTATGTTTTCAAACTCACAAAAGTAAATAATAAAAAAATTTTTTTGTTGGAGTAAAATAGAGCATCATTTTATTACATCAGTCGTATTTACTTTGGTAATCCAAATGCAATGAACGTTTATTAACATTTTTTATTATTTTATATTGAAGGCGTTGGAGTTTTGATAACATGATAATTGTTAATAGTATTAGCTATGATTTATTTAAAGAGGCATGTGCAGCCTTAGAACTTCAGGATGCTCAATCCTTTGCTATAATCCATGCAACACTCTCTATAGTTTGGCATGTCATCTGTCTTTTTCGCTCTTCTGTAACAATATAACCTTTTCTAGACTTTACAACGCTCGATATTTAACTTTTTTTCTCAAAAGGACCCTCAAGATGTTTGATAAAATTAAGAACGGTCATTACATATATTTTTATTATTTGTAAAATTTTTATCTAACGTTCATAGTTAATAAGTAAAATAAATGTTATAGCAGTGCTCAAAAGGATGATAGCCTATAAGCCTACATGTAAAAATCAGCTAAATGTTAGTAATAATCACTTGGCTTCTAGAAATCCTTATGCCTTTAAATTTTGACAGTGAGATTTTTATGACTTTAGTTATTCGTAAATAAATTTAAATCTATTTCTCATTGTTAAATCCATAACTGATAGAACTTCCTTAAAAAAAGTGGTGATGAAAATAAAAAGGCCATGTTGAAAGCTGTTTTGTGCATAATGCCACTAACTTTGTAGATTTTTTGTAAGAATATCAGTTTACTTTAATAGTTAACATCCAGCTCAATTTTTGAATAAGCTTAAGTCACATACGTCTCAAGTTCTCATGCGATCATGTTACTGACAAGCCACCAAAAGAAAAATTTCAAATAGATTACCAAAAAAACCTGTCAATAAATATAAAGCAGTCACAGACTTTTTTTAAATTGACAATTTACTGATCAGTTAATAGAAAAATATTAATAACTTATTCATTTGTATGAGCTTGAAAATATAAATAA
>NW_019379628.1:230664-281592 GCF_000648655.2 Copidosoma floridanum
AATAATTTTCAATTTTTTTTTTTTTTTTTTTTTTTAATCAGAAAAATGATTAGCAAGCAGTAAAAAATAAAAAATAAATTAATCAAATGCCTTTCTAAGCCTGTAGCTCGGAAAATGTAGTATCAAGTATGGAGTAAAAAAAAAAGCCAACTGTTGATAAATATAGAGCCAAGATTTGTATTATTCTTCGAACGTAAGTATTTTCTAATGGTACAAGTAGGATAGTTCGTTAACTTAGCCGCGAGCTGAGCGGTGCATGAAAAAACAGTAGACAAGGGACAAACTGATTACCCTGACGCGTGCTCGAGCGTTTTCGACACCCTCCATATCACCGGCAATGGACACCTGGTTGCTCTTCTCCTGGTGGTTACTGCGGTTGCTGTCAGGAAAGTGAATGTGACAGTTGGTGTCTTCCATGACTTTCTTGATTGTAAGTCCGCCCTTGCCGATGATATGGGAGTGATCGGTATAGCTGACGTCCAACTTCATCGTCACTCGGTTGTTTTGCTAAAAATTCAAACAATCAAGAGCCATGCAATTATTGTGTAAGCGTATACGAGGTGGCGGGGGGGGGGGAGGTAGAAAAGCAGGGACTCTATATGCCAAAAAACAAAGAGAGAGCAGTACTTACCCGTGTGTCCAAGACTTGCGATATCTGGTCCTTGGCCATGCGAACGTTGTCCGGAAGACCGGAAACTTTGATGTGCGGATCTGCGACGAGAAATCAACGTGTTACGGGAAATGATTCAAAGTTACCGCGGAAGATCGAAATAGCTCAGGAAACACGAGGAAAAAGAGTCTCGTAAGCGATACGATAAGTAGAAATAACGAGTGCAGAATGCTACACTCCAATAATAAGATAAAGTACCGCGAAGAGGGAGAAAGTGAAGAAATAATGAGAGCGTGCAGCGGGCAATCGTTTAGTAGTTATACCCTTTTTCGACTTGGCGCCGATCTTGAGCCTCGACGGCCACGTGACGTACGTGTTGGTATCCTCCATGACCTGCAACAGAGAGCGAGAAAGATCGTCAATTTAACGAGAGGCGAGCTTTTTTCCACGGTCATTGTCATCATCCATTAGATTTACATTGGGTACAGGTAGGTACATACGGTAATGACCGAGCAGTAGTCCGCCTAGATCGCGGTGGTGCGTGCGGTGCATCACTGCCGATCGCATCTATATATGATGTTTTATGCTCGCGATGCGCGCAACATAAATATACCGCGGTTGGTTTTCCATCGAGCAAATCAGTTGAATTTCAACACGTGCCGATGACTTTTGATTCGGGAAAATCCGAGCCTCGTATCTCGAAATTACACATCCAGTTTTTTCTTCGGCGCGAGACCTTGCGAGTACCGGGCAGTTTGCGCGATTGCTTGCCGCAGCTCATTCGCACCGCGCAGGGTAATCTTGAGGGGAAAAAACCCCGACAATCGGGTGCGCGTCACAAAATCGGTCGGTTTGACCGGTAATATTGGCAACCGGGAGAAAAAAAAAATCCCACCCGCCGTGTTGATTTAAAACCCCGACAATCGGGTGCGCGTCACAAAATCGGTCGGTTTGACCGGTAATATTGGAAAAAGGGAGAAAAAAAAATCCCACCCGCCGTGTTGATTTAAAACCCCGACAATCGGGTGCGCGTCACAAAATCGGTCGGTTTGACCGGTAATATTGGCAACCGGGAGAAAAAAAAAATCCCACCCGCCGTGTTGATTTCATCACGAGCTCGTGCTTCTAACGAGACCAACGCCAACGAGTGTGTCGGGGACTATTGAAATTTGTTTTTTCGTCAAGTCTTCTAATCGAATTTAAACGAGCAGTCGTCACTCCCCATTTAGATAAACTTTCGTTTATACTCGAACCGGGCAAATGAAACGACGAAACAACAGAGGGGCCCGGAGCTTGCATAACGATCGCGCTGCTCCCTCCACAGCCAGACAGGACGGCTCGAGCGTTGCAGTGACAGTATACATATAGTTGGCAAATAAATATACATAAGTATAAAAAAAAGCAAGTGTCGGTGCATGGTGTACACACAGAGTATTTAAAGAGAAAAGAGCAATAAAGTGCAGGGGGCAAACCTCTTGGTGGTGTTGGTGCCTCTGCAGTCGGCGCGACGAGCCCCTCCGGTCTTTACTCCGAACCGCTGCTACTGAATCATTCCTGGTCATGCTGCCCCCCTCTTCCCCCAACTATGTTTCTGCCGATATTATTATAGGTATGGCTCTTATCTATCGAGTGTCTATGTATATATATATTCGTAGACGCGCCACGGCACACTAGCCGATGCTACGTAATGCAATGGATCGGTTATTAACGCGCACAGGGGCAGGTGTGCGTATATGAACGCGAACGGAAAAAGGAAAAAAGGGGGAAAAAAACAACTCACGGACATGGAAACGGACTGACTTTCCACGCGGAGACAATAGTCGCGAGTGACGAGAGTCCCTGCAGATCGGCGCGTGACGGTTATATATAGGTATACGTTGTTATCGCCTCACTTTGCGAAGAGAGCCACAGCACCGGTAGGTATACAAGTAAGTATATAGTGCGCGGCGCAGCAGCAGTCCAAGTGATAATACTATGTCACGTATAAGTATAACGGCGAGCATCGCGTCGCGGCCCCACACTTAATAATCGCTCGCCATGTGCCTCGTTGTCATACGAGAGCCGAAGATAATATGTACAATGAGTGTGCGCGGTAGGTGCAGTTGTTGTACTATAACTCACTCGACGCCGACCGGCTAATGGCTGGACCTTGCGCGTCCCGGAGTTGTGTAATTACGTACACACGCGCGCGTATGCGTGTATGTATCCGTACACACGTGGGGCCGCGTGCCGGCCTCGGCCGGGTGGTACGTGTATATTTTTAAAGGTGGCCCTATAAATAATCACCACCCGGTGGACCATCTCTCGCTCTCTTTCTCTGCTCGTTTCACATGGGTACCGATATGCCTCGTGTGAGAGTATGTTCCGTGTACTCAACCACCCGAACAGCAACACTGCTGTGTGATTGTAATATCCATACCTACTCGCTCGCACCGATGAATCAACAAAAATTTACAATTAATTGCATTTAGCCCTAAAGAGCTAATGGGTAACTATGGTTTACAGTGCGCTATCGATGGTTTATCCAAACCAATGATTTCATTTTATTTTTTCAACCAGTGAGTATCGAAGAAATGAGAACCAGGTAACGATAAACTGTTTTCCAAAATAATAAATTAATTCATCCTCACACACGATTACCGGTGCATCAGGGGAAAACAGGGCCAAACGTTTACCTTGTTATGTTCGAATGAAAAGTTTTCACCCACTCGATTGGGGTTCGTTTATCATTAAATTATAATTGTTAACAACGAATGCATATATACTTATATTCAACGAATAATTGTATATGGTGATATTTCAAAAAAAAAAGCGCGTCGTTAATACAATGAAGTATTTAAAATGTTAAATTAAAAAATAAATAATTTTGTTGATCCAATAAGTGCGTACATGGATTTTACGTAAGTATTTCCAGCTCTATATCGCTGCTGCTCAAAAAATAGGTATAAGTATTTATGCATCGGGTCTTTTATGCAACACGCGTTTACGAGCATATAATATAGATATAATAATATATACACGATCAGCTTGACGATTGACGACACAAATGAATACACACACACACACACACACACACACAAGTGCAAACACCACGAGACACGCAACTTATCGTAATAACGCACGAGCACGACCGGCTAGCCGGCAACCTATCACGACTTTGCAGGTACACGACGAGTTTATTTTTCTGTAACCAGCCTCGTGGCTCGAACTTTGTTGACAAACAAAAATAAAAAAATAAAAGTAGATAAAAATTTTTGAAATAACTCACCTTTTGGAAAAACTTCTCGGCTGTCTCGCCTTCGGTGTCGCCTGCACAAGTTGGCAAAGAGGTGGCATGGAAAAGAGGGTATATAGCGTTAGATTATTTAACTTGATAAACGTTTTTTTCGCGAAATACACTCCAAATCATTCGTACTCTTCGAGATATTCTAATCTTACGCGAGGGATCGAGCGTGTGGGTGTGTACTTGGTTGCCAGCGAAATAAATGACAAAACAGCCAAAAATTTCCATTTGACTCTGCATTGTGGATTTACAGTAGATAATTCATACGTAATATTAAGATCAAACTGTAGGTTATCGTAAAATCAAAAATTTTTTTTTTTTTTTTTTTTTTTCAAAACAAACCCACTGGAAATGTTTTGTTTATTAAAACTTATGAGTACAACATGGCAATGTTGCACAACGGGAGCTTTCGGAAATTGCACGCGCAGACCCGGTTGTGGTCAATGACTCCGTATCAAAACATCAAGTCTTGCGTAGCTTTTATATCAAAAGTGTACGCGCTCGCGCTAACTCTCTGAGCATGTGTGGCTTGTTCCATGCGTGCCTCTGTATATTTATAAAGTTCGGGTGCTTGTTTATCGTCGGAAGGTTGACGAAAACAAATTATTCTACTCGAGTGTATTTAAAATTAAATTTCTGTCGATCTCAATGATTCATCGGATAAAGTTGGACATCAGCGAGCGCGATATTTTATCTAATTACATTTTCGATGCACGTATGATCCACAAAGTTGTACGAAACAACGACGATGTTGGCACTTTAAAAGCACGAAATTTCCCAACGGGAAAAATAACACTGCTTGAAAAAAAAAAAGACCATTTCACCAGACGAAAGAGCTATTTCGGCTGAGATTCTAAAAGATTTAACGCTCATTAATGAATAACGACCGAAAATCAGTACAGTTACACCGACGAGCTCTTGAAATTCATGGGTAATAATATATCATATCTGTACGAGCGCGCAAAGTCGGTGCCGAATAATTTTATTTACCAACAACAGGCCAAGGCATACAATTAAATACACACACCACTGACAACGTGTAAGTTGGGCCTCTTCTACTCCACTTACACACACTTGTGCGCTCATATTTGAACTTTTATCAAGATCGACGGATGAATAACGTACGTGTACTGCCGAAACATTTAAAATTGCGAAATTCAGAGAAATTCGTCTACCTGATATCGAATGATCCTAACGGCGCGACAATTAGTTCGAGGCCATGTAGAAAAATAAAAAAAGCTACGAGGATCGATGTAGGATTGTACTCACCGAGCAGCATCTGCTCGAGCTTGCGCCGATCGACGCGGAACCTCTCCTGTTCCAGATCATCGGGGTTGGAAATGTCGAGGATGGCCGCGAGGTTGCGGATCTCCTCGGCGTTGTCGATGCTCGATTTGCCGGACACGCTGGTCGTGGTTGTCGTCGTCGTACCCTCGGAAGTCTCGGACATCGTCTCGGTGAGCTTGCGCTCCTTCGGGAACAGCAGCTCACTGCCGATTTTGGGCCGCATGTCCACAGAGGTGTCCCGCTCGTCGTTTGTTGCCACTTTAACTGCTCAAAGTCTTTCCGTCGTCTCACAGCTAATCTACGGATTAGCAACATTTTAATCGTGGACTTTGCAGTCGTCGTCGCGCTTACAGGGGTTGAACGATCGTCGAGCGCTGAGTTGAATTTACGTTTTATCGTGTTTGAAAACACACAGTTGCAATTACGTAATAAAATACGACGCATAAAAATTTGGTGGGAATACCAGGAAAAAAAAAAAAAATCACCGCGAGCACGTGGTTCTGAAACCCCAGGAGCATCGTGGCACGACGACGACGAATTTGAAAAAATATAGTTGGAAACAAAAAAGTTGAGCTTTGATCACTGAAGAAAAGCGAGAAAGAATGAAAAAAAAAAAAAAAAAAATACCTCGATGGATCTGATTTGCAGCTCCTCCTCCTCCTCGAACTTGCAACGCACTTGGGCAAAGATCGAATAGAAGGCGCGTTCTCTCTCTTCCAACAGATCCTCGAGTGTTGCTCAGTCGAGTGTTGGTTAACGAATCCCACGGCGATGTGCAGCTCTCGCCGTTGGGATGCGGAATGGGCGCCAGGCTGGCTGCTCCTTCGTCTACGCCGTGGTCGAGGATCGCCGCCGATTATTCCCCCGCAGGTCAATTGCTTTCGCGCGAGCGGCGACCAATCAGCTGAGCCCGACCTTGCTCTACAGGTAGGTACAACATGGGATTTGGAAATTTTGTTCAAGTAAGTTTGGATGACTGGAAGGGGATGCGAAGACGCTGGTCATTGCCCTCTGAGATTGATGATGGTGGTAGTGACGGAGGGAGAGAGTCTGTTGTCAAACAGCCGAGTTGCCGTTGAAGGTCCTTGGGTCGTTTGGTTTTTGGATACCTTTTACGCCCGAGCAAGATTTTCAAAGCATTGTTTTTCATCTCCGACGATCCTCTGTCGCGCTAATGCTTCCTAACGAGCGACGTGCGTCACGTGTTTTGATTTTTTTACAAGTCGGACTGGATACGAGGGTAGAAAAGGTCATGTTCCTTTTTCAGAGGAGCACTTGTTACGTCATGATAGTTTTTAATTCAACTAAATACTAATTTTTACATTTCATGCGATTGCTGATAAACGCGGACTTCAAAAGACAAATGTTTTTCAAAAGAATTATTTTCTCGAAATTTGTAAAATATTTTAACAAAAATGTCTCAAAGGATTGTCAAAGAAAAACACGGTGATTTATAGAAAATTTTTATTTTTTATTTTAAAATTTATTTTAAATGCAAAAGCATTAAGTATTGTTTTACTCTGACTTTGATGAATGCCATTTAATGGAATTCGAGGTTTAATGTTTGCACCGCAAAGGACAAAATGTCAGTAGCTTGTTCAATCTATGGAAAGTTGGAGAAACGAGAAAACATTTTCAACTCATTAGTTGTTTTAAATAAAAAAATGTCTACTGCAATAACGTAACAAACCAGATTAAGGACATAGTATAAAAAAAATTATAGTTATAGTTAAAAAAAAAGAAAAAAAGTTTTTCAATATTACTTGAGCACATTTGCTGACAACTTGATTTTAATTTATCAAGTCCGTCACATTGATAATCGAAAAATATTGAACATGTGTTCTTACTTTTTTCACGAAACAAAAACTGATGAAAATAAAGAGCATCAAACTTCAAGAGTGGGAACGCACGTCGTTACTCCTTACGTAAAAAATTGTTACATGACATGACATCACGTAAAATTTAACGCTCTATATTATTGTTGGCTTTTTTTTCAAATCTACTAAAGAAATTTTTTTTTCTAATGCATTGAATAACTTATTTGAGTATTATATGGATCTGTTTGTTTTTATACTTCAATAATTTTCAATTTTTTTTTTTTTTTTTTTTTTGCATTGCAAGTTTTGTTACGATATTGCCAAGAAATAAGACCGTTCCAAAAAAAGCTTACCAGTTTGGTTGTTGGCTTTCCTGCACCATGGCCTGCCTTGACTTCAATTCTGGCAAGTAGGGGTTTCGTTTGATGCGGCAAGCTACCAATTTCGTGCTGAAGCGTTGCTATCATTTTCAAACTGTGCAGAGGTACGACGCGATCATCATGATCGGCAGTCATCACCAGTGTAGCTGGGTACTGCACTCCTTCTTTGTCTGGCTTTCTTACGTTGTGTATGGGCGAATATTTTATGAGAACTTTGAAATCCTTTTCTTTATCCGAGCAACCGTAATCCGACTTCCAGGCATATCCCACCGTGAACTTGTGATACTTCAACATGTCCGTAACTCTAGGAAGATAAAAAGTAAGTTTAAGAAAAAGAACAGGTAAAAGATATTTATTTTGTTTGTCTCAAGTGAAACTTTAAATTACTAACGGAACTTGAGCGATAGCTGCACCAAAAAGATCAGGTCTCTGATTGATGCAAGCACAAATGAGGAGTCCTCCGTTACTAGCACCTTGAATCGTCAATTTGTCTGATGACGTGTATCGGTTGTCAATCAAATATTCAGCAGCCGATATAAAATCGTCGAAACAATTTTGTTTGTTGCCAAATCGCCCAGCATTGTGCCATTTTTCACCATACTCTCTGAAAAGTGCGTAAATCGTGTTATTCAGTAATTGATTTTTTTTTCAAGGATTTGCAATATTATTAAATAATCAACAATTACCCTCCTCCGCGAATATTCGCCACGGCTATGACACCGTCAAGATGTTGCAAAAATACTGTTCTCATGATGCTAAATACAGGCTGGAGACTAACATTGAAACCTCCATAGCCATAAAGAAGAGCAGGTGGTGAACTATTTAGTACAATGTTCTAAAATAAAATTTATTTATTAGTTTTTCTTCTTTCCTCCAAAAGTTTTGGTTAAATAGATTTAAACTTACTTTTTTGGACACAATAAACATAGGAATTTTGGTTCCGTCTTTACTGGAATAGAAAATTTGTTTCGTTTGGTATTGGCTTGGGTCAAAACCACTGATTTTAATTTCTTTGAACACCTGTAATTTGTTAACCATGATTGTTACAAAGACAATTTGACGACAAAAAGGTAGATAATATAGAAGATCGAATAATTACTTTTGGCATTTCTTTATCCTGTTGAAGATCCAATGAATAAATGATTCCAGGTGTCAAAAAAGACATAAACTGGTAAAATATCTCAGAGTTCTTTTTGTCTCCAGAAAAGCCAACCACAGTTCCTACGTCTAAAGGTAACGGTCTAAGTAACTTTCCAGTTTCTAAACTGTACACTCCTAAAACATCTTTAACCTCTTCCATATATGAAATAACAAGTTTGTCTTTGTCTGCTGCTGAGGCCCAATTTAAAACATTATGTGTATGTTCTGGAATGAATTCTTCCCAACTGTTTTCTTTGAAGTTTTCCAGATCTATAGCTATCAACTTGTAGTTGGGAGCATTTTTATTTGTCCTAAAAATGGCTTTTGTACCAAGGTTAGCCACATACTCATAATCAGCTTCCAAAATTCCAACCACTTCGGTTAAATTTAATTTTCCATCAATTTTTTTTTTAGGGTCAAGTTTTGTGAAGAAAACTAGATTATCACGACACTCCAACCGCGTTGTAACCACTAACCATCTTCCGCAATCTGTCACTTGTCCATTCCTAAAATTCATATGGCCATTAATTTTTGGACAGAATGTATGAATTTAGTGTTACTTACAATCTGTATAACGGATTTTCAGGAAACTCCGCTACTATTTTATCTTCTTCTGGGGATGTTCCAACTATATGGTAGCATAACTTTTGATCTTTGCTAACAAAAGTTTCTGAACCATCATGCTTTTCCTGCTGATGAGGAAAACAAGAATAAAAAATACCCAGATTATCATGGGTCCAAGAAATCGACGAGAACTTGACTTTTTCCAGAACTTCGGGGTATTTTTCACCTGCAAGGAATAAATTAAAAAAATATTTTTAACAAGCATATAATTATTAGATAGACAAGACAATTTTCAAAATTTCAATATTATAGTACAGAATTACTATTTAAAATTATTTTATGATTTGAATGTAGGTAAAACAATAATTATACCAGTTTTTGTATTTATGAAGTGAATAGTATTCCAATCAGAGCCACTGGCAGATAAAGCATATGCATAAATCGAACCATCTTCACTGAATTCGCCACTGGTTACAGCTACTGTTCCATCCTCAGATAATGTATTTGGGTCGAGGAAAACTTTTGGCTCAGCCTCAAAGGTATCTTGAACGTAGAGTACACTAAGTAAAAAAGGAAAAAACACAGCAGCCAATTGAAAATCACAGTAGAAGTAAGGATAAGTATTTGGTATAATACATGGTTAAGTTAAAAGTTTTCTAGGTATACCTCTGGTTCTGCAGGCCAGTGTTCATGAAAAAGTAATATTTATCTCCTTTTTTGGTGGGGCAAGAGTACTTGGGAAAGTCCCAGAGCAGCTTCAGTCGATCATGAATGGTTTGGCGTTTTGGGCAGGAATTCAGGAAGGGTATGGCCAAGGCATTCTGAGCATCGACGAAAGCTTTAGTCTCTTCGGCGTCCGGATCTTCCAGCCACACGTAGGGATCGGCAACCTAGAAAAGTGCCCAATTCAAATTTTTTGTAAATGCTAGTAAGCAGGTATCAAGTCGAGGAATGACACGTAAGCATACAATTTTTACGAACAAAAAAAAAACCAAGTTGTTTTCACTCACCTTTACTCCGTGGTAGACTTCGATGGCAGTTTCGTCCCGACGAGCCTCCGGATAAACGAACTTTTGGGCAGTCATTTTGGCTACTGTCTCACCGATGACTCGAGGATTCAGGTTACAGGGCGTGGACGAAAACAGGTGTTTGGAGATGACAGGGCAGAACTCGCGGAGGCCGCGAAACACCGGGCCTCGAAGTAACGCTTTCGTACTTATTGTGTATCACTTCCTAGAGGTAGCGATTTTATATATGCGGGAGGGGGGTTAGACCTTATGGTTATAAGATAGTTGATTACTGGAGCTTAATTAACACCTACACTCTCACCATGGGTGTAATAACTCTATACTTGTATATTTACCTTTATCAAATGTAAAAGTTACAAGTTCCTTATTTCCAGTTTGCAAAAGGTGATGATACGAGATGGAAACAAAAAGGTTAGCATACACTTTTGTGCTATATGTTGGGGCGTGTCGCCAATACCTATCGATAAGGAAGCGATACGTCAAAAGCTGAAATAGATGTAGGTACACGACACAACTACTTAATTCTCTGGATATTCCCCGCCACCCACACGTAAAAATAATATCGCGTAAATGCAAGAGAGACAATATTCCATACTGTCTTTCTCTTACTTTATTAATATATTTTGCTATGGCTAATTAAAAGTAGACACGAATGTTAGGCACGCGCAATTCAAATTGGATCTACGAATAAAATAAGCACCTCTTTGACAAAATAATCCCTGTGCTTATGCTCTTCCTCTTTCTTACTTGTTTACAATTAATTAATAACAAAAACAATAGATAAATAATTAACAACAAAATAATATTTCACTTGGGCAAAGTCAGGGCGGAGGTACGAAAACGGAATATTCGACAAAACAGAATCCCAAAAGAACTACTTACTATTTCAAAAAATGAACTTTTTTAAAAGGATTTACTAAGCTACGTTGGTAAGACTAAATACACTGAGCGCGTATAGAATGTAACGACAAAGTGAGCTCCACGTCTCCAAATATATACTTATCTGTATTCGAGCCATCGAGGGAAATCTTGTTGCAAAATAAATTTCTTGGCTGATTTATATACTTACTTAGTTTGTTAATATGTACAGGACTTAAATTTTTTCTGATTCAACGTATTTTTTCCAAACCTTACGATGCTGTTATTGTTTGAAAAATGGCTGTTTTATTTCATTATTTACGCTCTTTCAGACTAATTTTTTTCTAGTTGTTTCATAATTAATACTTTTATATTGTTTATGAGTACTTATGATAATATATACATGATTTCCAATAATCTCAAAATTTTCTCAGAACAACATTTTGAAATATAGCTTGTCATCTGAAAAAAATTTTGATCCACATACGTTTGTTTTTACTCCAATTTTTTAAATTTTATCATTTTTAACATTATTCGTTAAATCATCGGATTTGTGCTCCGCATGAATATGCATTTTTTTTGTCAATGAGACATATAATTGGATATTATTTTATGAATATCCTAGAATTCTTTTAAAATTTTAATTTCTAATGCCTATATTTCATAAATTTGATTCGTAAGTTGAGTGTTATCAATTTAGCCACAAGAGGTCAGTACTAAAATCCGAACATCATATATCATATCATACGACTGCGACACTCGAGAGACGCAGTTTCGAAATGTGAAAAAATGTTTATTGGTTGCTGTCATCAGAGCCTGTCGTAAACACTTTCGACTTTTCGGAGCTAATACGCTGATTAGAACTTCTGGTGTTTCAGCATCGATATATTTTAATAATTTTTAAGTAACAATTTTTTCTCTTGCCTCAATTAAAATTCATTAGATTACTGCCAAATAATAGCAGTTTTGCAGCATAAGTGTATCCACTATTGAAAAGCCACAATCACTTTTTACTTTGGCGAAGATTTCCATTGGTGAGTAAAAATTAAGACATTCACCTGTACCTACCTGCCCCGTTATCGTTGACTCAGTAATCAGAATGCATGTGTATTTTTCACACTCACTCAAGAGTATCAGAGCCATGCCACGAGGAGCGTTTATCGTTTTGGAGGGACCGGATCGAGCGGGAAAGTCGACGCAGGTAAAAAAGCTCTTCCAGGCACTGCAGCAACACTCCAAGCCCGTTGAGACTCTCGCCTTTCCGAGTAAAATTTTTTTTTTTTAATTTATTGATTTATTCCACTTTTTTATCTAAGCATGCAGTATTATTAATCTTTGTTTTCATAAATTATGTATTTCAAACTTGAAAAACTGATATAAAATGTTCGTTGATTGTCGAGTGATGGTCGGTTATTCAGAAACCTCACATTTCGCTTTCAGCGACGAACAGTAGATGTCATTGCGATTTTATTTTTGACCTAATAATTTAAGCTTAAAAAAAAAAAACTTTAAAGACTTGCCCATTAAAAAACACCAAAATAAAAAATTGAAATTTTTTCAATCTCCCCAGACAGAGACACCACCTGCGGACAGATAATTGATAAATATCTGCAAAAAAAAATAGAACTACCAATCGAGGCCGCGCATTTATTGTTTTCTGTCAATCGATGGGAGTTCAAGGATAAGATCTACGAGATCCTCAACAAAGGCACGAATCTCGTTGTCGACAGGTCAGTCCTCGCCAGTGACGTTAAAAAATTTTTTTTCTATGCTTTATCCTACATTTTCTATTTCGTCTGATTTTTTCTATATTCTGAAGGACCTTTTAAAAAGTACATTTATCATTAGTAATTGTCTTTGAGAATTTCATTTGAAAAAACCCTGGGTATACTAATAACCCATCACAAAGTTTTCTCTAACCGGTTTTTATTTATCATATTTGTTGGTATTTGATTTTGTTGCAACATTTTGACGGGCATTGTTAATAGCCATTCTACATATTTTTTTCCGTTTTTTTTTTTTTTTTTTTCATTACCATACGTATGTCATGATTTCAACGATCGCAACTTGAACCCTATAAAGTCACCGCTTTGTCCAACCCGAGGGTCTAACCTTTGATTAAAATTTTTACGCATAGTACTATTTTTTTTTTTTTTTGTATTTTGTGGGAAATAAATTTCATTGTATGGGTAAAAAACCAATTTTATTGACTCCTGCTTTCTTTTTATTTTTGAAGAATTGTGATCGGTTCGGCAAATTACTCGGACACCGACAAAAACTGTTCTTTTAAAATAACATACATCCACTGAACTGTATGAAATATTATTATAAATGTTCTACCATTTGATGTGCTGAATTGTATTTTTGAGCCGCAGCGAGGAGGCAATAATTTAAATATTAGACTCCAACCGATCAAAACACGGAAAAGTGATTTCAAGATGATACACATCGGTGTAATAAATTTTTTCCAGGAAAAGTTTCGATCGGTGCAAAGCAAGAATGTACGTAAATAACGGGCGCGTGTAAGCCTCCACTTTCCTGTTTATGAGAGGAAGACAAGAAAAAGCTCATCCCAAGGGAAAATTTATGTAACCTTTGCCCAGTTTTCCGAGGCGTATAGAAACGCAAATTGAATAACATCGAATGGACCAGCCCTGTATAAGAATTTCATTATTTTTCCCCTAAACAAAAAAAATTTAATTAAAACCGAGGAGCAAATTTATTCAAATCAACCCCAAAACATTTCGGCACCTCTCTTCGCGATCGATCGATTCAACAAAACCATTATACTTGTTTGAATTCTTCCTCCAGAGCAACGGAATACATCAGCTAATGGGTTTTGGGATGATTTTCGCATTATAATGAAAAGAAAAAAAAAAAACCGGAGCCACTCGCGAGAATAAGTAGTTTAGCCAAGTTTTTCCCAACTGTAGGTGTGTGGGGGGGGGTCAATTTTCTTGAGGAAACTTGTGTTTTCCAGCGGTGTAAGCGTCGACGAAAGTCACCGCCGAGCGCGCCCGCGGGGAGGGACCTCGAAAATCTCGCGCGGCGAAGGAGGATCCGCTCCGTTCGCGCGAGCACTTGAAAAAAGTTCGTGCGGTGTCATTGTTTTTCATTCAAAGTTAACGCCCAGTCCAATAACCACGACAAAGTTTTGTATATACCCTGGCACTCGGCGCGTCACTCTGTCGCACGTACAATCCGCCAATGCTCCTTTGTTTCTTTTTTTTTGTTGGCGGAGCCGAGAAACCGCTCTCGTGTGACACTTGAGCGTACCTATGTATATATGTACGTGGGACGCCCACCGCACTTTGTCTTCTCGACAAATGGCAAAATATATATATCCCCCACAAATTCGCAAACGGTCGTAATACCAGCAAAAGTGAAATATAAAATAGAAACGGAGTGTATATGCAGCGACGTACCCTCTTATACTTTCATTCTATTGGCAGAGGCGCTTGCACCGCGCGAAACTTGGTTTTTCGATTCCCTCGGTCTTTTCCGAGGTAACAAGAGGTAAACACGAGAACTTAATTATCTTTTCTTCCCCATCAGCTCTGTATGTGTAAAAGTATACGCTTGATTACTTGCGATCATATACCAGTATCTGCTCGATGATGCGCTCTAATTGGCTCGACCGCGAAAAATCGGAATTGGTAATTAATATACGTGTGTGGTAATTCAGGTACACGGCCTCGGGGGCGGCTTACAACGCAGCGACGACGGGCCGGCCGCTGGAGCAGTGCCAGGTGCCGGACAGGGGTCTGCCGAAGCCCGACCTGGTGGTCTTCCTCAAAGTGACCGAGGAGGCGCAGTCGGCGCGCGCCGATTGGGGCGCCGAGCGCTTTGAGCGGGCCGAAACGCAGCGCAAGGTCAAACAAAACTTCCTCAAACTCGAGGAGTCCGAGACATGCGCCGACACCTGGATCAGCGTCGATGGCTGCTGCGACCCCGAGGAGGTCCACGCGAGCGTCCTGAAGGCGGTGGAGACGGTCCTCCGTGACCTCAATGACAAGCCGATCGGCGAATTGTAGTTTTTTCGAATTTTTTTCTAAGTATATCATTCGGAATCTCTTTCGTCCGACAGATCTATAGTTCACGACATAAGTATATACAAGAGTTACAATTATTATACGAGTAGGTAATTTATGCTTTGGAGCACCGACAAATGTACAATTTTTTCATTATATTTTTCAACCATAACATTGATTTGAAACTATATTGTATTTTTAGCATTTTTTCACGCCCTATACAGTGTACAAACGAAACTGTATATCATATATAATTATTATAATTACACCTACAGGTTGTATGTGATTCAATCATGACGAAATACACATCGACATAATAATTTGATAAAATACCATTGGCTTTGGTTATTCGCACCTGTTTCGTCAAGATATCCCATAAATAATGACGTATATATATGTAAGGAGTTTTCCGTGGGGGCGCTATTAGCAAAATGAAACTCTTTTGTCCTCGAAATTCATTAGCGCGAGCTCTCATGACGCTTTTCTAATTTGCGGAGCGGTTAATTAGAATCGCCTTGGCAAAAGTTATTAGTATCGAATTTCGCCAACTCCCTCTCCTTCGCCGATGGGGCTTGGGGTTAACGAAGCAGGAAAATCGAGCGTTGCAAAACCCTGCCCCGAACCAACGAGTTGCAGCTTTTTTTTTCCACTTGGCGTAAGTAATTGAAGAAAGAAGCTGTCGGTGGGGAAGACGTGGAAAAAGTCCCTTGGGCGACGAGACGGAGAAAGGCATCCGCCCAATTTGCCTCCCGCTTGGGGCGCGAAATCCGCGGCTATAAGCAGTAACAGCCCGAGTTTTGGGTTCGTCGACCCCCGAAGCTTCGAAGGAGAAGCACCACCTATCCTGTTTTCTCGCGTTACTCCACGTCCGATTACTTTGAATTAAAGTCCACCGGCGCTAATAAACCCTATACAATACTTACACGCACAGCACCCATACGATGCATGGGGTTGGGCGAGATGAGATGGAAATGAAATCCTCGAAGGTGGAGGAGCGCGTTTTTTCCATTAAATCGTCCGGAAGGCGGTGCACACGCGACGTAGGGAGGCAGTGGGTTCTCCAACTTGGGCGTAATCATCTTGGGACCCCGGGCACGCTCAGGGGCTACTCGTAAAGTATCCTGCGTGCATGTATGCGCGATGCCTACTTTCCTGTGCACGCGAAAAGGAGGAAAGATATTCACGAGAGTTCGTTTGCCATGCCGTGATTTTACCGTGATTGCACAAATTTCATGGTCCAAGTTTTTGGGGTATACATAAAAGGTCATAAATAATAAGTTAGGAAGAGGATAACTGAAACGCCAAAATCATTTTTTTTTTTTACTTTCATTCAATTCCGGGTGATTTCGTTCGACGCCTTACCGTTTTTCCCGCTGCACGTGATATACGTGCCAACGGCGCGCGTGAATTTGTTTTATTCCGGGACATTGATTTTTTGCTTCAGCGACTCTGTCGCCTATTTTTTTTTTTTTTTTTTTTTTTTCTTTTGGCCGGTAGAATCAAATGTTGTATTTGTATGGGTACAAAGTGCCTCGATGTGAAAAAGTTGGTTCGAACCTGACAAAATTTAAAGGATCGAAGAAAAGTGTAGTACTCGAGTTTAGACGAAGGTAATCCCAAAAGCTTCAACAAGTTTCCCCTCATTTATTTTCGGCATTTCGATACGCACGTTGTAGAAAAAATAAATTCTGCAACTATAATACCAGCTACGCTGGTCCGTAAACTTTGGTAATTTAAAGCGATAGACTTTTCAATGCGTGAAATGGTTATGAAAAAAAAAATACTCGCCAGCTGTTTTTACAAGTTAAGGTGTAATTTAATTATAAATCTTTCTTTTTTCTATTGTACAAAAAATGAATCAAATGCTGTAATTTTTATTTTTTATTTTTTATTTTTAATGCCAATATGTAACACATTCAATAAAATAATAAATATAGGTAATTTAGTTATTTGAACAACGGTACTTATTGATGATGTGCAACTTATGAGTTGTTGTCCGGCAATTGAAGAAGAATCACTAGATACGTGGTGATGTGTCCCATGGTCTGAAAAGAGACGCGGTTGACAATTAAAAGTATACGGTTGTGGAGAAAAAAAGGTGTCGCTTACCGACGTCAAGAGTGGCAGGTCGACTTTGAAGCAGCCGAAAGCTGTGAAGCTCAGTTTCCGGTTCAACAAATGCAATGTGGAACCGATTTCCTGCAACGTGATCATATAATGAAACACCTAGTAATTTTTGATTAATTATTTCAAGTTTAGACTACGAAAGTAAAGTGTAAGGAGAAGAAAAAAAAAAAAAAAAAAAAAGAGAGAGAAAGAGAGAGGTTTAAAGTGTCGAGACGAAAAGAATCATTACGGTCTGTTGGTTTTGCCTGTAGACGTGCCTGCGCCAGCCAAGCAGGCCGAGCGCCATGCGATTCGCCTGAAAAAGCCAGAGAAAATCGGTGGTTTGTCTCCTCGCATACCTTGCACGCGCGTGTGCGGATAAAATGTTTTATTTCCGCGGCAAAGGGGGCAAGGAGTAGAGAAAAAGAGATTGGAAATGCCAGAGGGTGATTGACGGATCTTATCGATTGTAGGAGGGGGGGGGGAACTGTACCTCGTGGGAGGCGTAGTGACAGGCAGAGTGTAGCAGCAGCAGCTGCGCGAGATAAATGATCAGCCAGCTGAACTCGCAAAAGACGACCTTTGGGTTCTCCAGGTAGGTAGGGTCGACGATCGTCCATATGGTGAAGAAGTACATGTTGCTAACCACGTGGCAAAAGAGATTCAGGAGAAAGAGCAGCAGGGAACACGAGTATATGTCGTTGAGCTCCTCGCTCGTGCTCACCAGTTGACTGTACGATGTCTCGATCTTCTACTCTCCCCCGCCACCCCCCCAAAAGGAACAACATTATATCATTTGTACCTCAAATTATGTGCCGAGCAGCAACCCCTTTAGAGTCCAAAAGTATAATGTATATATCCACCTGTTTTGTTTTAGCGCAAAAAAAAAAAAAAAAAAAAAAATATCTTTAACGCAGTAACTGCGATAGCGCGGGCAACAATACTCCTTGGAGGTATTGTGAGCTACGTAAACAAATTTCAAACGTCTACCAGCTCCGAGCACGGGTGGCGTTTTCCGAATTTCGTGAGAGGCAATATTTGTACTCGGTTATCCGTACACCCCATTTGAAAAAAAAAAAAAAAAAAGTGTCGTTCGGGGAGTGCACGTACCTTGATAAAGGCCTCGGATTCGGGGTCGAGGGGCCTTCCGAGGCGCACTAGTTCGTTGAGGTGCCGGAAGCGCTGGCCCAGCAGCACGACCAGTCCGCAGAACTTGAACACAGCGACGCAGGAGCCGACGTACGTGATCATGTAGCTGACGTTCTGGAGGTAGGGCTCGTTGAAGGCGACCATGCCGAGCTGGTTGATGAGCAGCCAGGCGAGGAAGGTGCCGAGCAGGGTCGCCCACAGCCAGACGCGCGTCCGCCCGAATATGGGGCTGCGCCGGGAGGACGTGCCCGGGACCACCGCGGCCAGCTCGAAGGACTCGTCAAACTCCTCGATCGAGTTCCACACGTGGATGAACTGCTCGCGCCACAGAACCCCCAGCACGAGGTCCGACAACAGGACCAGGTAGTTCAAGACCAGCTGGTGTTTCAAACGTCATTGTATGTTTTTTTTTTTTCATACCTACATATCATAGGTGCACCATTCGAATGGCAAAATGTGTAATTTGAAGGGAGTATGCATTCAACACAAATGGAACGCGCGCAAATCGTCATTTAATAAAATTATACAAATTCAAGGTCATGATAATAGTTGGGCCGTTTTTTTTCAAAACACCCAATATTATGTTTGAAAAGCATTTTTTTCCCCTTCTCTTGTTTTTATAAAATTATCGCCGAGCCTCCCAAACAACGTACACTGAGCAACCCAATTCTTTGAATCAAAGAAAATTTCTTTACCCTCATTTCGTTAAATATTTTCTTTTAATTGAAACAAATTTAGTCGATTCAAAAAAACATTTCGTACAACTAAATGAGAAATTCGCAATTAAAAAAAGAAAATTTTGATTTAATAAAATATTATTTTCAATTAACTTATATTTTTTTACTCATAAGAAAATATTTAACGGAATGAGGGTAAAGAAATTTTCTTTGATTCAAAGAATTGGGTTGCTCAGTGTAAGCCACTCGGACATTTCGGTAAAAACTTGATAATATGCTTTCCCGTGGGATCGCTGGGCTGGACCAAGTTATTCGATCCATAAAAAATTTCGTCGGATCGTGAGTACATACGTGAAAGAGAGCTGGGGTGTAGCGATAATAATGACACGTCTCCTGAGTTTGGAGAAGAGAAAAGTGATCGATGAACGAGCGTTGGCTGTTGACGCTTCTCTCATTAAGTAACATAATATACCTACTTATAAGTATACACTCGACCTTAAATGTACAAGTTCAAAGGTATACTGAAACTTGGGGGGTGCAAACAAGTGATGTATATATATATATATATAAGCATCACTTCACGTTCAGATGAGCACGGACGACTTTGTATATACAGAAATAATTCTCACATTATATTATGGTAATTTACGAGTCGGGAGGAAAACATACATATATGCATGAGATCATCTTATCTTGCAAATGATGCGTGTGCTATTGGCTCCGTTGTTTCGAAAAAAAAAAAAAAAAAAAAAAAAAAAAAAAAAAAAACATCACGTGCGTATATGTACCTATATATCTACGCGTGGGGCATATTAAAATCGTAAGAGAGTTTATACCACAGTTGGCCTTGCGCGCGTCGATTTGTCATACGAAAACGGTGTGTTTGTTTATCGTCCGAAATAAAAATNGCGATCAAACGATAAAGTCAAACAAAGTAGGTGGGAAATGCTATTAAATTGAAATCGCTGGGTCGAAGAATTAAAAAAAAAAAAAAAAAAAAACATCACGTGCGTATATGTACCTATATATCTACGCGTGGGGCATATTAAAATCGTAAGAGAGTTTATACCACAGTTGGCCTTGCGCGCGTCGATTTGTCATACGAAAACGGTGTGTTTGTTTATCGTCCGAAATAAAAATTAATTCTTAGGGCTTGGGGCGCGTAGTCTCTCCCCCCGAGGGAAAATCATACGCACCCTTATGGAGGAAAAATACGAGTGTTCGACAAAAATACCCAACACAGATGATAAATCGAGACGATATTATATATATATATATACGAAACCACGAGCGCCTCTGTATGTATTACATACGGGTATATAATATACACGTGTACATTTAAGGGACCGTGTGAAAGCGTATGCGACAAAGTTTACTTTGCGTCCATTACTTAGACCAGAATAAAACAAACAGATAGCGAGCGAGCAATCTCTTTGTTGCCGCGTGAATGTAGAAAAAAAAAAAAAAAGAATGAGAATCAAGAACGATGCACACGTATGAAAAGGGGCTTTTGGGTTGCGTCGGAGGCAAAGAGCGCGGGTAAACAACCGGAACGGGAGCCAGAGATTCAATAATATTAGGGAACCGCGCGTTAAGTATACCGCGTTATTCGAGCGAGGGCGCGCTTGATTGAATGTTGCTTGCCCGACTCCGCTTCACTTTCACTTTTATTCATATACTTGGCAGACTCGGGGCGTTACCTCTACATCCACTCCGACACCATGCACGTACTCAAAGTTGCTCAAAGTTGAGACGCGTATTAATATTTGGGCGATGCCGGTCTTGCGACTTGCCCGTAACAAGATACGACCCTCGCCAATTTAGCGGTGGATCGTTTCGCGACGGGAGATTATGTGAGTATTGGTATATGTATATACGAGGGGGAAAAATACAATGGCTTGTACGCGTGTAGGGGGTGTACCTTGCCGTTCTCGGTGATGCCGAGGACGGGTTTGTTGCGGTCGAGGCCCTCGAAGCGTATGAGCGAGGTGACGACGATGTAGCTGTACACGGCGATCCAGCCGAGGGTGTAGATGCAGTTGAAGTTGGAGGGGCCCAGCAGGGGCGGCCGATTGTCGCTCGGGTAGGCGTAGGGCGCGAGACCAAACACCCGGATGACGTACACCGCGGGACAGACGACCTCGTAAAGCGCCGACTCGGCGCCCCGGCCCCGCCGCTTCGCCGATTCCTTCGGCCGACGCTCCTCCATCGCTTCCATCTGCGTTATTTTTTCAGTGAAACTCTATATATATGTGTGTAGGTTCGCTACGTGTGATCTCTCGGAGAGGAGACGGGGCGAGCAAAGTTTTTTCAGGTCGCTCGAGGAGAGAGCCGATTCGGGAGGTGCGGATACTTAGTCTCTTTCTTCCCAACGCCGAAAAATCCAAGGTTTGCCCGAGTGTAAATGATCCATTGTTACCGATTAGTGATGCAGTTGTAATGGAGAGCGGTTTCAGCCGGTTGCACTCACGCCGGGGGGCTCGTTCCCTTTTTATCGCAAGGAACTTTGGAGAGGCCTTTTTCCTCGCCGCTTATAGAGCTTGTACATTTCCATGCACGCGGGGCCGATTCCCGTGTTTTTCTACAAAATATACCAAAGAGAGAGAGAGAGAGCTCGGGATTTGTATTTGCACAATTTTATTTCCCACCCCCCGCGGCTTATTTCTTTCGAGTGCAAAGGCGGGGGTATAATCGCGGGAGTACAAACTCGCTGGCACTTTTCCAGCGGAATAAATATAATCGTATTCGTGTTGGAGGGGGCACGAGCTTATACGTCCACCAACTGCACTCTTTCGCTCGATTTTCCCGGCAAAGGACAATATTTTCCCTCTCCCTCTCTCTGGTTAAATGTTTTTCTACCCGAGCTCCGCTGCTTTCCCTCTAATTATTTATCCATCGTGACCATCCCGCCCCCCCCTCTCCCTATTACACATGTATACTCATTGCACCACTCTCGAGTGTAGATGAGTAGATACACGTGATACGATTTTATGCAAAATACCAATACTGCAGGTATACATATTTATATAGGTGCACCGAGTGTGATTTTGGGTGTTTTAGATTATTAGCTACGAGTTTAACATTTACAAGATATGTAATGTATGATGTCTATACAATACGCGTGGATTCATACGAGCATCGAACTTTGAGTTGCACCGCACACTGTTGTAATGCCCATATACTGTATTCAAGTGGGTATTTGATAATAACGTACCGCAACTTTGCGCATCACAACTGAAAACGGAAAAACTCGAGCCCATTGGGCCATATCGGTTTAAAATCCCTTATATGTTTGTTAAAATTATTATGAATTAAAAACAGAAAGACTATATACATGAGCTGGTGTCTGGCTCTCATGCCTGATGTGTAGCCGTCCACACATGCGTATACTCTATAGCGAACATTAACCATGAGAAAAGTAAACTTGGAATTTTTTACTTCACAATAGCACCACCGCATGCACTTGTACACTTGTGACAATCAACTCTCGCCTATACGAAACGATATACCACCGCACACGAGGAAAAATCACGGGCACTCGAGTCATACGTATAATAGACGGATGATGCGGTATTGAAAAATCGTGTAGAAGTTGGCGGAGGAACAGTGTAACAATAAGACCGCGGCGGTGACTGCAACGACAACGAGCAGCACAAAATGTTTGTTATCGCGCCAAAGCAACTTGCACATAATATACGTATATATATACATATACGGCTAATCCAGCACCTGTACCTACAACTATACCGAGCAGCAGTCATATCAAACAGCGGTGCTCGCATGAGGGATGAATAATTGACGGCGCAATTTGCGGATCGCCGATCGACCGGTAGTAGTTGTAACACCCGCTGCTTTTGTTGTTTGCACACACTTAATAGGTACATCATATATATCCTGTCTCTCTCTCTCTCTCTCTCTTGTGGTAATTGTTGATGGACAGTTAAATCACGGAGTGACCCGCGTACACACTGATGCATATCAGCTGCAGAATCTACTTGTTTTTATGCCTCCCCCCCCTCCGGTAGGCCTCTTGTTTCGTCGGTGGTAAAAACGCGTCGCGCCCTCCGTTCCCATTTTTCTTTTTTCAACTCGCACCCTACCCTTGCTCGCACACATTTTTTTTTTTTTTTTCTATAATATACACCTACATACATACAACCACTTGATATCTCTCGATCGGTACCTCTGCGTAAAGTACCTTCATGTGTACATATCTCTATCATAAATACAGTTGAACTCGCGAGTATATATATAGGTACGAATGTGTATACCTACATCATATAAAAGAGTGTGCGCGGATAAAGATGCTAAGGTATGTACGTATGTATGTATGTATTATTGTTATTATTATCCGCGCCCAGGTCCAAGAGCTTCTCTCTCCTCCACAGCGGTTCACTAATCTTTATGGGACAGACCGATTTATTGCATTCCCAGGGACGATGATGATTATCTATCATCTTTATCACTCGGTATACGAACAAGATTGTACCACATTGTAACTATGATGTATGCATACACACATGTAAAGGTATAGCCATAAGTTATTGTTGTAGGAAAAAAATGTTTATAAAATTAGCTCGCGGGCTATGCGAAATAGGCGTGGTTACAGCTATACTTATATTGTCTAGCTACCTCCTTCGGTGATACTTACAAACGCGAAAATTAAAGAATCAAGATCAAGATTCCCAAGTAAGTATACATATATATATGTGTGTGTTTATGTTTTTGTGGGATGGACGGCATTCACGCGAGCACCTCGTGCCTGAAAAATTTTTCTCTCACCTCCGACCGTCTTCTGAACTCTACCGTACAAGTATACCTACATAATGTACCTTATTATACATACTCTCACACTAATTGTGTCCATTTGATACATTTTGATACAGGTACAGATGCATGCGACCGCTCTGAGAAACTTTGAGATGTCAAGTATTATACCTCTTAGTTTTTTTTTTTTTTTTTTCCGATGCGCAGTACAGCACAGTACAGTGTATACAAGCTATACGTATGTCTTTGCTCACAAAAGTCGAGTATACTTACTGCAATGGTACTTGAACACTCGCTCGAACGTTATCCACTTGTAATGCTGGGTTTATCCCGCACAGTCCTGATGTCACGGCCAAGATGCCCTGATTTGCCGATATTTACCAATGCTGGCATGTATATATTATACACATTCACGTTTTTGTGTAGGTATGTGTCGTCTTTTCTATTGGAATTTCTTTTTTTTTTTTTTTTTTTTCTTTCGTAGCTGTTACCGCAACATGCCCCAAAATCTTGTCGGCCAGAGGGGCTTTTGTGTCATATCCATTCGCGCTTACAATCTCGAGTATAAGTACTTTGGTGCTGATGTATATGTATATTGTTTAACTTTGTCATTGATTTTTCGTCAGAACTTTTCACCTTGAAAAACATTTCATCAAAACTATATAGATTTCTCTGCTCTCTTGACAAGTCGCTGTTAAATTCATGACGTACATGAGAGGATTCGATGAAAATCTAAATGGTCACCCTCGCGTTTGCAAACAATGTAGGAGCGCGCATCGCTACAAAATCACCAGATACTTATCTTAAAAATTCTTGCACATGATATTACTCGTATCAAAATCAATGAAAATGATTGGCCTTGTTCACTATATTTCTTATGCGTGAGTATATCGGGGCCAAGCAGCAAATGAGGTACGAGTTTGGATCATTAGATCATTCTCTTCTTAACAAAGTTGCCCTCTTCGGCTCGAAAATATCACCATCCGAGCATTAGATGCACAGGTGTATATATATATACACCGGAGATGCTGAGCCAACGTGTATAAGTGATGTATTTACATACAGTGCGCATGATACGCGATACATAGTATATGCCGATGACCACTTTGGCGAAGAAACGGAGAGGGGGGTGGAGAAAATTTGATAAATCATGCCCGCATAAATTTCCACCCTGTGGGTACAACGCGTAGCCAAGTCCTGAAGGAAAAGCTGGGACGCGCAATGAGTTTGTATAGATGCAGGCGTAGAGAGAATACAAACGAGGTATCTGCTCCCCGTCCCTCGGCCGTACAAAGCGATCCCCGCATTGACCATCTCATCCAAAATCGCGGCACCACAGGAACGGAGTTGATGGGGCTGCGGCAATTTTCCAGCACGTGTAAGTATATGTACGCTGTCTGGACCCTCTGTACAACTGTGTGTGTACAGGATATATATTATATCCTCGATACAGGTGGTATATATTTATATATATATGTGTATTGATCCCGCAGATTTGGTCGCGCGACAACAGGAAAGACGTCGCGAGGGAAAAGCGGCGGTCATCGTCCGAATCGACTTCGGGTATCGTACTCACCCGCTCCATCGGAACCATTTCGCTCTACCGCCCATCTTCATCCCCCTCGTCTCTCTGTGACCATAAATGTGTATAGGTACATGTGTACAGCGTATACAGCACATTCCTTTCGGAGGTACGGGTATCTGAGGCAAATATACGTTTGTCTCGTATATATATATATATATGGGAGATCCAATATACATGCACAATATGCAAATACGCGAATTTCCCAAAGATCAAAGTTTGTTCGTATTGTAAACACAGATCACCACTCACCAATAATAGGTGTATATCAATTACTATATGTAGCTGTATAATTGTAATTATGATTAATCATGGCTTGTATATGAAATATATATTTGCCTGTCAAGGTTTGACTGACACTGTGAATGATACATGTGTTGTATGTGTATGTACCTGTGCGTGATTTATCGTAATACGTAAGGGAGACTGGCTCGGGTCTTGATGATATTATTAACGACGTGTGTTTGACCAAATGGAATGATATTATAAATATATATAAATATATATGTATTGTACTTTTGGGGTGATTTCGTGATGTATCTTTTGTTGGAGAGACGACGGAAGGAGTACGAGGGTGGAAAATAAAGAAGAATAATTAGATGGTTGATGGCTCCTTGACTCGATGGTAGTGCAGCTTCCATTTTGCTACTCCCTATACGTGTAGAGAGAAGAGGGAGGGAATTCCGGAAGATGTCGAGAGTGGTGATTGCTTGTCCGAATTGAATGCACCAGTCAATCAGTCTGTGTATTCCCTACACTGCATTAAGTAGTCATGTAAAATGTAAGTGCTCGTTTGATTCTGTAAATTATTGTGCTAGCCCATATCCCGCTCCTTATGTGATGCCTTGATTATTCACGGAAGTACGGACCTTTATAGTTACGATCGATTATCATAGGTGAGAAATATCGATTCTATACTAATAAAGCCTTAGTTTTGGACATCATGTTTTTGCTGTGTGACTCACAATTTTTGTTACATTTATTTAACAATGAATGAATGCCTTATGTACCCATTAGAGCCTGCAAGTACAGCTCCGAGTTTTCAACACAATGAAACTATATGCGTGCAAGTTTATACATATTAAGCGTGTCGCATCAATAGCTCAAGCGGCCAAAGTGCCAAAAGGGAGAGCTGTACAATGAAACCGGGAGAGGGGGGGGGGCTAATTGAGTTATCGAGCCACTCGAAAACCGACGTCTGCGCCGTATCGCACAAGCTGTACCTTATATATATACTTACCAGCAACATCTGGAACGTGGTGTGGCCCATATACGTAAGATAAAGCAGCCCCTTTCTCATCCTTTTCCTCTGGCAACTCTGCCTGATCAAATTCAAGATTTTTCTGCTCCCCTCCAATTGATTGATGTATACGTATTGGTACAAGCATGCATATAATCCACTTGCGTCCAAAGGCTTCATCTCCCGGATCGATTTAATCGAGATTGCTTGATATAAACTTTGAGACGCTGCTCGATGCCTCGATCCGCTTGTCCTGGCCCACCTACTCGATCGTAATGTATATACTCACGGAAGACCGCGCAGCCGGCGCATATTGAATTTACGAGAAAATTGCTTCCAACCTCCCCTGTATTATGTATAGCCTCTGTTTTTCGGACGTGTTTATTGATTTATTATTATTCTTATTTTTTTTATTTATTTTTATTTTTTATATGTATTTTATATTTATGTA
Organism: Copidosoma floridanum; assembly: GCF_000648655.2. Next base: position 257,635 of record NW_019379628.1, read on the forward strand.
GAGCTGTAGCCATGAGCGGAAGCAGATAAAACTCGCGCCGAGGAAACAGTAGAGATATATCTCATTAATCACGTCAAACGTAAGGGGTCGCGTTTTTACCAGGATAGGCATTATTTATAGATAAGCACGCACGCAACTGTTGATCATCATGCGTATATCTTTTGTTTTAAAGAACCGGTCCACACGAAGAGGATGTCCGAATAAACTTATGCTCCTACGTGACTCGTTTGTTCAACTTTTTTTCGTTTGCGCTCTCCATTATGTTATTGCAGATGGGTTTTGGTGCCATTAGCGCATGCAGCTATATATATATATCATAAGGAATGTAAGAAAGCACGTTTCATTTTACATCGTTTGAGCGTTTGTCGCGAGATAGCTACATATTTTATACCAAAGAGTTCTTTCTTGCTCCGCCAATGTTATTATTTACTATAGGTATATTAAATAATCAAGGTTTCACTACACCGTTTGCAGGTTGCGCTTTAATGTGTAAAAAAAAAAAAAAAAAAAAAAAACAATATACGTAGTTTATAAAAGAAAACTTTTTTTTACATTGCCATCAAATTTTATCTCACTCCTAATGTATGTTAAATTTACGAGTAGTCATGCCTTTGATGTGTCAAGTAGTATAGGGTCAAGATTAGGTCAGACGGGAATCACGAGCACCTACACTTTATAATATATGTAATTTTTAGTGTTCATGTGTACATGCACATATACGTTTGTACGTTCATTTGAAATATCGGTAATGGAAAAACTTTGCATGGACAACGAGGCCCTCGAGATTAAGTGTGAAGTTTAAAATCAGGTGTATGAACTGCAACCGCCACGGTGACTCCAAAACATAAATGAGTAGGTAAGCGTACTTTTATAGCTTACCAAACAAAAGGTATTCACGCTGGTGTGCGTGTACAGAGCTTGAGCAATAAATTATGAATCCGAGCAACTTCGAAGCATTAGCCATTATCAGATCGGCATTAGGTGCTATCGAATGTTTGCATCTGTTGACCTGCATTATACATAGTAAAAACGCGTATGGGTGTATGGTTGTAGAGCCTGACCCGGGAGTGAAACTGCGGCAGCAGCAGGCGAAGATAATAAATTCTTGGCCGCCTTTCCGCGGACGGAAGGACGAGCGCATTTATTGCGCAGAGACGCAATTACATTTGGCTGGACTGCGTGGCGTCTCTCGCAAAATGCGCGCGCGTGTGTGTAGTTGGTGTGTACATACGTGAATACACGAGGAATTTAACAAAAAAAAATCATTAGTTTCTTGATTTGAAAACAAATGTAAAATATTATCTTTTGGGTGATGTTGAAAAATGTCATGTATGCTGTATGAGCTCTTTTTTTGCAGTAGAGGCCGATTAATTATTGAAAACGCGATCAAACGATAAAGTCAAACAAAGTAGGTGGGAAATGCTATTAAATTGAAATCGCTGGGTCGAAGAATTAAAAAAAAAAAAAAAAAAAACAACAACGCCCAGTTCAATAGTTAAAGTTTATTTATTGGATTTGACCGAATTTCATCAATTTTCACGAAAACTCGCGATTTCGGATAAGCGTGCATTGCTTGTGAAATTTGATTCCAAAATTATTTTTCGGCAAATCTCGATGGAAAAACCTCGTCGTTTCGACTTTCAGTCAACCATTGCTGGAAAGAGCTACTGTGAAGAGAATTCAATATTAAATATAACAAAATACTCCATTTTTAATTTGTTTTCTGCTCATATGGTGAATACACCTTTTGTAGACTTGATCCTACGAGTTATACGTTTGCAGTATACTACATACACCTATACCGGGCATGTCTGTGCTTCTACAAAATCGATATGCCACCAAAAGCTAACTTCGGGAGCGAGTACCGCGGGGGAAAGTGGCCACAATAATTAATTGCCAAAAGATTGGCGATATCGTACACACGTCATACATTTATACACATATGTGTAACTTTAATAGTACAGCGTCAGCCATGCGCTGATATATATATATATTATAAGTGATTACGAGACTTGTCTCGATGGTAGTGCAGCTTCCATTTTGCTACTCCCTATACGTGTAGAGAGAAGAGGGAGGGAATTCCGGAAGATGTCGAGACTATAATATACACCTACATACATACAACCACTTGATATCTCTCGATCGGTACCTCTGCGTAAAGTACCTTCATGTGTACATATCTCTATCATAAATACAGTTGAACTCGCGAGTATATATATAGGTACGAATGTGTATACCTACATCATATAAAAGAGTGNATACATTTATACACATATGTGTAACTTTAATAGTACAGCGTCAGCCATGCGCTGATATATATATATATTATAAGTGATTACGAGACTTGTACCCAACTCTGTATTATTTTTATTGGTTAGTAGCAAATGTTCATAAGAGTCACTCGTTCGTCATATATTAATTATTTAATAATTATCTTAATCAGCTTACTTGAAGGTTTGTGATTAAACCACGTGTACCACTGATTTATCATAGGTACGGGTATATATACGTGCAAGCGTAGCCCAAACTGATAAATGTACAAAGGAAGTAGAGCGTAACAGGAGCTATATGGGAATTCGGGTAGCGTTGCTCCCTCAAATCATTCGTCCTCAGCCTTTGCTCTTCGGTTTAAGCCAGTTCGCTTCCGAAAAATTATATATCCATCCATCAAAGCACGCAATGCTGGATACATCGGTGTATAGGAAAGATTGCACGCGAGAAACGAGGCACAAAGGTCACCGTTGGATCACGCACGTGTATCGTACATATATATATATATATATACATGTAGGAGCAGTACACAAGCATAAGATGATCAACCAGATAATCCGGTCCTCTGACTCGTTCTGTGCACGTATTACAAGGGGCGCCACTATATTCGATAACACAACGAGTATAACTAGATAATATGCAGTATAACTATATACGCATACATATAACCTTTATCATTGCTGATGCCCGTGCCAGGTTCCGACTCACGCTGTCGTATCGGTACATGGTATAAATGCAGGGATCGCGTCCTCAAGGGAGTCATCAGACGATGCAATTTACTCTATATATATATATATATATAGGTGTACACGCTATTTCTTGTTTATCTGCAGATGAGAAAAAGGAAAAGGTGTTAATAATACATTATACACGTACACGACTATTGGCTCAGCCAGTCAAAAAAAAAAAAAAAAAAAGCTAGTCGGTGACTGATCGGTATTCCCTCGAGAACCACCATAAGCAGGTTTAATGTGTACACTTAGGTAAGATCCCCAATGGCAGAGACTGCCGTCTATCGACGTGTCACCGATTAGGCACTTATATATCCTATAGAAACAACGCAATCGGTTGATTTCCCTTAGGCTGCACGAGCACGACTCTGTCAAACAGTATATGTACCTATATGTATACCTATCGAATGTGAATTACCTTTGGAGATGTTATGAAATAAGTGAGCATCCAGTATCGATAACAGAAAGTTCACCGGTTTATATTTGAAAAGCAAAGAGCTCGAGGAGTTAACGCCCGCGGTTGCTATTTTTTTTTTTTAATTTAATTTTTTCCTCCTTCACAACATTATTTTCCCCGGCAAATGTCCTCGAGACGTCTCGAGCTCGCGCGGCATCGCCTTAGCTGCCACACCGTGGCTTTAGTTTTATTCAACAGCTGCAGGGGAATGTTATTTAGAGGTGGAATTTTTCTCCCGAGCTGTCGGCCGAGGAATTTCCTCGTCGTATACACGTACTGAAGCAAGTGAAAATTGCACAGCAAAGTGTCTCGCGTTGTTCACGATATTTTTTTCAGCCCGACCCAACCACAGGCTGTGTCCGACTTTAATGACGTTTGCGTCCTTTTCTGCGACTTACCCCTCCCTCCTCCGCAGTCCACACTGTTCTCCGGCCAAGAGGAACAGATTGGCCCGAGACACCGCCGAGCTATATACACCCCTATATACTGCTGCTGTTTACTGCCCGCCAAATTGAAACGGAAACTTCGTTAGGGGTCGCCTACGTAGGGATATACGAATTCACCTCGTTGGAGGCGGCCTTAATTTTATTCACGTGGTACTTGGGATGCGATAGCCATTAGGTGTATACATGTATGTATAGAGTGACCCGTGCGTGAGGTAGGTGGCATTGTGGGAAATAAAAGCTCTAACGAGCGCGCGGGCGGTCGATGAACTTTGCCGGGGAAAGCGGGCAACGGAGAGCGGTGGAAGAAAAAAAAAAAAAAAAAAAAAACAGAGTAACAAGTTGCGCGGAACGACGTGACTTTATCTTACTCCTGGTCGGCGAAGCATCGGGCAAACTGCATCCACGGTAATATGCAAGTCGGCGACAACTTAATCCGCGTATATCGAGAAATGGACAACAATGGGCTGGGGAGGGTAAGGGCATTACGAGATGCGTGGCTGGAAGATAAATGGCCGAGGGTTCATGCTTTGGGTACTGCTCTCGGTGGGTTGTTCATCTCCTCCTTGGTGCGCTTCATTTTTCATACGCACCTACAATAAGACGAACACTCGAGCACAGCAGTATATACGCAAACCCGTGCGAAAACAAATCGAGCTCGTTGGAAAAATTAAAAAAGATGACAAAGCAGATGTAGAGCTATTAAAAATACGTTGATAAAAATTACTGAGAATTTATTTTCAACTGTATACCTTTGGTCATCATCGTCATTTTAGACTTTGTGCTATTAGTGGATTAACAGTATAGGAAAGGGAGGGTGACGAAATACATTTTTTATTCAATTGGGATCATGTGCTATTAACGTGATAAAAAAAGAATTTTAATGATTACTTTTTTCTCCTCTTCTCTTTTTTGTTCGTACAAAATAGTTTCATCTCTTCGAGGTTTATAATAAAAAATTATACGATGACGACATGAGGTATAAAGTTGGATTTTTTTTTTTTTATGTCGACATTATCGTCATTTGTTGGTAAAACTGAGCAAGTAACTAAATTTATAAACTTACGTTAGTAAAGATGAAAAATCATTGGAAGAACAACGTGAACAACTTTGTTTAATGGGGTATGCAAGGTCAAGTACAAAGTACGCATTTTCAATAAATTATCTTTCAGCAACAATTATTTTAGACTATTAACAAAGAAAGCGGCAATCAATAAAACATAAACATGAAGTGACAAGTTGACAGGCAATTTGACGCATTTTATTAGCTATACTCGCAACAGACGAATTCTGGAGGCATGGCTCGGAGAAAATCAAACTCCAAGATCTGCGCCATTCCATAGCTCTACACTGCCAGACCATAGAACTGTTACTGGGCCCTGACTTGTCCATGGTTGGAATTTCCGTGCTCGTGAACAGTCATGTTTATAAATAAAAATTGAAATTTTTAATCAGGGCGTGAGTTTTTCGAGCATTAGCCGGAGCCGGAGAGGGGAGAGCTTGATAAATGGGCGAGCAGATCGCGCTGCGTCAAATAGCCGGGTGACAGCTGCCTTGCGAGCAACACATTGTGCCAGGAGTAAAAGAAAGAATAAAAGCTACGCGATGCCTAATCTCAGCTGCAAAAAGTGTGAAGGTGAATATTATTAATTAATTCTTATTCTTCGGTTCAGTACTGTAGATCTTGGAAATTTTTATGTATATTTTTCATTCTTCGGCAACACTAAATCCTGCTGAAAATTTGTAAACCGTCCAGTAGGGAATTTGTTTTGTTAAATAGAATGCAAAACTACGTTTCTATAAATTATTGGAGGATGGTTTTTAATTTTTACATTTTATGGAATAACGGTCTGGTACGTTAATCCAGTGTTTTACAGCTAAAGTCCAAAGAATACTGAATTTAATCATGGTAACCCTTGCTAAATATTACTTTTAAAATAGTAATAAAGAGAAATAAAAGAAACTTGAAACTTTTATTTTTATTAACTAAAAACGACAGTGATTTTGAAATAATTTCTCATATACCTATTAACGACGTTGATACAATTATTTCTTAGCTGGACATTCATAGCCCATACCTCCGACTTAAGATTATTTCAGAAAATATTCAAGATACTCTTAACATTTTAAACGTCTACTCGTACAATGTTTCGAAATACTCATATTTTCTGTTTAGTCAGTCTGAGCATGCACATAAAATCGAGCATAAAATTGACAAGTTTAGTAAAATTACCGAAATACTTAAGGTTACAAGCATTTACTTGGTTTTGATCATAACTACATATTGTTAATTTATGGAATTTTTGTTACAGAATTTTGTACACCGTGTAAACGTATGAAAGATTGCCCCTGCACGGGTAGGTGCAATGAAATCAAAGCAAATTCAAAGGAAATAGTGGCTGATTTTGTGAAAAATTACAATCAAAATTACAAAAATCAAAAAAAATGATTTATTTGTTAATGTATTATGTTTGTTTGACGATACAAATTGTTTAATAAAGATGTATTTGTTTTCATGAGAGAAATGTATTTTGTAGTATGATTTTTTTAAAATATCCTGTAGATGTTTTAATACATTGTATATCCCGAAAAATATTAACCTATGGGCAGCTAATAGTTCAATTTAAAAATGCAATGTCCATTGGCCGACGTTGAATAAAAACTTTTATCAATCGACCTGTTTTTTATGTTATCATTCTATTGGACACTTGTTTAAAATTTATATTCTAACATTAGTCATAGAAAAAAAAATAACGCTTCTTAGTTTAGAAGATATTTTTGGAAGTTTCAATACTTCGTACCGTCAAACGATTCAATTCAATCGAATTTATTTTAAAACAACTTTGGTATTTAATAATATTAATTAACACTCTTTCGATGAAAGTTTAGAGTAAAAAAAAAAAAAAAAATTAATTAACGGATATTCAAAGCCTTCATATCAAACAATTCGTTCTAAAGTATCAAATAAAAAAGTGCAGTGCGATAAAAGGATATTCCTGTCCTTAAAAAACGAATCGGAAAATTGTCCATCGTTTCAAAATAATTTTTGTGGCACAACTGTAGACGTGACCATGGAAATTAGTGAAAATTTTAGACTAATATAAATTGTTAGTAATGTTTAAACTAATCGATACGACGTTCTTGCTATTGAAAAAACATTTTTTGGAATGTACAAAAAATTCTACATGTATCGACAAGTGGTTACAAAACACGTGGCAATAACGAAAAAATTCCGACAAAACAATCTAATTATAGTACCATTTCCGATAAAATCTTAATTCCGTACAGTAGTTTACCACGGTCTTTCGTAGTTATTTTTACCAGGAAGCAATTTAATCGGGAAGAAAAAACTCGAGCGCGCCAAAGAGATCAAACGAGTGATTTATTGAAGAAAAAAAACAAACATCCCGTCACTCGCGTTTCCACAATTCAACGGCATCGACTACGGATTGGCGCGTGTTACCGCCATCGAGAATTTGCTTGTGTATACGTATATTATTTGTCTACGCAAGCTCGCAGCAAAGTGGTGGAAGCAGGGGAGAAAACCTTTTAAATCTGTTTTTTCTCCTATTGCTATCGCATATGCGTGCCCTCCCTCTTTAACGCACGCGTACACGTGTTTGCATCCATTGATGCACTTTTACCCGATTTTTTTATAACGGGACGAGCTCGTGATCGCAAAAGTAACCATCCGCGAAAAAAGACGGAGAGGAGATGGAGGGAGATGAAAAAAAAGGATTGCTCTAATTTAATTTTATCGCGAGAAAGGGAGAAAATCTACGTCCTCCGCAGCTTGTCGGCTTTTTCCTTGCCCGTCTTTCTTTGTCTCGTTGAAAAAAAAAAAAAAAAAAAAAAAAAAAAACTAGAGGATATGCTCTGTATGCATATAGAAGCCCAACTGGCTCGTGCGTATATATACGTACCCACACAATGGTAGTGCTGTACGTACACGTAAGCGGCGGGCGAGCGAGTGGAGGAAGAGGCAAAATCCCCGGCACGAGCTTCTCCTCCACGTCTGCCTCCGCAGCGAGTCCTGTATATATCATCTATACAGTTGCGCTCAGCTTTTCTCGCGGTCTTTGCTCTTCCATACACTTATATTATCCTGTATACCCTCGCGTTCGACTTTCCTTCCGCACAGCCCCCGGTTGGACCATCCCCCTCCCGCCATCTCGCTTCTCCACCCACGAAATCAGCGCGACCTACAATCCTCGGATATACGTGCGTCACACACTTTGGTGTTTTACCCGATCGCATGGGAGATCGTGCCGGCACAGGGATGATAAACTCTAGCGTCGTCCTCTCCGATGCGTGTATAGGTACGTATATTTATACATACGCGTTTTGACGATGCGCTTCGAACGAGGAAAGTATATCTGGCACTTTTTTTTTCACATCGAGAGTGAAAATAAGAGTAATTCACTTTGACAAAACTCGCCAGTGTATTAGCTTATTGATACATTACAAAAATCTCAAGAAAACCTGCAAATGTATGTTGAAAAAAAAAAAAAAAAAAAAAAATTGACTATCAATTCGTTGATTCCCATTTAAATAATGTATACCTGTGTAGCTATCGTGAAATTGTTGAAAAATTCTGTTGTAGTCTGGATACTTGAATTGCAAAAGTTTGAATATATGTACCGCGTAGGTATTAAATTGTGTAGGACCCATGGAGGTACATTAGTATAGCGCGCAGTACTTATTTACAATATTTATCATCATACAATATTTATCATTTCCGTTTGGGCATTACCCGTTGCCCCCCCCCCCACAAATCACTGCACACGTGTTACAATGACGAGGGCGCTTTTTTGAAATTTTTCCGCGTTTATCGCTACGTTTGTTTATTTTTTTGTTCTCCGCGTCATTCTGCTTGTTTGTTTTTTTTTTCTCTCTGTATTGGCCAACAAAAATCCATTACGGGAAACCCGTCGTGTATCGGGCACTCGTGAAAATCGCAAAATTCAACGCCATCGAAGGGACACGGATGTATTATCAATATTTTTGTCAATATTTGGGCTAAAAATCAATTTACACTAGCGTAAAAATTGTAAAAATGTATCGGAACAAATGTCCGCTCCGTTGGACAAATACAAAATACGAATGTCGATCTTTGAGGTCGTTCCACGTAACATTTACGTAAGTATATAGTTGCAACGTGTGGCCGTATTGGACCGCAGGATGTATGTACCTATACGTATATGAACACACGCACGGAGGAGTTTGGCAAAGTGGAGGTAAGCACAGCTATATAGAGTTAGGTTTATGTCAGAGTCGAAAACTGAAACAAAGGAGGACCGAGAGGTCAAAGGGTATAAGATAAGCCTTTGGTGGACGTCCAGCGGGCAAGAATCAATCAAGTTTTCATCTACATATATATATATATATGGGAGATCCAATATACATGCACAATATGCAAATACGCGAATTTCCCAAAGATCAAAGTTTGTTCGTATTGTAAACACAGATCACCACTCACCAATAATAGGTGTATATCAATTACTATATGTAGCTGTATAATTGTAATTNATATATATCATACCCGTCCGGGATATATATACACCTGTCCTATACCGAACACGCGGTAATCATCCCTCCGTGGTTTTGAGATCGAGGGCCGCAGGGATGGATGGACACGGATCGTATATATAAGCGGCGCCCCGAGCACTCGTAAAGCTCCTGTGGGAATAACTGTATGTATGTATGTATATATACATATAAATAGGGGCGCTCCTTCATGGCTGCTGTATATATACTCGTACACACGTTGTGTATCCTCCGAGGGGGATAGCTATATTCTCCTTTTGCCTCCGTGTATTGTGCATGTATATACCTATAGACAAATATACAGCTCTCCGCAGGATTGGCCCGCACTTTTTTGCAAGCGCGTGCAGCTGTGCTTGCGATGTACAGGTTTCTCCGTGAGCTCGGCCCGGCTACGGAAATACGGGCCGTTTGAGACTCGGTGTTTATGGGAATCGCCTGGATTCTTCGGGGCTCTGCTCCGTTACACCCATACGTATACATAACCCACACGTATATATATATATATATGTATAGTCTCTCACGCCCTCGTGCATCGCAGACAAGTGTACGGGTATTATCTCCCGGCGGTGCATTTCAATTTCTCCGTGGTATAATGCCCATCACGGTTAGGTATAATATAATGTATACAAGCCTCGCTATCCCATGCACGCTCCCCAAAGTTATTATTCACGCAACGTTACATCGCCGTCACTTGGGTCGAAAAGTCGGGTTTTCGAATACTCGTCAATATATAGAAAGGAGGAGATATTAATTATCATCTTTCCCGACCTGGTTTACATTTCTCCCTTCCTATATGTCTACGGCGGCTCTGTTGCATATTAGTATATTAGTATACAAGTAGTCTTTTCACCCTCGCTTGCAGGCGATCAGTCGGCTGGAAACGTTATTGTTTCCACCCCACTTTTCACAGTACGGCGTTTAATCGCTCGCCTCATCTCGTATCCTTTTGATTCATTCCGGTTTACCAGAGAGAGAGAGAGAGATTCAGGCTTTACTCGAGCAAAAATCTACGCTGATCCCGTTGTTTCTTTCTTTTTTTTTTTTTTTTTTCTTTTTTCTCATTCAAACCCACCCTCGCTCCTCCGTTCGCGTCATAGTCCGGATTAAGCGACAATGAACCATACCGAGTATAATATCCATGCGCAAGTGTTGGAGTTGAGCAAGAGATTACCTATATATACTACATAGAATTATCATTTCGTATATAAAGCTAACGTCTTTCCGTGTGGCTACTGTATCGATTTTTCTTTTTTTTTTTTTTTTTTTTTTTTTTCGGCACGTGCTGAATCTCCTCTCCTCGGGATCATTAGATTACCGCGCAGAGTATATCAAGCTCACGTGACTCATCCTCTTGGCCTGCTTACTTGTAAAGTCATTGGTTCCTCTTGCCATTGGCCCGAGTTTTAAAACCAACAGCCCCTCCTTCGAGTAAGTATGGGTATATATTTTCTACCCTTTAAAAAAGATTAATGTATAAGTATACACATATTTTGCAAGTACGATTAATTTATGTTGAGCGGTAAACGTCAGAGTATCCGATGATGGTATGTGATGTGTACCTATAAATACCTATTCTGATGTTAAAGGGACGCCGCGTGCACCGGCCGCTTCCCTGTAGTAAAAACACGCGCGGGCTGTATACGTATAATTTTATTTATTACGTTACACGGAGCCAGTGCCGTTGTTGAAAAATGAAGAGACGGGAAAAAGGGTAAAAAAAAAAAAAAAAAAAAAACATGATGCATGACGAATTGTAACTTTCTTAACGGCTGGGCGTGTTGGCGCGGGGGCGAAAACTTTTTATTAAAAAAATTCCGAGTTCCGAGTCAACGTGTATAGTTGCGCGAGCAGGAGGGCTCGAACGCAATATAGTTTATGCGCAAGAGCAGTGGGCGCCGCTGAAACTATTGTACGTAACTCTATCTTCATTCCTCTTTTTTTTTTCGTCGCCACTCACTGCTCGTGCCCACAAAACAACCGCACCTGTTGTTGGCTCCTCTGCAATTAGAGAGCGCGAAAATTCTCCCGCGAAATTTATTAATCGCTGTGAACCCTTATCGCCCCGTTTATACACCAGCAACGAGAAACAACGTTTAAGTGCTGAAGGTATAGAAATTTCAATTAACTTTTGTGCTTTGCGTTGGCTTGGGGCGACAATCCCATACTCACGGCATTAACTCGTGCCGACTGAAATACGTATAAATTACAATTGTTATAAATATATACTCATACTGATCAGTTGTGTACTCGTGGGGGCGGCGGTGCGATGAGCTTCGTTAAAATTAATTGAACGAAAGAGAGAGAGAGAGAGAGAAAAGTCTATTGGACAACAGAAGCACCAAAGTTTCCGATTCCAAAAGGTAGAGAGGGGCAGACGTCGGACAGACGCTGGGGAGCCCAAGGCGTGATTACTTTGTGGACTATACGTACTACCTATGTGCGATTCGTTCTCCAATTCGGAGCGGTGGTTAGAAAAAAAAAAAAAAAAAAAAAAAGGTATATCGCTGTCCTCCCAGGGGAAATGTGGTAAGGAGACAGAACCAAAGAAGAGACAGGGTGTATATAATATACAGGTGTCGTGAATCAGGGATCATCGGTGCAGGTCAGATCGGCTGGGTAACCGATATAATAACCTATGGCTCGTTCAATTAATTCGACGATACGGTAGCTGTATTTTGGAAGGACCGAGCGGATTACTCTATACACACACAGGTACTCGGAGAAAAAGAAAGTATAGGTACAATGTACTTATGTCCAAAAAAAAGCCCGCGAAATAAAAATAAACGAGCCCGAGCTGATGGAGAGACGACGAGGAGAGCAAATTGAGCAGCCCTTCATCCCGAATGGGTGTACAATACGCGTAAATATGGATGTTTCGTGGGGAGCGTCTGATGCACGTAGTTGTAAAAAAGGGGGAGCCGAGTCCATTCATTGTGAAAAGCTACAGCTATGCGTACAATAGGTGTATGAAAGGGCGACGGCTCGTTGCGCTGCACCGCGTGGAAAAATTCACGAGTTTTTTTCACGGCGGTTCGTGCAGGCTGGCGCCACCGGGTAAGTATCTTATATATCCAAATTTCGAAGCTCAGACGCACGTAAAACGCGCAAGTGCGTCATAAATATTTATCAACGGCTTGTCAAACGCGAGACAAAACTCATCTTCAGGGGTGGGGGGGGGGAAGAGAATAACTTGTAATAGTACGGAGACGCTGAATTTAGATGAATGAAACTATATACACCCCAGCTCTTTATTACGGTTATCACCGGACTAGTCGTCGGTGCCAATCTTCCTTTGCAACGTCGTCGATTGACATATTATAATTTATCCACATGATTGTTTACCATCCCAAGGTGAAAAGTTTATTTGTCGCGAGCATTCATCATTGCTTATTAATCTTCATCACCGTATCGTTATTGATGCTCATCTCGTTGTATAATATACATATCTCGCCTCACCCTCGCATTGTGACGCATCATCTATACGGTTCATCTGAAAATGGATGAATCAACGCGCAATTGAACGGCACGTTTATTCAGTCGAAAGATAGAGTGATGTCTTTGCCAACGGCGTTACGTATATATATATATATATATATATATATATAGAAATGAGGTGGATCTACGTGTGCAGATATAGAGTTAGAGCGCAGTAAAAACAAGATACCCGCACGTACATATTATGCGCAGTCCAGGGGGGGGCTCCGAGAAAGTCGCGATACCAAGTTGCTATGAAATCCGGTTTGAGTTGCACCATACAGGGAAAGGGCATATATATTCCGTATTCATACATCTGCATTGGAAAGCGCGTTTTTTTATATATACCTTTTATTCACGATACGGGGTGCACATAGGCACGTATTGTTGCGAAGGGCGCGTACACGTGCAGTGCTGCAACGAATATCTCATTTGTACTGAATATAGGGAAGAATAATAATAATAGTATTTATACGGATGTATACTAGGTATACATATGGACGAATTTACACGTTTATGAATTAGTTGTAAGGTTGACGTGGCTTGTAACAAATAACCGCAACTTACAAGTAAAAAAAACAAAAAACTTTTTTTTAGGTGAATTTTGAAAAAGTCGTGGCCTTAGTGCCGCCAGCCAGCGAGAGACGTCTCCTCTGGTCTGGCGTCGGGGCAAAAAGTTTGACCGGAAAGCCAGAGTAAGGTATACTTCGGAAAAAAAAAAAACCGAGAGAAATAAGAGCGCTTGAATACGTATACATTCACGCACACTTGCGCCATCCAGCTCGCGTCTATATTTACAAGTATAGGTCACGCCTGCCAAACTGCCAAAGTGATATAGGTGTATAGGTACACAGCATAACGCTATTATGCGTGTAGAGAGAAACCGTATTCTCATCTTCTCTTGCTTTGGCGGATCGAGAGTTCCCTGAAGTAGTAGGTATAGCATAGGTGTTGCCCCTACATCGCTCGCCTATTGTATCTGCTGATGTACGGCAAAGAGTGGTTTTGCGAGCTCGCAACCTTGACGCCAGAAAAATAAAAACAAGAGAGGGAGAAAAGTCAGCGATGGCCAACTAACGAGCAAAAAAAGCGATGGGCTGATGCAGAGAGTATCTTCATCCCGAGATCATCGCTCTTTTTTATACGGTACACCTATTACGCATACCTACGTATCTTCTTCCTCGTGTTTCAACATATCTTCAATTTATTTAAATTGCCGCACTGTTTTGAGCAAAATTGATTTTTCATTCAATCCACATCATAAAAATTGCAGTATGTACATTCACACCAGATCTGAATTCAAAAAGGTACGGCGAAAAAAAAGAAAAAAAAAAAAGAAAACGTTTTCCCTCGGACGAAACCTTCCCAACTAATCGTTCAAATTGTTCATCTCTAGAATTTGAGGTATGTTATATCATGTTTGGACGAGCGCGTACAGTCCGTCAATTATATTGCGTATACAGTCCACAACGCACCCATACGCTCGTAATATTCATAATATTTAAAGTTGCTCCCGAGAGAGCGAGCGGTAAATCGTATATGTAGATAGATAACATTTCATCCGCACACCATGCGGTCCCTCAGCTTCATCGTGCGCGATTCCAGAGGATCCTCCGGCTGGGTAAATACCCTCATTATTTACATTTATAAAATGCATCCCGCTGCAAGCTCAAGCGAGGGAGAGACACGTTGTACCTATATTTATGTGCTTGGGTGTATCTTTTATATATATATACAAAGTGCCCCCCCCTCCCCCCAAGTGTCCGGAGTTAACGAGCTCCGAGAGAGAGTGTATTATAATGTATACCTATACACACATAGCGTGTGTGTGTGTACTTGAAGTGTCCGATGCTCGCGCTTTTGTTTGAGACGATTTAATTAGGGAAGCTGTGTCTTCTTTAGGTGTGCGTATATTACATATCTACCCACCCCATGAATCCCATCCCATACATATACATATACATCTCTGCAGTATACCTTATACGTAGGTATACCATTGTGGCCTAAGCACCCTCATTTTTCAAAAAGCTAAAACACACGCGCGTGCCTGGGGAGAGGACTTGTTGCTCATATACATATATATATATAAAAGGTATTGTAATGGTAATTCACTCGGTTAATTCGCTTTGCTTTGCTCCGGCGCGTCGCTCGTTTTTCCTCGATTAATGCGCTCAATCGCCCAGCTATATAGTTGCGCTTTAATCTCGTCTCTCTCTCTCGGGAACTTGAGAGATTTAGGTGCGTTATTTCTTGTGCTCGTAGGTGTATTTGTATTTGCCCGTCCATCGGCGCCGTTGTCCATAGGTGTGAATATAATTATAGGCCAGTTGTAATAGATTATCAAATTTCATAGACGAAGCGATAAGAACTTGTCTTTTTTTTCCAATGTTATGAGCACAGGGTGTATACACCTATGTATAGGTAAAATGAGGGTGCATGACATTGGCACACGTGTGTATGAAATATGAAAACAAGCCGAGCGTCTGCACGTGGCTCCTAAATTTTCACGCATCCGCAGATTCCACAGTTTCAATGTATACTCGCCAAACCATCATAGTTTACGATCTTTCTCATCGATGCCCCCTCGCGCTCGAACGAACACATCTAATGGTCCCGATGATTCATTAATGGGTATAATTCCATTATCATTGTACCAGGGGTTATTCGATTATCTCACCGTACACTGAAGCATGTATATATTACACCAACTTTTGAGAGATTGACCATTCGCCGTCGGATGGAAAACTCGAGTTCGGTATATTTTCCCGGCACTGATGATATTTATCTGTCCGCACGGACGAATGGAACCGTGTTGACGTTAACTCTGATAACGTTACGAACTTTTCGGGGACCCTCGCTTCGATGTACATATATATATATATATATACCTACATCCCTGAGCTGGAAAAGGGAATAATCTCCTAATGAAAATTAAATACTTGCAAAGTTAGCTGCAGCTCTCTCCTAAGTATGGACTTGAGCGATTTAGAAACTTTTGCGAAATGAATAACGCAATTGGGGATCGTGAAGCTCGAAATGCGCATGAGCCGAGAATAATGAGTCGTTTTTATTTTGTAATACGCAAAGCTCTTGACAATACTTGTGTGGGTGCGTATAGAGGAAACAGCGACACGAGAGGGGGTGTGGGTGTACGTGTGAAGGAAGCAGGCCAAAATATTCATACGATAGTCCTGAAAAGCGAGTGGTCCCAACTTTCGGTAGGTACATTCAAACTCCCCGTTTTACGGACAAAGTTGTCTCTCCCGCGCCATTCTGTAAAAATAAATTAACAAAGTTACTCCTCGTCTTTTCCTCGCTACGACGTTCCGAGAGGTAGGGCCGGAAAGTTTGCACTTTCCACTAAATCCGATGCCTTTGATTAATCGATTCTATCATCATCATTATCGCCCTCCCGGACAATATTGGCAATTGATAATTTTTTTTTTTTTCTTTTCTTTCCCCTCCTCCACCCACGTTTTCTTACATGTATACACATGCGGACACTGTCTCCTGAATAATAATGCCCATGTAATAATACTTATGGGCAACTGTACGTATGACCACTCGAAGCCTCGTTTTCGGTCGGAGGGAAAACTTTCACATAGAGCATAATTATATACACAGCTCAAAAACACAGGGATATACATATATGTATCGCAAGCGATGATTGGGGGAATTGTTTGTCGAAACTTTAATTGATTCGCCCCCCGTTCCGCAGCCATCCCAACTATTCGATGATTATTTATATATAACATATACGTGTTGAGGGTCTGGCGAGTTAACAAACATGATGTATATACAGAAGCAGTGATGGATTGGTATGGCATATTTTGCACGTGTACAAATACCATTATATTATACCATGTATATATGGTAAACTCCCATTTGATGGCCGATCTGGGCTGAGCTTGCCAACCCCTCGGCTCTGTATGCTCAGTAATCGCCATCTCTCTACAAACTATATGCCGCATGCAGAAAACAGTCTGTGGCAGCTTGACGGGTTATTTGTATATGCATTTAGTGAAACAAAGGGCACGGATTGTCCCACTGGTTGAACAAAAAAGTCACGAGGCGGCGACAATCGAGTGGATCATCGAGACTCGATTGATGATGGAAAAGGTGTCGTCGAATGTATGCACGTGTATTATAACGTATCGATGCGTGCAGGGACACTACAGTTAGTATTACCAGGGAGGGAGAGGGGGCACGTCCCATAGGGACGCGGGTTGGAATTAATATTATACGGAAAAACTTTTGCGATTTGCATATATATACGCATGCGAGGACGAAAGAGTCGGGAAAAATGAACGGGATGTGGCCAAGAGGTGGAACGGAGAGATGAAATAGTGCTCGGAGCCGGGGATTCGTCCACTCGGCTTGTTTACTCCAAGAGAACTACGGAAATAGTCAACGGAGCATCCGAAGAATCAACCAATTGCGCCGCCGTGTATAAGTATTGGATATCCGGTTGTAACCGGTGCGGCGCATCGGCATCCAATTGAAGAGTGAAAAACATAATATATATACCCCGTCGTGCCAATCTACACGAGGTCGGGAAATTTTATCGAGATGTGGAAGTATAGGTATATAATACGTATGCGAGGTAAAGTAGTGACAGACGATGGTGGCCGGACGCACCGTAAAGAGCGCGTGATGTAATGAAATGTACTTATATAGGTAAACACACGCGCTTGGGTCAAAAAGTATTTAAGTAGATGTAGTTTTTTTCTTCTTCTCTGAGACGCGCGCGAGAAGCTCGAGTACGCGGGCGCCTTCGGTGGATATTTACCAGACGCGCGGGGCATCAAAGCCAAGCCCATTGCTGCAGCATTGGCGAATCTTTGCAGCTCGAAACTTTCGCCGGCGGCGCAGCCTTTGGTTTTAATTCCATGTCTATACGTATATTTGTAGGGGCAGAGTTTTCCGACCGCGCATGCGGATATACATATACTTTTCACGGTGCAGTTGAAGTGACGGGCGAGTGGAACAAATCTTGAAATTATATAATAAAAGCTCTGGTCCTTGTTCACGCGCACGAATACACTATACTGCGGACATAATTATGTATGGCCGGTATGAACTGAGCAAGACCTTTTTTCCCCGATTGGGAGATCGCCATTAGCAGTTGGTGTGTAATTATACAGTAGGTATATATATATACATATATGTGCCTTAAGCGGCGGAACAGCAACATCAGCAGAAAGGGGAATGGAGAAAGTGTCAACTAAGCCCAAACACCGTGTAATCAAGAGACATTATTACACATCAGTCCCACCCCCCTATATCCTTTTCTATACACATATGTACATGTATATGTGGTATTACCTATATACAGGAGGCACCCATGTGTAGTACAGCACATGAGTAGCTCTATGGAGCGAAAGTTCAAAACATCACATCACCATGCACACGCACCCCCAATCTCGTTCGCTCGCTCGTTTCGTTACCTTTCTTCCCCCCTCCCTCCCTCCCTCCCTCTCTTTTGTTCGATTTGCGAGGATGATGGGGTACAGGGGAGAGGAGGAGATTCGTGTCGCCTCACTAACCCCCACCGATCGAGCCTCTCGTTGTCTTTAGCTCAACTTCGAAAATCGTTTCTTTCCTCGGGAGCTAATGTCGAAGGAAGAAGATCGTCACTCCGTCGTACGATGTTATATATAGGTACCTATACCTACCCACCCCAATTTCTTGCCACACGACGACATTATATATATATAGAGCGCACGGTGGCTCGGTCGGCTAGGTCGTGGATTGGCACGCGGGAAACCGTGGTTCGATTCCCGGCCATAGTGCGACTTTTTCGGACAAGTACCTCTGTGATTCTCTCATGTGCTTTTTCACCACGCAATGCTCCTCGAGGAGGGTTTAGGCGACCTTCTCGCAGCAAAATTGCCTAATTTCCTACTATACCCCCCTCGCAGTATTGAGAGGCCTCCCAATCCCTCTTCCCTTCCTTCTCCCAAGTGCTAAGTGCCCATAGTAGTGCCCTTATTAAAAGGAGCCGGACGTAAAGCACTATATATATATATAATAAGTCTCATATCCCTTTTTCCTATAACTTTCAAAGTAAAAATGATGGCAAGTGGTGGTGGGAGTAAGTAAATGCAGCTCGAGCCCCGAGAACTTTACACGGTGCACGTTACATCAGGTACATAAGGTTACTGGGTTATTGTTTGTGTAGTAACGCGCGAGCAAATGACACAAAGGATTTTACGCGTTTGGTTGTACGTATATACACCGATTTGCTCAGTTAATAACACATAACCCACTGCGTGGGTTTTTTAAAATTATTTTTCGCTCCGTTTAAATCGAAGGATTTCCCAAGACGGGAGAGGTTCTCCGGGAAAAACTGACCGACGCCCCTTCGGAATGAAATTATCAAAGTATATACACAGAGTGGTCGAGCTTATCGGCTCCCACGCCGCGCCCAAACTTCATCTCCAAAGCGACTCTGTTGAAACTTTCCGTGAGCCGCGGGAGGGAATTCAAATCGCAAGTGCGATTAACATTCGCGATCCTCCCCCCATCCCACATCTCGTACAGGATGACGGGGACAATCGTTGCAAGAGTGCATGGAGGGCGACACTGGGAGGGGCTGCGCACGTATATACCTACATACCAGAAAAACATCATCTCGGGTAACGTTACGGAAAAGAAAAGGATACTCTATTCGTACACAATGGGGGGGAGGCACATATACATATACGTGTATACATGTAGGAGGAACAGACTGCGAGTAAGTGGGTACAAAGCAAGTATATATATATATATATATATATATATATATACATATATATATACTCTGCAGAATGCAGACANATTGTGGCGTCTCAAATATATATATATATATAGGTATACATTAAATATTTACAGCGCATGGAGGTACATAGTATATATACATCCATACACTTACCTTGTAACTATGTGCAAGGTACAAGTTTTATCATCATCAGCAGCTGCGTATGCATCGTGGATTTTCATCGGGTGAACGACAAATCAATGGAATGTATACACGGTACAGGTGCTTGGGAATTATTCGCATGAATAATGCATGCGCGTGGAGTCCTGAGCCAAATCTATCGCGACGACACCTCACGAGTCCATGCGTGCCCGTGTATACCTATACCTGTAATTATCCGCCGCGCGACTCTCAACGGCACGCACGGCAAAACTTTGTGATGTATTCCCCCTCTGTGCCATACTCTCCTACCGTGCGTGCACTGGAGTAACGAGCGCGGGTATGTATTATGTATATATACGTATAACATCACCTTATGCGATAGGAGGTACAATGCGCCCCTGATTACTCGGGCCCCGCGACACCTACGGACTTGCCTTGATTTTTACTTTTAGCTTCACAACTTTTTATACAGCCTATACTTTTTTTTTTTTTTTTTTTTCGCATTATAAATTCACAACAAAACATTTTACTAATGTCATGAAATAGTTTCACTCGAACACGCTCAAGTTTGGCATGGGTGTGAAACGTGTAAATTGACTGGCAGGTGAGTATTTTCACGCTCAAATATACGTACACACGTAACATTGATCGATCGCGTTGAATGGCCATTAATGTAACCGTGGCACGTGTCATTCACAAAATTAAGTGATCGGGTAACTTTTTCCACAAAGAGAAGTTACTACGAAAAAAAAAAAAAAAAAAAAAAAAAAATTGTCTTGGAAGATTTACTTATACCAAATAACTACGGGGTTATCATCCGGTTCAGTCCCGACCCGTACCTCGCGCACACGTATGATCCTCAAGCAGATCAGAGCTATTGAAAATCAGAGCATAATACCCAGTGATTTCCGTATAAATAATTGATGCTCCTCGCGTATATGCACGGCTTTTCGGGGTCATATATATATATACATATGTACCTATACACCCAGACGCTCTCGTCTCATGTTTTTTTTTGTTTATCCCCCGATTATTTTTTTCGATCCCCCCCCCCACTGTCACGTCCTTGGCCGTGCCTACGTGACGTATTATTGTAATTTAGCAGCGGCGGCAGATTCTTTCCCCCCCCCTCCCCTCTTCCTCCTGACAAATGACGGATAAATCTGCATGATTGAAAATAAAGGGCTGTGATTACGAACAAAAAGGCCCGGCCGAGTGTCGGGCATTCGAATCGTATAATTGATGAGCTCTCTCGCCCCCTGTGCTCCACAAGTATACGGCCATTACAACCAGCACAGCATCTCCTTGGACCCTCCGTTATGTTTGTTGGCTTTCGGTGAATAAATGCGGCTTCGTAGTTCCACACGAGTGATCATATTGTTTTCATCCGCGCGTACATACGAAAAAACAGCTGCTTATATGCAAATGTGTATCGATAAATGTGATTCTTTTTTTTCAACCAATACAACATACAGGAACGTTTAGCCATAAGCAACAAAGTACTAGCATTTGATGATAATCACTGTATACCCCCGCACTAATGGTTTCCCCGAACGTACAATACTCATATGCTGTACACAAGTATCCGCAATTTAATTACACATTATATATATATACANATCATCTCGGGTAACGTTACGGAAAAGAAAAGGATACTCTATTCGTACACAATGGGGGGGAGGCACATATACATATACGTGTATACATGTAGGAGGAACAGACTGCGAGTAAGTGGGTACAAAGCAAGTATATATATATATATATATATATATGTGTATGTATATATATGTAGGTATACATTCGAGTTGTCGCGGATATAATTCTTGGGTATGCAAGACCTACACGTGTACAGCTATACATCAGGGGGAGAGAGAGTGTCGGGGGGGCACGAAACTCCTCGTTTGTTTTCACCTGTACGGCCCGGTAATGTACGCAGGTATAAATAACTGGGAGTGCGAGGGTAGCACAATGGTACCGCTCCGAAAATTCTGGCTTTTCTCGCTCTCGCCCCGTGCACGGTCTATATATATATATGTATGTATGCGTATATATATATATACGCTTGGGCGCGGGTTCACCACGTAACACAATGGGCTTCAAGAGGTGACGTCCGTTTCCGGGGGCAAACGAGAGAAGGGCTCGCTTTTTTTCTCTCTCGTCCCTACATTTACCATTCACCCGGACCTTTTTCTTTTACTTGCGTTTTACCGTTGTTTTTACGCGTTTTTACAGCCATACTGCAAGTTTCTTTAATTTCCCTTCCTTTTACTCCAGATATATTTACATACGTGTATAAAAACGTATATATACCCGAACCAATGGGACACACATGTATATATAATTATGTATTGTATAAGTTGGTGGGTCGGTATTAAGTATTTGTCTTCTCCCAAACAAGAGTCGATGGACCACCACCGCGTGTATTTTTATTTTGAAAAATTCACGGGTCATTATATAGGCAAGTATAAGCAGATGCCTATATTATACCCTTGAAATCTCCGTTTAGCCGTCAGCAGCAAGCTGTGGTAGAGCATACGTAGCACATACGTTGTCCGTGACGAGAGCAATCATCACCAAATAATGTATGTATGTGTTTCGAGCAGCGCCGAGGTTCAACCCGAATGCGTGGGTACACACATATCATTGCGTACGAAGGGGTGAGTGAACAGAGGCGTCGCGCAATGAATTAGTTGATTAATTGACTTTGAGCTTGCTTTTCGAGAGGGTGTCCATAACTATGAATGGAACCGCTCACTTGCGCGCGATAAATCGCTAAAAGCGCATAATGTATAAATTTGGCGTGGCCAAACTTTCGCCTCGATAAGAGAGTGTAGGATGCAGGAGAGAAAAAAGACAGAGGTGTGCGGGCGGGGAAGAGGATATAGAGAGAGAGATAAGCGCCAGTAAGTTGGTCGGGTCGGTGCAGGACAAGAAGAAGAAGAAGAAGAAGTGCGCTTCGGTCATCAATCACCAGCTGAAGTAGCAGCCCCAATGAGGATACACGAACACAGGCAATCCAATACCTTATACAAGTGGAGATTTTGAAGCGGCCCGCTTGTACCCTCCCGCACCCCAGTTGCCCTACTTTTCGGACACGCGCTATTCCTCTCTCGCCCATCTCGGATCTGTCTCTGTTGGCTACATGTGCAACATCACCACGCTGGAAATCCAAGTCTGTTATTTCAACCCACATAAGTGTGTCATTTTCTCTATCATTTACATTTACAATCTTTAAACGTGGGTTATACGTGTGGGTTTTACAACGTGATATAAATGCATTTGTTAATATTGCACACGGATAACGCGTGTAAAATTGTATGTTGGAAACGCATCATTGTAATAAAACATGATTTACAGTGCAGCACTGTATATTTATACCTATATGTATACTCCTCTTTTGTACATAATAATTGTATACTGATGCGTAGGTATGTATATGACACACGCGGCACGGCAGCAAAGTAAAAATGTGGCCGTTCGATGTGTTATGAAAAAGTGGCTAATCTCGAGCCGATCGCGCCGCGTTATTTGGTTTACTTACTTATTGGGAGTCCCTTTCGATCGCGGTGACTCGTCGAGACAACAGTCGAGGTTTTTATTTGCCACGCAGACCAATTGGTTTACGGTATAATATACTTACACCGACCTCAGGGTTTGAAGTCATGCAACATATACACACACCTATACGCCAACAGTCAATGTTATTTCAGGGGGAGGAGGTAACGTTGATTTGGCTTGAATTCGTCTTTTGCTCTGGTGATCGATGAGTTTGATAGCTCGTGAGTACACACATATATATATACTTGCGTACAAGTTTCCCGACCCTCGCTTATAAGCACAAAAATCGATGAAACGTCCCCGACCACGTGCCCATTGGATATTTTGTACCGCAAACAGATAAATATCAAATCCGACGACAAAACCCTATATAATATCAAGAAGGCATATATATATATACCTATATGTTATATTATACTCGGGTCAAAAGTTAAAAAATATTACACGCAGCGCAATAAAATGTACACAATAAGTATAAGTATAATGTCACGTGCACCGCGTGCTTTATATAATATGCATATATATATATATATATATATATTATATGTGTGTGTGTATATATATATTCATATAAGT
>NW_019379628.1:283160-307239 GCF_000648655.2 Copidosoma floridanum
ATATATATATACAGAAGCAGTGATGGATTGGTATGGCATATATATATATATATATATAGAAATGAGGTGGATCTACGTGTGCAGATATAGAGTTAGAGCGCAGTAAAAACAAGATACCCGCACGTACATATTATGCGCAGTCCAGGGGGGGGCTCCGAGAAAGTCGCGATACCAAGTTGCTATGAAATCCGGTTTGAGTTGCACCATACAGGGAAAGGGCATATATATTCCGTATTCATACATCTGCATTGGAAAGCGCGTTTTTTTATATATACCTTTTATTCACGATACGGGGTGCACATAGGCACGTATTGTTGCGAAGGGCGCGTACACGTGCAGTGCTGCAACGAATATCTCATTTGTACTGAATATAGGGAAGAATAATAATAATAGTATTTATACGGATGTATACTAGGTATACATATGGACGAATTTACACGTTTATGAATTAGTTGTAAGGTTGACGTGGCTTGTAACAAATAACCGCAACTTACAAGTAAAAAAAACAAAAAACTTTTTTTTAGGTGAATTTTGAAAAAGTCGTGGCCTTAGTGCCGCCAGCCAGCGAGAGACGTCTCCTCTGGTCTGGCGTCGGGGCAAAAAGTTTGACCGGAAAGCCAGAGTAAGGTATACTTCGGAAAAAAAAAAAACCGAGAGAAATAAGAGCGCTTGAATACGTATACATTCACGCACACTTGCGCCATCCAGCTCGCGTCTATATTTACAAGTATAGGTCACGCCTGCCAAACTGCCAAAGTGATATAGGTGTATAGGTACACAGCATAACGCTATTATGCGTGTAGAGAGAAACCGTATTCTCATCTTCTCTTGCTTTGGCGGATCGAGAGTTCCCTGAAGTAGTAGGTATAGCATAGGTGTTGCCCCTACATCGCTCGCCTATTGTATCTGCTGATGTACGGCAAAGAGTGGTTTTGCGAGCTCGCAACCTTGACGCCAGAAAAATAAAAACAAGAGAGGGAGAAAAGTCAGCGATGGCCAACTAACGAGCAAAAAAAGCGATGGGCTGATGCAGAGAGTATCTTCATCCCGAGATCATCGCTCTTTTTTATACGGTACACCTATTACGCATACCTACGTATCTTCTTCCTCGTGTTTCAACATATCTTCAATTTATTTAAATTGCCGCACTGTTTTGAGCAAAATTGATTTTTCATTCAATCCACATCATAAAAATTGCAGTATGTACATTCACACCAGATCTGAATTCAAAAAGGTACGGCGAAAAAAAAGAAAAAAAAAAAAGAAAACGTTTTCCCTCGGACGAAACCTTCCCAACTAATCGTTCAAATTGTTCATCTCTAGAATTTGAGGTATGTTATATCATGTTTGGACGAGCGCGTACAGTCCGTCAATTATATTGCGTATACAGTCCACAACGCACCCATACGCTCGTAATATTCATAATATTTAAAGTTGCTCCCGAGAGAGCGAGCGGTAAATCGTATATGTAGATAGATAACATTTCATCCGCACACCATGCGGTCCCTCAGCTTCATCGTGCGCGATTCCAGAGGATCCTCCGGCTGGGTAAATACCCTCATTATTTACATTTATAAAATGCATCCCGCTGCAAGCTCAAGCGAGGGAGAGACACGTTGTACCTATATTTATGTGCTTGGGTGTATCTTTTATATATATATACAAAGTGCCCCCCCCTCCCCCCAAGTGTCCGGAGTTAACGAGCTCCGAGAGAGAGTGTATTATAATGTATACCTATACACACATAGCGTGTGTGTGTGTACTTGAAGTGTCCGATGCTCGCGCTTTTGTTTGAGACGATTTAATTAGGGAAGCTGTGTCTTCTTTAGGTGTGCGTATATTACATATCTACCCACCCCATGAATCCCATCCCATACATATACATATACATCTCTGCAGTATACCTTATACGTAGGTATACCATTGTGGCCTAAGCACCCTCATTTTTCAAAAAGCTAAAACACACGCGCGTGCCTGGGGAGAGGACTTGTTGCTCATATACATATATATATATAAAAGGTATTGTAATGGTAATTCACTCGGTTAATTCGCTTTGCTTTGCTCCGGCGCGTCGCTCGTTTTTCCTCGATTAATGCGCTCAATCGCCCAGCTATATAGTTGCGCTTTAATCTCGTCTCTCTCTCTCGGGAACTTGAGAGATTTAGGTGCGTTATTTCTTGTGCTCGTAGGTGTATTTGTATTTGCCCGTCCATCGGCGCCGTTGTCCATAGGTGTGAATATAATTATAGGCCAGTTGTAATAGATTATCAAATTTCATAGACGAAGCGATAAGAACTTGTCTTTTTTTTCCAATGTTATGAGCACAGGGTGTATACACCTATGTATAGGTAAAATGAGGGTGCATGACATTGGCACACGTGTGTATGAAATATGAAAACAAGCCGAGCGTCTGCACGTGGCTCCTAAATTTTCACGCATCCGCAGATTCCACAGTTTCAATGTATACTCGCCAAACCATCATAGTTTACGATCTTTCTCATCGATGCCCCCTCGCGCTCGAACGAACACATCTAATGGTCCCGATGATTCATTAATGGGTATAATTCCATTATCATTGTACCAGGGGTTATTCGATTATCTCACCGTACACTGAAGCATGTATATATTACACCAACTTTTGAGAGATTGACCATTCGCCGTCGGATGGAAAACTCGAGTTCGGTATATTTTCCCGGCACTGATGATATTTATCTGTCCGCACGGACGAATGGAACCGTGTTGACGTTAACTCTGATAACGTTACGAACTTTTCGGGGACCCTCGCTTCGATGTACATATATATATATATATATACCTACATCCCTGAGCTGGAAAAGGGAATAATCTCCTAATGAAAATTAAATACTTGCAAAGTTAGCTGCAGCTCTCTCCTAAGTATGGACTTGAGCGATTTAGAAACTTTTGCGAAATGAATAACGCAATTGGGGATCGTGAAGCTCGAAATGCGCATGAGCCGAGAATAATGAGTCGTTTTTATTTTGTAATACGCAAAGCTCTTGACAATACTTGTGTGGGTGCGTATAGAGGAAACAGCGACACGAGAGGGGGTGTGGGTGTACGTGTGAAGGAAGCAGGCCAAAATATTCATACGATAGTCCTGAAAAGCGAGTGGTCCCAACTTTCGGTAGGTACATTCAAACTCCCCGTTTTACGGACAAAGTTGTCTCTCCCGCGCCATTCTGTAAAAATAAATTAACAAAGTTACTCCTCGTCTTTTCCTCGCTACGACGTTCCGAGAGGTAGGGCCGGAAAGTTTGCACTTTCCACTAAATCCGATGCCTTTGATTAATCGATTCTATCATCATCATTATCGCCCTCCCGGACAATATTGGCAATTGATAATTTTTTTTTTTTTCTTTTCTTTCCCCTCCTCCACCCACGTTTTCTTACATGTATACACATGCGGACACTGTCTCCTGAATAATAATGCCCATGTAATAATACTTATGGGCAACTGTACGTATGACCACTCGAAGCCTCGTTTTCGGTCGGAGGGAAAACTTTCACATAGAGCATAATTATATACACAGCTCAAAAACACAGGGATATACATATATGTATCGCAAGCGATGATTGGGGGAATTGTTTGTCGAAACTTTAATTGATTCGCCCCCCGTTCCGCAGCCATCCCAACTATTCGATGATTATTTATATATAACATATACGTGTTGAGGGTCTGGCGAGTTAACAAACATGATGTATATACAGAAGCAGTGATGGATTGGTATGGCATATTTTGCACGTGTACAAATACCATTATATTATACCATGTATATATGGTAAACTCCCATTTGATGGCCGATCTGGGCTGAGCTTGCCAACCCCTCGGCTCTGTATGCTCAGTAATCGCCATCTCTCTACAAACTATATGCCGCATGCAGAAAACAGTCTGTGGCAGCTTGACGGGTTATTTGTATATGCATTTAGTGAAACAAAGGGCACGGATTGTCCCACTGGTTGAACAAAAAAGTCACGAGGCGGCGACAATCGAGTGGATCATCGAGACTCGATTGATGATGGAAAAGGTGTCGTCGAATGTATGCACGTGTATTATAACGTATCGATGCGTGCAGGGACACTACAGTTAGTATTACCAGGGAGGGAGAGGGGGCACGTCCCATAGGGACGCGGGTTGGAATTAATATTATACGGAAAAACTTTTGCGATTTGCATATATATACGCATGCGAGGACGAAAGAGTCGGGAAAAATGAACGGGATGTGGCCAAGAGGTGGAACGGAGAGATGAAATAGTGCTCGGAGCCGGGGATTCGTCCACTCGGCTTGTTTACTCCAAGAGAACTACGGAAATAGTCAACGGAGCATCCGAAGAATCAACCAATTGCGCCGCCGTGTATAAGTATTGGATATCCGGTTGTAACCGGTGCGGCGCATCGGCATCCAATTGAAGAGTGAAAAACATAATATATATACCCCGTCGTGCCAATCTACACGAGGTCGGGAAATTTTATCGAGATGTGGAAGTATAGGTATATAATACGTATGCGAGGTAAAGTAGTGACAGACGATGGTGGCCGGACGCACCGTAAAGAGCGCGTGATGTAATGAAATGTACTTATATAGGTAAACACACGCGCTTGGGTCAAAAAGTATTTAAGTAGATGTAGTTTTTTTCTTCTTCTCTGAGACGCGCGCGAGAAGCTCGAGTACGCGGGCGCCTTCGGTGGATATTTACCAGACGCGCGGGGCATCAAAGCCAAGCCCATTGCTGCAGCATTGGCGAATCTTTGCAGCTCGAAACTTTCGCCGGCGGCGCAGCCTTTGGTTTTAATTCCATGTCTATACGTATATTTGTAGGGGCAGAGTTTTCCGACCGCGCATGCGGATATACATATACTTTTCACGGTGCAGTTGAAGTGACGGGCGAGTGGAACAAATCTTGAAATTATATAATAAAAGCTCTGGTCCTTGTTCACGCGCACGAATACACTATACTGCGGACATAATTATGTATGGCCGGTATGAACTGAGCAAGACCTTTTTTCCCCGATTGGGAGATCGCCATTAGCAGTTGGTGTGTAATTATACAGTAGGTATATATATATACATATATGTGCCTTAAGCGGCGGAACAGCAACATCAGCAGAAAGGGGAATGGAGAAAGTGTCAACTAAGCCCAAACACCGTGTAATCAAGAGACATTATTACACATCAGTCCCACCCCCCTATATCCTTTTCTATACACATATGTACATGTATATGTGGTATTACCTATATACAGGAGGCACCCATGTGTAGTACAGCACATGAGTAGCTCTATGGAGCGAAAGTTCAAAACATCACATCACCATGCACACGCACCCCCAATCTCGTTCGCTCGCTCGTTTCGTTACCTTTCTTCCCCCCTCCCTCCCTCCCTCCCTCTCTTTTGTTCGATTTGCGAGGATGATGGGGTACAGGGGAGAGGAGGAGATTCGTGTCGCCTCACTAACCCCCACCGATCGAGCCTCTCGTTGTCTTTAGCTCAACTTCGAAAATCGTTTCTTTCCTCGGGAGCTAATGTCGAAGGAAGAAGATCGTCACTCCGTCGTACGATGTTATATATAGGTACCTATACCTACCCACCCCAATTTCTTGCCACACGACGACATTATATATATATAGAGCGCACGGTGGCTCGGTCGGCTAGGTCGTGGATTGGCACGCGGGAAACCGTGGTTCGATTCCCGGCCATAGTGCGACTTTTTCGGACAAGTACCTCTGTGATTCTCTCATGTGCTTTTTCACCACGCAATGCTCCTCGAGGAGGGTTTAGGCGACCTTCTCGCAGCAAAATTGCCTAATTTCCTACTATACCCCCCTCGCAGTATTGAGAGGCCTCCCAATCCCTCTTCCCTTCCTTCTCCCAAGTGCTAAGTGCCCATAGTAGTGCCCTTATTAAAAGGAGCCGGACGTAAAGCACTATATATATATATAATAAGTCTCATATCCCTTTTTCCTATAACTTTCAAAGTAAAAATGATGGCAAGTGGTGGTGGGAGTAAGTAAATGCAGCTCGAGCCCCGAGAACTTTACACGGTGCACGTTACATCAGGTACATAAGGTTACTGGGTTATTGTTTGTGTAGTAACGCGCGAGCAAATGACACAAAGGATTTTACGCGTTTGGTTGTACGTATATACACCGATTTGCTCAGTTAATAACACATAACCCACTGCGTGGGTTTTTTAAAATTATTTTTCGCTCCGTTTAAATCGAAGGATTTCCCAAGACGGGAGAGGTTCTCCGGGAAAAACTGACCGACGCCCCTTCGGAATGAAATTATCAAAGTATATACACAGAGTGGTCGAGCTTATCGGCTCCCACGCCGCGCCCAAACTTCATCTCCAAAGCGACTCTGTTGAAACTTTCCGTGAGCCGCGGGAGGGAATTCAAATCGCAAGTGCGATTAACATTCGCGATCCTCCCCCCATCCCACATCTCGTACAGGATGACGGGGACAATCGTTGCAAGAGTGCATGGAGGGCGACACTGGGAGGGGCTGCGCACGTATATACCTACATACCAGAAAAACATCATCTCGGGTAACGTTACGGAAAAGAAAAGGATACTCTATTCGTACACAATGGGGGGGAGGCACATATACATATACGTGTATACATGTAGGAGGAACAGACTGCGAGTAAGTGGGTACAAAGCAAGTATATATATATATATATATATATATACGTGTATAATACATGGTGGGTACAGAGAGAATAGTATCGCGGGTGAGGCGGCGAGGAGAAGGAGGAGGAGAGCTCTGCGCAAGCGGCCCTCACTGCCAGGGTCAGCCGTGCAGCAGCGCGGGCGCACGAGCCAAGCTCGAGCCGTGCGTGATGCTGCCGAAACCCGCAGAGTTGGGTGGTAGTCCGGACCGCGCGCAACTCCGGGCTACTCGCGGTCAGCTTCCGATCGACGATTACGCGCCACTTTGTCCGGTAACGATTTTTTCTTTTAAACTGGACCTGCACCCGAATCAACGAGTGCTTGTGCTTTTATTCAACTAATTCCAACGACCATATTTATTATAATATCTCTGTGTCCATCATCATTTGTACAAACAAACAAATGTGTGCGAGTATGGGTGCGCGCCACCGGCGGCGCGAAAATCGGACAAGACACGCGACGCGCTTGACGAAAATAATCCTCTCCTCCTCCTCGCATCTCTGAATATGTCGTGTATACCTACTTATACTTGTGCTTGTCTGGCAGTAGTAAGTAACAGCCGAATTGTCGAGCAAAAGGAACGGGCGCCCTCGTTCATCTACCTATACACACATACATATGCATATGGTGTCATCATCGCATAGCTAGCCGAGCAATTTGAATAGTGATGCACGATACTTTGTGTACGGTTGACCGAGCATCGCAACTCTGTCATCTACATGTACCTATACATAACGAGAACACGTATTTTACGTATGATAATAGGTATAAGGTACCTACATGTTGCCGGAAGATCGGTATTAGAGAGACGAGTACGAGTATATATGCTTTGCGTATAGTGGCAGTAGCATCAGTGCAAAATTGGCCTAAAGTGTAAAGTAGGGGCTAGGAGGGGAGTAGGGGCGAACCGACGAAATTTGCCAGAGTGGATTTTACACACACATATATGTATATATACAAAAAGTGTGTGGTGGTAAAGTGAACGACGATGAGGAAAACGAGTCGAGTGCGACGATCGGCGCGGCTTATTATAACAATACTGGGCCAAGGTGGTAGCGCTCGCCCTATATAGGTATTACCGATTTGCCGCCAAGAGCAAGTGTTGGTACCATTGCTGCCATGAATAACAATAACAATAATAATAATAATAGTTACAATAATAAATGGTGATGGTGGTAAAGTGTATGTAGTTGGTTGTTGGGGTGGTGTGATGAAGGTGGTGCAGCCAGACAGACATCGGGAGATGTGTATATATATAATATGACAAGTAGGCGCTCGCGGTGGCCAAGAGGATGGTGACGTAAGCTTCGCGACGAGAGTCTTGTATACATATACACAATATACACTTGTAGTATGTACATATACGTGATGCACAATAACGTACGTATAAA
This sequence comes from Copidosoma floridanum, assembly GCF_000648655.2. Next base: position 291,241 of record NW_019379628.1, read on the forward strand.
TACGCGCGACCAAGAGAAAAAGAAAGAAAGAATAAGATTAGGGAAGTATAGGGGTGTACCCGAGACGTGAAGTGTATGGCGTAAGGGCAGCCAGTATACACGACTACGAGCATCAAAAATGGGTAGGTGGTGTGAATCGGTAAAGTGCCGCGCACTATATATTATTATGTTCGTTCGGATGTGACGTCTGCAGCAATCTCAAAATTGTGACAAATTTCGCGCGACGAAGCAAGAGGAGAGAGAGAGAGAGAGATTAAGGACAGAAAGGGGACACACTTTGTCTGTCTGTCCGTCTACCTATATACGTATATATTTAAGTATACCCACATATAAATGCACCAATGGGTATATTTCGGCGAGCGTAGCTGATGCAAGTGCAACTCGTTATGGCTGTTATTTCGTCTCCCAGCAGCAACAACTTACCCTTGGAACGTCATGCGCGCTGCAGATGGTGAATCTCTCGACTAAATTTACATATTATGTACTTGTATCACTAGTCTCTCGCTCGATTTCAAGTCCCACTCGTCCAATCGTCACACACCCATGCCTCGTCCATTGATTTTCCGTATGTTTTTTTTTGTTCTCATCTCGATCCACCCCCTCCCCCCAACTTTTCCGAGTGCACCCCTCGCCCTTTTATCTCTGCTCGAGTTTGGCTCGTACAACGCGTTAGACTCGATTACCGACGACAAAAGCCATCCTCATCTCACGCGAGCAATGCATACACACGTATAGCCATGGATCCCTGATTGATTCGCAAATCCAAGGCTCTTTCTTTCTTTCTTTTTTTTTTTTTTTTTCCTTTTCTTTGAAGCGCGAGTCTTCGCCGTCCAAGTTCCCATTCGGAGATCGATGGCGCTAGATCGGTCTTCCGCTGTAACTATACGTACAAATAACGTGCATTAACCAAACGAATCTCGACGAAAGAGACCTCGGGATCTGGTCGGGGGTGGGGTTGATCTCATCCCCCATTTGTATCGGGTACAACTTGCTGCTCCCTGGATCCTCCTCTGAAAAAACAAACACTATAAGCAGCATAGGCGTCAACAAAGCGCGCAAACAAAAAAAGAGGAGTCGAGGTCCCAGTGGGGGGAGGCACATAAATCCTCGAAACGGCAACTGTAACCGGCGTCGAAAAACACACGCCTAGCAATCATCCTTTTGCCACTGGGTTGCGTGCTGTTATGGTATACAATATGATAAATACCATAACGTCACAAGCGTCAAGTGCTACGCGATTTCGGGGCGTCCGAGTCAAGAGAGGGGGGGGGAGGCGATTGCTTGATAAAACGTGTCTACTTAATTTGTTTGGCCGCGCAAACACTGTACACTTTAGGAGGCTGTATTTGCTGATCAACAAGGGTCGGATTGGACGGTAACGGAGTATATACCAACGGCAAACGGCGCGCATGAATTTCAGCTAGCCGCGGGTTCGCGTCCTTGGCGAGCTTCTTCTTCCGTCCCGTGTATATAGTGTGCGCGTCGTCGACCCTCGAGACAAAAAGCAAAAAAGCAGAGGGGAAGAGTCCACGCTGGGCAAGTAGAGCGTAAAACTGCTAATGCGCGGCAGGGGCGAGGGGGAAATGTATTTATTAGGTGGTGGTGGTGGGTGTAACTCTTTGAAACAGAGGGGGGCTAAAATAATACATTTGAGGGATGCGTTTTTCGAGCGTCTCGTTGTTTCGCTCTTATTAAATACTTATACTTGATGCATGCGCGTCTCGGTCAGTGGAGAAGAAAAAATCCTCAACGTCGCGAGAACAGACGCAGGCCAATTTTTTTTCTTTTTTTTGGGCACCCACCTATATACCATGTACGTGTTTATATTATATATGTATACAAGCCAAGTCTGGCACCTATACATATTATATATACGTACACATTTGCGTTTGCAGCTGATGGGTGCTTTCAAGCGGCGCGATAATGTCGTCGTGGCTCCGTTTTTTTTTTTTTTTTTTTTTTCGTGCTCGCGGTTCCGCGAAGCGCGCTTTAACGATTCCGTTTCTCTATCTCCCTTTCTCGCTTCGCTCCCCCGTTTACACCACACGCACGCGCTCCGTTCACTCTATAATATTATATAATACGCATCCACTCGAAATGCAACTATATATATATATGTGTGTGTGTGTGTGTGTACGGGATTCGCTCATTTTTAACCGGCGACTTCCGGCTCGTTTAACTTTTGCGCGTATACCTGTTATGTACACGAACGAACGGATCGTGCAGCTGGAGCTTAACGCGCGGCTCCGAATTTTCAATTTCCGGGCTTGATGTCGCCGGCGCTTTTCGAACGGCGGTCCCGGTAATGGCACGCGCGAATTTATTTCATACGCATTTACCTATACACGGGGCGAGCCCGTGAAGAAAAAATTACATCTTCCGTTCGCCGGGGGTGGAAATTCTATCTGGAAGCTTATCGACTCCGATGCGGGTGGTGTTTTTTCCGGGAATCGTTGGCGGTTTAGGTGGACTTTTCAAAGGGTAAATATCTTGGAGCCAATTACATTCTAGCGTGTGCATTGCAAAGTTGTGAAAATCTATAATTTGTTACTTTGCAAGAATTTAATTTCACTCCCCTAGTCGTTATAGAAAGAAAAAACAAAAAAAAGATTGACTTTATACAAGAGTAAAACTTTGATCGAAACATTCTTGGGAGACTCGGCAAATATACAAAACGGCACTCGGGTATTTGATTTTTTACATCCCTCCAATTTGCGCCGGTGGCATTTTGCACAGAGTCACGGTGTCGCAAGAGTCAATTTTCCCCCGGTGGAATATTTTCACCCAAAATTTCACATGCAAAGTGCTTTGGAGGGAGGGGGTTGACAAAAAAAAAAAAATAATAAATAAATAAATGAAAAAAGAGTTGCGTTATCGCTTTTTTTCGCGACTCCAATCTACCCCGCGCTCTGAATAATAAAGTTCCGAAGAAAATGAGACCCCGAGCGTGCCGAGCCTCGGAGAGAGAACACACACACGCACTCTATTTATTTTTCAGGCCGTCACCCCGGCGTGATTTTCAAAACGTAACACGCGCCGGCGAAAAAAAAGGCGCCATCGTTTGCAAAATCCGATCGGACGATAATCAAGTCCAACCAATTCCCGCACTGATTCCCGACACACCGCTCGCTCGGTACATGCGGCCCCGAGTCTAATTCAATTATCCGATGTCGGCCGAGTCTTCTTAATTATTCCTGTACAACAGCTGCGAGGAGGAAGGTGCCTTAATCACTTGGTGCACACATACACGAGCGTAGAAGAAGCCTAGAAGAAATAGGAAATCGATTTTCGACTCGATCTCTGGATAATACCTATATACCCTATACACATAATAGCAGTGGCTGGGTTTAGGCATGATGTCGTATATATAGGGAAAGCACATAGCGGTAGATTAGATCCGAAGAGAATCTCCAATCCGATGGTGATGGTATAGCAGTAATATATCGGGGAATTGTAAAAGAAGATCCCCCGATTTTTTTTCTTCTTCCTTCCTTTCCATATCCACCGAGTCAAGACAGTGGTAGTATAGAAGGAGCAACCTTCCGGTCACATATTATATCCATGTATATGTATAGTTGCCCGTCTCGGGGTGAATCTCTACAAGCAGAGCCACATGCATTGGATACGTACACGTATATATATATTGTTAACTAATTGTCCGGCTCGTATGTATATTCGCATCGGGGGTCTGTCGAGCGCAGTATAGCTGAGATTTATTACGCGTCCGCGGTGGGATCGATCGAAACGGCGTGAGTCATCGGACATATTATATAGGTGTACCTACAACTGACCGATTGTTAAATAAATTAATCGTCTGGTCGCGTCGTCGGGCGTTTATTCGGGCCGATGGCCGATGTTACGCGGAGTAATTGTTTGTCGAGACGGACGGCCGTGGAGGTTGATTTTTGCTTGGTATAGCTATAGCGATTTATCTTTTTCTTTCCCGCCTGCACGTGAGTCAGCGAGTTCGCCGTGGCTGACGGAGCGGGGGGGATATTTCGGACCCGTGGATTCTCTCTCTCTCTCTTTTGCGATTCATCGGGTTTATCGAGAAAACCCGTGCCTTTCCTCCAATTATAACCTGGAATGGCTGGTCCGTCGAACCGTGACTGACACCGACAAGTGGCCGCATCGAAGCTCCCGTAGTACCGGGAATTATCTGCATCCGATTGGTCCAGAGCCGCTTTTTTCTTTTTTCCTCCTTTCTTTATTTTACGTTTCGTACACACGCCTAAATGCGTGTGCTATTTATATATAAGCTGTCGTCGCAGCGCCGACTGTAGAGAAACATGTGTTATTCGGAGCTCTTGTTTTTTTACACGAGGCAAAGAAAAATTCGAGAAACGTTCGTGACCTTTTATGTCATCTTCAACGGAGTATGTAGCTCTGTTTTCCCAACAAATAGATCCACCGCCTCTTTTTTCCCGAACAACCGGTATAATCGCGCTTTCGTTGAGTTTTGTAAGTTTTTTTGCGCCCAAAAGCTGGTGAGAGGATAGCAGTGGAAGAAGATGCACATATGAAGATGGATAGCTTTTGATACGAATACGAGCGTTAAACTGATTTATCATTATTATCTTCATCATCATAATTTGCGAGTGCACGCGCACCCATTGAACTACGTGTATACGCATGTACAGTACAATACGCGCGTAAACCCACCTCTCCTTGAAGCATGTACCTGCGGCCAAAGTTGCGAAATAAATTTGTCTGGCTAAACTCGGTCCATCATCGGCTCGTTCGATGTGCACACCCACACCTACAAAGAACCCTTTTGTCTCCCCTTTTGTGTTTACGGGACCCATAACTCTTTTTCGCGCTATCTCGCGCATTATTCAAGCCCCGGGAGCGGTAATTTTTTATTTCGAAAATTTACTCTCTCTCTTTTTTTTTTTTTTTTCCTTTTGCGTGATCATCAATAATGAAAAGTACACGCGTATCATTGCAAAATGCAATAAAGTTCGAGAGCGCATTACTCACGTTTATGGGCTAAAAAAAAAAAAAAAAAAACAATGCTTGAAACTCGTATAAATTTTCATGGACACGCGCTCGATGTACAGGAGGGGGAAAAAAAAAAATTCTCGAGGGGAGAAATGAAAAACAAAAAACGAAACGAAATTAGATTCTCGTAAGGGATACGGACACGAAGAGGCGATACGTTTTCGACTATACCGCTTCGTAATCCGTATGGAGGGGCAAGCTAAACGGTGCCGTAATGTTAACGCGCGTGGTTAATGGCAAAGTAATACAAAATCCGAAATGAAAACAGCAAAACAGCCGGAGGGACGTAAATATTTGAAAATCTAAATGAGGAGCACGCCCCTGGGCTACTCTTGTGCACATATTATATGCCAGCCCCACCACTCGGGTATAACGTAAGAACCACGCGCACAAGATAACTCTGTACTATATATATATTATGTAGGTGTATGTGTTTAAACTCTCTCTCTCGTTTTCTCTAATTTCCCGCTGGCCGAATCACTTAAGACCACTGCGTTTGTTATGCAGTTGCCCTCCGACCCTCCTCTTTCTCAATTAACGCTGCTTGTTTATTTGAAAAGGAAAAATAAATAAATAAAAAACATTTTCATAATACATTATTAGATGTATGTACGTCCCATCCATGCGTATAGTGTTTAACAAGTATTGGAGGAATCCCCCAAGCAAATTTATAAACAATAGGATTCTTACCTTATTTCTTTTCATTTGAAATCGTACAAGTTGGTAGAGCTAATCTACTACTTATCTATAGCAGCTCCGAAAATTGAAGAAACATACCGCGGCATGTCGCACATTATCGAACAAATATGTGTATGCACACACGACTGGCAAGGGCGTAAAGTACCCATATTCTCATGATGGATTGCACGGCGCACGTGTTGCCAATAACTTCCAGCTACAGCATACACAACAGCTGTCCCTCTCTGCCCACGCGAGCCATTATCACTCCCCGGCAGTTACGTATATGCATAATACCTATATCCGGCGACTCGGTATACACTCGTGGGTTGCATATATATATACGCGAGTAATTTGAAAATTCCCGTCCGTCGCGTCGTCAAAGACAAAGTGGGTTTTTATCAAATTCCGCGTCGGTTGAATTACACCAGTAAGCCGATGGACCGAGGAGGGAAGACAAAAATGAGCTCGTGAGCCGCCTCTGCAAGGGCCTTCTCTGACGGAGCTTTGCATACACATGTACAGGTTGGGTAGGGGGGGGGGGGAATTTAAAAACCTATGAATATGCCTGCAAACTTGGTGGTGCTTGAATTTTTCATTTCACCGCGTAATATGCTTTTGTCGAGAGAGAGGGCCATTTTTGAAATTCCCTCTCGAGTCTATCTTGCGAAGGCGTCACGATGGGGGTGTTGAAAAAAAAAAAAATTCATTTTGTACTATACATTACGAGAGCATGGCATTCGAGGACTGTCGACGCACACTCTCGTTTGAGCTGCGTTTTCAAAAATAATAGAGAGAAAGACGATGAAAAGAAGGGGCCAACTTTTGGTGCGGCAAGAGCCGAGGAGTCCGTTAAACTCGAGTGGTCGCGATAAATAAGAAAAAAACGGGGCTATAACGCTCGGTAGGAAAAAAAAAAAAAAAAAAAAAAAAAAAAGAAAAAAAACGAGGGAGCGATGGATGATCCATCGGGACAAAGGACTCTGTGCGCGAGTAGCGAGGGGGAGGTAATTTTTTGCCACTTTGGGAAAAAACCTATACCCACGCAGGGACGAGTACTTACCCCTCGCCTCCCCTATACACCATACATTCCTTTATTAAAGAGCGAGCGAGTTCACATATTAAAATGTATAAAATGTACGCCTAAATTGATTTGTGCCTGTACAACAGCGCGTCGGCAGCCCGTGAGTAGGAGACCCGACCGGCAGCAGCAATGACACCGGAGGATCGGATGGCCTGGGGAAACTGGAGCTCCGAGTCCCCGGACAACTGGAGCGCGGCGGTGACGTTGGGGCCCGACAACTCGGGCAACACCAACTGCAGCCTCGAGTCGGGAGATGGGCTCCTCGAGTTCCTCATCTACGGGCTGCTCTTGAACGCCGTGAGCTTCCTCGGTATCGTCGGCAACACCATATCGATGATCGTGCTGTCGAGGCCCCAAATGAAGTCCTCCATCAATTACCTGCTCATCGGGCTCGCCACCTGCGACACCATCCTCATTCTATTGTCCGTAAGTCGTGCACCCCCCAAATCTTTTTCTTCTTCTTCTTCGTGTAACTGTATATTACACGTATATGTATATAAGGTATGATCCATAGGCGCGCTTCTTTGTCGTCGCGATAAGCGGGCAGTGTGATCTATATACTCCCAAACAACTTACCTATACGCAGTTTGATCTGTCTCTCTCCCTCCCATCCTATCCCTAATGTACGTCGAAATTGCTCTCGCGCCTGAGTTATACATCACATGTACGAAATAGGTGCTGTTGATCTATAATTTGGTATATTATATGGCCGGGCAAATCAATACATCTACTATACCAATATTTTACCGAAAAAAAAGGGGGAGGGTCGCAGGAAGTTATTGTTTTCCGGTATAGGGTGTATAACGTACGAGTATGTAAATGCAAACATTCGATCGCTAAATTACGTGAATTACATCCACTCCATCACTCCTCCCCCGATCTCGCTCGGCTAGATCCTCTATTTCGAAAATGAATACGTCCATGGATAACGCGTCGGGGAGAACGTGACTCTTGACTTTTTCTCAGCGCCTAGCTGCTCTTATTCCTTATATATACATATAGGTGCTGGCACATTTTGTCTCCAACTGGGGAGAAAGAAAGAGCAAATCCACTTTGGCCGTTTTTCCAGGGTAATAACACTTTTGCGCAATTCAACGAAATGAAAATAGTACGATTGGCTTTTCCATTTTTTTCTTTTTTTCTTTTTTTTTTTTTTTTCCGTAGGGAGGAAGGAATTTTTTTTTCTCTCGACTTCGACACTCGAGAGTAAATCATTTGACACGCGGTAGTAGCATAAAAATGGTATACATCGGAGTGTATAATTGTAGAGCAAACAGTCGGAACGGGATGCAAGTGTATAGGTACATACATGTGTGTGCATGCACGTGCCGTATAGACGAGGGGGTCGTTAATTACGGAAACCACTCGACTCCAACAGTTTCATTGGGTCCGCGTTAACTATAGAGTAATGTACAATAGAACCGTCACGGCAAGCTGCGCTACACTCGAGTGTGCACCTACACACGTACACGCCAATAACTTCGTTTCACTCGATTAAGTATAATTATACTGGCACTTACAGTAATCGTACGACGGGTTGTGTATTTATGAACGGGTATTTTTGTTTATTTTTAGAAAAAAAAAGGGGGAAAAAAAAAACCTGCCACCTCCTGCCGTTACATGGAGCGTAGAGTTGACGCGCGCGTTTAATCAACGCGAACGGAGAGAAACATCATCCAAGCGACCCCCGCTTGTTTCTTCCGGACAAATTTGCATATTTTCTTTCCGGGAGCCCTCGTTTGCCATGTGATATATTGTACGCTCGCGTCGACTTGATAGGGGTTTACAGAGCACCTGCCGCTAAATTCACATCAGGCTATTCTTACAACATCCAGCTTGAGTGTATGCCCCTTTTGAGCGCATCGCTAAATTATTCCCTCCCTTCCTAACAATCGCTCGCTTGCGAGGATTTCAATTTATTAGGCACGCGTTACCTGTACATGGCGTCCTCCAAGTTGTTGAAGTATCCCCCATTAATTTCGACGGCGCGGGTATTGACATTGCCTTCAAACTTGATACTTATCTCGCGCGGATGAGCCCATAAATCATCGTGATTTTCCTGTGGAAGCGCCGGTGTGATTTCACCGTCCGCCCGCGCCAACGGTTAAATTAACTTTCGTAGTCGCTACGAAAGAGAAAAAGGGGGCGGGACATCCGCGGTGGTCCCTAAATTGGCTGTAAGCTGTGTGAAGTTCGCAGGCTGCGTAAATACATTTTGGCCAAGGTGGAAGTTAACCCGGGGCAAATGAACGCATACGGAGAGTGTAGGTGTAAGTGAGTGTAAGGGCGAAAGGAAACCCTTTAGAACCATATTATATATAGATGGAAAAGAAAAGAAAAGAAAGAGAATCCAAGGGGGAGGATTTGTCGAGACAAGTTGGTACGGCCGCGCGTATCTATATAAGTTATCGTTATTGCTAGATTACTTTCTCCCCAATGAGAGCTAAACCCGGCGTCCCAACACCCGACACGTACGACGAGCGCGAGCTTGGCTCACATACGTGTACCTATACTTGCTCTCACGTCCCGGGCTTTAATCATCTCGAGAGAGAGAGAGAGACGACAGACGTTTGCTCTTCCTTTTTTTCTCCCGCGCGCGCACGTATGGAATGCGAGTACTGGAAAAACGCGGAGGGGGCCGGGGAGAGAAAAATGCAACAGCGCGGCTTTTTTTTTTTTTTTTTTCATCGCGGTCGAGCGAGCGAGTTTATCGCCCTATCGGGTGTCCCCCGTCGAGTGGCAAGCTTTTCAACGCTTATACGCATTCACGTGGGTCAATTAGAGTAAACATTGCAAGTGCTCCACCTTTTGCCTGTGCGTCGCGGGAAGCGCGCGCCATCATTGAATTAGCTGTGGAATTGTTGTCCCTCCCTTCTGTCGGATCCGAGGTTTTGAGTCGCTGCAATCCAAGTTGGGAATCGAAAAAAAGAGTTTTAATCCAGAGTTTGCCGCGGCAGATTTGACCGACTGGATGGCTTGCTCCGTCCCACTTGACGACCCGTTGCGAGGATCAAAGTCAAACAGCAAAAATATACATCGTTAAAGTTAATGCAATACCTTGCAAACTCAACAATCCGCTACTCGAATAACAAGTCGCTCTGTTTTACTTTCGGTTACTCGAGCGAGCAAACTCGTTTTCAATCAAGACCGTGATTTTTTATTCATATATATTATATAATTTTCAACCTAAAAGTCAATAAAAGTAATGATATATTATATATAAAGGAAAAAAAGTTACAAGATTATTACGTGGGTCGGTACATTTTTCCCTCCATTGGCACACTTNTACTTGCTTCTTTAATTTTTTTTCTTAACTGTTAGCTTTAACAGTAGAAATTTGTTCATTATTTATTTACTTTGAGGTGGGAAAAAAATAGTTATATGAAAAAAAAAAAAAAAAAAATGAAATTAATCCACAGTTTATCGACGCATCCCCCTTTCCCAGCTCCCGCTTCTTATTCTACGAGCCCCGACTTATACTCCGTTCCCATGAGTCCCAGAAGCTAAACGGACGATTATAATTATTTACCGGATATTGTGCAATTAGCTTCGAGTGCTCTCGGAGGGTACTCCCAACGACTTCTCATTTTTCTTTCTCGTAAAAAAAGAAACGTGCACATCTATACCCTTTAGCTTTCGGGTGTGCGCCACATGTGTATGTAATACATCGGACGGGCTACTTAAATATTTATACAAATAACCCTAAATCGGTAAAAAAAAAAAAAAAACAAGATACATTAAATTGATCGATGGTTCAAATGGCGAGCAACAAGGTCGGGCCCGCCTCAATTAATCTAATCGATTAAACGCGCCGATGAGCGCTCGCGTCTGGCCGTACGTTGTCTTTTTCTACTGCGCAAGTGAGTATAACCCCTTGTCTCGCTGTGTATTATACCTACATACCGTCTGTGTACAGCCGTACAACACCCAGTGTGGCTCGAAAGATTAATGCCCGGAGGAGAGCTCAAGGGAAATAGCTCTACCATCACCGTGTATATATATATATAAAGCGGGCGTCCATCGTCGCGTGTAGTTGAATTAATGTTCACTCCCCCCCCCACTTCGCATTTTGTACTTAACCGCGGAGACGTGATGGGGATCCGTGTGATTCGTGAAAATTAATTATATAAGTATCCCCACGTCCTTTGTACTCTAATTGATACGTTTCGTTTGGTCCTTGCCATCGATACAATGGCGCGACGTTAATAATATCGTATACGACGAAGCCTACTCCTGCCAATGGCATGTATAATATAAGTATACAGGAATGGGGGGTGGGTGCATAGACGTTTTGGTCGGACCAACATATATATTATGTATATGTATATAATTTATAATATAATGATAGAATATATATGTATATATACACTTGTGATTGCAGCACCGCTCGTGTTTAGCTATTGTATAGGTGAGAAGCGTAATAATGAAACTTTGATGCGACGCAAACGGGAATTGCATTTTTAAGCTTTTACGCAGAGCGATACACATTATTAGTATTAAATATATAAGTGATGTGACGTGATGTATACATATGGAGGTACCAATAATGTATTATATAATATAATTATGTGATATAATAGTAAAATGTGGTGTTTTTTTGTGCCAAACAGGTGTTGGTCTACGGGCTGTCGGGCATCTACGCGTACACGGGCTGCCTGTTCAACTACAAGTTCTACGTGTATCCGAAGATCGTGCGCTACCTGTATCCCCTGTCTACGACCGCCCAAATGGCCACGGTCTACCTCACCCTCACTGTCACCATGGAGCGCTACGTCGCCGTTTGCCATCCCCTAAAGGCCCGCTCGCTCTGCACTTACGGCAGGGCCCGCACCGCCCTCGCCCTCATTGTCCTCGGCTCCGTGCTCTACAACTTGCCCAAGTACGTGTCACCACATGTACCATTCGCACTTCAACTATACCATACACTTTTCCATTTCGATGGAAGTGCTTTTCCTTTTGCACTCTATATGTATACCTATCTTACGATACATATAACTTGCAATATATACTGCAGGTATATACGTGCAGTTTTTATGGAATTCCTACAGTGGCACGCTCCCCCGCCTCCTTTCAAAACTTATACCTCGCTGTACAGCTATATGTATATATTATTATTATATCGGCGTAGCGCCGGACTCGCCAAAGAAATGCTTGTTTTACGCACACACCTGCCTCTATATTTATATCATGTACCTACACCTTACACGGCACGTTTTTTTATTTTAGCTCTCAAAGTTCAATAGGGGTGGTTGACGATTTTCCTGCTTTTCGATAACCGTATACAGATATACGGTTGTACTTGATTGTTAAAACAAAAGAATTATCTGTAGGGATGACTTTGTTGCTCAAGATGATGATGGGAGCGCACAAACAACTTTTATTTCTGATTTATGTACATTAGCGGGTGTTGGCGAATTTTTGTTTTGCTTTTGCTTTTGCTTCATATAAATCACTTTTATGCGTATACGGGCGATGATATATTATTCCCGAGAAAAGGGGTGGTATCAACAATATGTGCGTGTGTGTTTCCACGAATATGACGAAATTTTCCCTCTACGCGTCACGCGCGTGTAGAACCCCCGTAAATCATCGTTTTTACCGAGTATACCCGTAAGTGCAAACATATCTCGATTATTGAAACTGAATTCATCCACGGTTATACTTATATTAATTATGTCGATTTTTACGAGATGCAGAATATTGCAGGAATACTCGAAATAATTTATACGATAATTATCCGAAGGTGCAATTAAACGTCACCCTGAAGGTGCCGCCTTTAATGAACATGTATAATTCCATCCCCACCGGGGCCGTGTACCCATGATGCAAGGAGCTTATTACGAAGTTACGTTCACTCGATGAATACCTGATGAGACAGATCTAAGAAATTCACCGATATTTCTCCAACTATCCACCTTCCGAGAGCTTTTGTCAAAATTTGCCAAGTTACGCAGGGTCACGTAGGCGGGGGTTCGATTGGCGAACTATCGCGAACAAACTTTCAACTTTTTTTTAATCAATAATTTTTTTTTTTTTTTTTTTTTTTTATAAAATAATTTTTTTTTTTTTTTTTTTTTTTATATAAAAAAAACATACGTCATGGAAATCGGAGAAAATTTGTTATCTGAAAGGCCAATCCATTCGGAATTTCGTACATTGTAAGCTTTGACAAATGGGTTTTTCCAACAAAAAATAAACTGCGAGGATATTGCTTTTTCTGTAATTGCACCAATAAAGTATAAAACAAACAATTTAGATGTCCGAAAAACTCATGGATTAAACTTTAGATAGTATTTTCATCGGGCAAAGGCAAAACTCGAGCAAAACTAGACATTCTGAGGAAAAAAAAAAAATGTATACATGGAGGGGGTACACGGATGACGTGACCTCTGAATGGACAGCAACCATATACATATATATCGGTCCGGCTGAAAGCTCATTTTTTTGCTCTCACGAGTGGGTATACCCCGTTTTCCTTTCTCGTTATCGTTTTATCTCCTGCTTCCCTCCAACGGCGGAAATTTATGTCCCCCTACTCGAAGCCAAGTGAGATTTCCGCTGAGCTCGCGCGCGGAAGTTGCAGTCGTCGCCGCTCGGCTGATGCACGCGCGCATAATGCACGAGCTGATGTATTATTTTCGCGCGAAAGAAAAGAGCCATTCGTTGTCGCGGCGCGTGGAGAGGAGCTTTGGCCGCGATTGCGGAATTATAATTATATCGGCAATTATACGATTTTAACTGATAACGGGCACGCGTCTCTACCTGTACTTTTTCTGCGGTTTCTGCCACTGGACGATATTATATATATACACCGCGCCCGTACGATTATTACGTATATCGTGGGCTGCCGATGCTTTTAGTCTAATGGCCATTTCGGCCGCCGCAAAAATGATATCAACGGCTCGACTGGTATAGGTACAACTGTCATTTCGATGATAACGATCCGAAATCGCGTTATGTATATACCGCGCGCACCTAATATTATATGTATATACATGTACAGTATACGTGCGTATATATAAATCTAGTAACAACCACGTGTACGTATATGTACACGTGCGTGTCCCCGTGCGTATAATATGCTTATGGATAAAACTAAATCGTTGCCCGAGGCCGTAAAGCCACTCTTTGTAATTACAGCGAGGAAGATTTATGTTATATATATACGTACAAGTATTTTTTACGTTTTTTATATACGTCATTGTGCCTATACCTACACATTATCATGTGATGTATAATAATGAGCTAAATATTATTATGGATATAATATGTACTTAAATTGTGAAATATCTTATGTTTGGTGGCGCAGACTGTGGGAGGTGGAGCTGAGCGAGGAGGTCCACTCGACGCGCAACGTAACGATATTCTGCATCGTGCCTACGGAGCTGCGGGAGAACAAGCTCTACATAGCTATTTACGTGCACTGGTCCTACTTTTTCGTCTACTACGCCTTCCCCTTTGTGGCCCTCGTTATTTTTAATGTCGCCATTTACAAGAGGGTAAGTACGCGTGTTATACATACGCTATACCTACGCGGTTTTGGACAATACATACGCGTGTAGTATATATATATATATATATGTATCCTCTCGTTTTTTTCAACTGCATGCGAGGGCGTGACCAATTTTCTTTCCCCTTCTTCTGCATTCCATTGAGAAAACGCGAATACTTTAGGCTCGCGTTTTCGCTGCTCTCATAAATCAGATAATTTATTTTTCTCTTTTTCTCCACACTTTTTTTGTTGCTTTTTTTAATTGTCGTGCTGAGCTCGGCGTTAATATTTATTGGCGCATTCGGTTCTTTTTGTTTCCCTGCGCAGCTCCTCCGCGTATATAGGCCGAGACAAGCGAGCGACACGACTGATTTACTGATTTAATGGCACGATTTTTTTTTTTTTTTTTTTTCTGTGCAAAAGAAGCAACCACGTATGCTCGACGTGGATTATTTTTTGTTGCCTACACTTTCCCCCGGAGAAAACGATAAAACGACGATGTAACGCTCAAAAGCAGTTTGTTGTATCGGTGGTAAGATATATTATACGTTAGTATTGTATGGGGTACACCGACGGTAGAGAGCCAAGGGTACACTGTAGGGGTATACACCTATACCTACATAAATCTTGTCGCCGAAAAAGTTTATCTCTCTCCGATAAGATCCTACGACTTTGCGTCTACGTTTGTATACCTACGCGTCGCAATCCCTAGCGAGTCATTTTTAACTCGGAAATTAAGTAGCGGATATATGATTATATATTATTGATTTCACCCATCATCGCCGCGCAGGCACGATGGAAAAATCAAAATCTTTGGCAATCGTGAAATTAAATAGCCTTTTTTTTTTGTCCTTCTTCCTTCTCCCCTGCAATGAGTTAGTGGGGTCGAGGTGGTTATTTACTTGGGATATCAAAAAACCAGCTTAATTGGGAAACGCGATATCTTGGAGCTGTACTTGTGCCGCGGCGCGTGATAAGGTACCGCGCAAAAAGCCCACCCGAGAACCCAACCCCGGGGCACCAGGGTCTCTTTGCCCTTGACGCATAAAACGTAAGAAGCACCAGTACATAACATGTATAGCGCAAAAGAGTTTCGAGAGAGAGAGAGTGAGAAAAAAGAAGGTTATTGTCATACATCCAAGGGCTCAACTCTGGTTGTACAATCAGATGTTGTACCCCCCCTTTGTACATCTACGGGGGCGTAACGGCCGAAAGTTTTCTTTTTGCCCATTATTTACTCGGCACCCGCTCGTTCATCAGTCGGAGGGCTTTTTACACCCGTACTTACAAACACATATGTGTGCATTATGTTATACTTTTTCGTGGCTTATAATAATAAATTGCCCAAAGCCCAAAACTATTGCGTATATGTATCTAGTAAGTATAGGGGTGGAAGTTTGTTTTCTATTTGCGACAGCCGCGCCCGTAACCTCATGCGATCCACGTGTATATACGTGTATATATGTATACACCTACGACGTTCCGGTGCATCCATCTCGTTCGGCAACTCTAATTGATATCGCGCTATATTGGTTTAGTTCCAAACTCTTGCTTGAGGTGGAAACCGCTCGAGCAAATCAAATAGTGGCATTCGAAATGACGATTCTTGATGTTTAAGTGTAGTTTGTCTGCGCTGCTTGCCGCGATTCATTTCGTGCAGCGAAAACTTCCAAGACGTATACACCCTCAAGGTATCTATTTAGGCGATATATATATATATGTACTACTTTGCAGTTGACGCGTT
>NW_019379628.1:307321-354811 GCF_000648655.2 Copidosoma floridanum
TCAAGGCTGAATATATATATATATCGATCACGTTTTTCGCGCTGCTTTATACATGCAAATATACTGGTGGTGTGTCTTGTGTGTATGGAGTATGCAGACGAGTCGTCATCCAAGTTTCCAGCCAATTTTAGATAAGTATAACGAGTTTCCGCGCTTCGCCGTACAAATTTGTACCTGCATACTTACAGCTTATAAGTAACCGAGTACTTTGTAAACTCGGCGTTTCGAGGATTCTGTCGTTACAGTACAGGGACTTATGTTACTTTGCTTACACATCACACGACCCAATTTAAAATCGCACGGGGAGAAAGTAATTTCAAGAAATGTCGAATGGTCGATCGAATGACGTCGGAGACAAAAAACTTGGATGCATCCCTATACACACACCTATATTGCACAACATAGTATGTGTATACCCAACGTATTGAAATAAAAAAAACGGGGGGAAAAATGAATCATGAATGCCTCAATATACCTATTACAAGCCGCGTTGTAATCAAGACGTTTCGACGATTGCAGGTGAGGCGAGCTAACCGGGACCTGCGCCGACTCTCTCGGCACCAGCGCCGTGAGATCGGCCTCGCGACCATGTTGCTCTGCGTGGTGATAGTATTCCTCGTGTGCAACGTCCTGCCGCTCGTGAGCAACGTCTACGAGAACGTGTACGTGAATCCACCGGCTTGGCTCATCCAGGCGGGCAACCTCCTCGTGACCTTCAACAGCGGCGTCAACTTTGTCATCTACGTGATCTTCGGGCGCAAGTTCAAGCGCATCTTCTTAAAGATGTTCTGCCAGTTGCCGGGCGAGCGGACCCGGACGGCCAGGGCCGATAGTCCCGACTTTCAGACGAACGAGGACTCGTTCGCGACCAACATGAGCCACATCGAGCTCCGCAACTCCATACGGCGCTCCCATCACCATCACCACCCGCAGTACCCGCACTCGCACAACAGCTACCACCATAACCACGGCAACAGCTACACGTCAGCTGGTACAATGGGTAACTCGCTCAGGCCACACCACAATAACAACAACAACAACGGCTCCTCGTCGGTGTACTACCCCCCTACGAGCACGACGACGACGGTGAAGCATAGTCCCCTCGTCGCCAGCTACTACGACAGCAGCAGCCATCGGAACCACTGCGGCAGAGGTGGGGAACGAGCCGCCATTACCCTAGAGGATACGGCCTTCTGCTGACGGGGCTGCTGAATGCGATTTGAATCTCATCCTTTCGGTCTTTTTTTTTTTTTTTTTTTTTTTTTTTCCACGACACTGTTACCGAAGCTCGCGTGCATGGGCCCACCCTCTCTACACCCCAACTTACTTTTCTGTTCCTCCGCCCCGGGGGCTTCTCTTCCTTTTTTTCTTCTTCGTCTTTTGTTTTATCAACGTGATTCACGATGCCGCTTTTTTTTACGTCTCGTTTGCTACTTGCATATAGTTCTTTCTGTTTTTTTCTTCTCTTCTTTATTTTTCTTTGTATCGAAAATAAGTGCGCGTGCAACCATCAAAATAGCCGATTCGAAGAAGAGAGCGGAGTTCTCGGATCCGGCGAATGGCTTTTGCGATGTAAATTTCTTGCCTATACTACTTATACTTACGCATACTCGTATATAGTTGTAATTGAGAGCTCGTGTGACATATTTTTCGGAATCGGGGTATATACTGGACTTTGGTCGTCGACGTCATCGCTGCCGATGTGTTTTTTGGAGCGCACAATAAAAAATTACTTTTGAACGATGATGATTAAGCGCGCGTGACTGAAAAAAATTTCTTGAAACTGTCGAGTGAGTTTGTGATTTATTGTATCGTATGGACGAAAACAATGATGATGTAATGGAATTTCAGATCAAAGACATTTTGTTGTAAAAAACCAAAAATAGTACGTAATCGCGTCGAGTGAATTGTATTTTTATTTAGATAAATGTAGCTTTTTAAGTTTTGTAAAAAAAAAAATTAAAAAATAAAAAATAAAAATAAAAACCATGTACATACAGTCGTATTGACGCCGTAATGCGTGCTAATACGTTTCAGTATTATCGACAAAAACAAATAATAAAGAGATGTGTATATATAGGTAACGACAAAGTTTGAAATATTTTTTGACCTTCTGAGAGTAGAAAATCAAAGTAAGATATTGTTGTTGATTGAAAAAAAAAAAAAAAAAAAATATCGAATAAAAAATTTCAGTGACGTTTATGGAATTTGTTGAAAGTACCTCTACCGTACACTTATATTATATTCCAATGCATATATATATATATACTTGCGATCTGTTGGAGCGATTCAATAAGGTGATTGGATCGAATTTTTCTTTTATTCAATAACGCCACAGTATTTCACAACGTCGGGGTGAAATGTGTCGCTGACAGTGTAGATCGATAAAAGAGTACCTTTTATTTATAATTATTATTTTTTCTCAAACAGACCTTTACCTGATTTTATTGACTTTAGTTAAACTCGAGGTTTCCAGAGAAAAAAAAATCTCAGACTTGACGCGATAGCAAACATAGCTGCTCAATATATATACGGGCAACCTTAGAATATAATTATACACCATCTCGACATATCTCCACGTTGGATGAGCTGAATACCTGTCAGTCTTGCATACAAGTGTGGGCGTTGCGTGGCCAGGCGCTCTTTCTTTACTATGTATGAGACACCACATATAGCTAACGTGTTAATTCCTACGCCAAAGTCTCTGTCAAAATGTGTGATGTGGTTGTGCGTGGGTGTTGGTATATTCATATGTACGACTGCGTTGGCATTACCTATACATATAATATTATTTATTTACCCGCATCGGACCGCCGAAATGGATTATCTGCATTTATGGTTAAGTGCCGCGGAATAACTGCTGTCTGTTATTTTCATCCTCCCTCATAAGTACTACTGTCCATCCCCGTCGCCATCAACAATTACCGATCACGCGCAATCGAATTTCGGCGATCGTAAACGGCCCTCTAAAATCGTGCTGTGATTGTAAATAAAATCATCAAATTTTTACAATATAAAACGAACTACCGTTTATTTTTTTGTTTGGGCCGTACCTACTATACTTTAAGTTATCGAATGCCCTTGTGGAAAAACTTTCAAGTTTTCAATATAATGTATCGGTTTAGTGAAAAAACGTCGTGCGAATCTCGGAATATTTTATTAGTTTGATGCTCATGTGATTTTACATATTTAATTGTTCAAAAACCTCTTGTAAATATCATATGGAATTTATTACATTCGCTTGTATTTTCATAATGCAATCATAACTCTTGTATCTATAGAAATTTAAATGATATTATTAGTAGTAAGATGAATTAAAATCGAGGCAAATAAAAAATTTTTCTTGACGTTGAAATGCCGCTGTCATGCAGGCGTAACTTTTATTTTTAACAAAAAAAAAAAAAAAAAAAAAAAAAAAAAAAAAAAACCTATGTTGCAAATGAGTTTTCTCAAACGAATTTTAGCAGGAAATCTCAATTGATGCATAGGTATCAAGGCTGACCATTACGATTGTTTTGAGGGATTCGAGGAGAGAAAGTGCCTTAGATTGCGGCCAATGACTTTCACACTCTTTTTCGTTAGTTTATGGGGAAAAAATCGCTATGTACAGTAATATGACTTTCAAAGTATTGCGAAAAATCATGTGCGAGTTATTACAGTTGCACAATACAAACGTGTCAATGATTATTATAAAAGTTAGCCTTACATGTGAAAATACTTTATAGCATGTGTGATGAAAAGTATTTGATGTTGGAAATTTCTTCTCAAATAATCAACTATTCAGAAAATAAATTATTACATCGTAAAGTTGTTACTGTAAATTTCTCATTTTAATGAAACTCTTCCTTAAAATATTGTTGTTAGTTACTACTTTTATCCTTTGTAAGAGCTGATAATACATTTTTTAAATAACAAAAGTATTGTCCATTGTAAAATCAACAAATACTTTTATCTTGAAACCTATGGGAAAAAAACTCGACTATAATAGTTTTGCAAATAGCTATCTTACCGAGGCTGATTTACAGCATTCTCGAAATATTTCTCCTTAAAAGGTACATCGGTCTCTGACAATGGGTACTCTCTGTATTAAAAGCTTGTACTTTTTACAGTGCAATCTCAATTTCTATTCAAATACGAAAACGTGTTCCACAAGTAAATGTATAAAATTCCAAAAAATAACTTCTCTCAATGTATTTTATAAATTACAATACATCGACTATTCGTAAATTATAAGTGTATATTATATAAAGTTGATATGTTTTTATTTTTTAAACATTTTGATAACTGATTGAAAATGTTAATGTATCAGTTTGTAGTGTTTGTACATACATTTTGTTTAATGCTTCCCAACGAATGAACAATGCATTGAAAAAAAATTCTACAAAATAAAAAAATTTAAATTTCATGTAATTAAAAGTATGGATAAAAATAAAATACTGAATACTTATGCCACGAAAAAATGCTATGTATAACCCTGCATTAGCCAAAAATTTGAGTTTTTTTTTTTTAGAAAACTACTTGTCCGTTTTTATTTTTTACTTTTGAATTTCGGAAAAAAATTCATCGATGAGGAAGGAACCGGACTAGACAACTGAGGAAGAGATAAAGTCAGATTCTACGGTACTAACAGCCAGTCACGTAAATTGTGTTAAGTATACACATATATTTCTAAAAACAAATGGAAATACAATTATTGTAGAGAAAACGAAAATAAACGTTTTAACCATTTATTAATAATTTAGCCTTCTCCATGATTCAATAGTTGCGCTCCCTCTCTTTCTTTGATGTACGTACTATGTGATAGCAGAGCCCTTATCATTACGTAATGACAAAACATATCGCTTTCCGAGGGACTTTTATCAACAATCTTACACTGAGCACTTGCCTAGTTCTTCTTTTTGGGCTTGAGGTAACTGTACAACATAAACAGAGCGACGGCGCCATACGTGGCCTTCGCTACCTGCAACAACAAAAGAGCAACACGAAAATACTTAAAACACTGCAGTTGCGAGAGACACTACGAATAAAGAGAGAGAGAGACTATGACGAGGAGGTTAGGTAATACTGATGATGGAAGGCTAGACTCACGTTTGCCCTTCCGTAGTTTGTCTGGCTGTTGAAGATTTTGGCCAAGCCCTTCAGATTCTCGGAACCGGGTGGATCGGCGCCAGACATGGTTGTCTGTTAACTTGATCCAAAATTCGGTGGCCGACAAAATTTGTCTCGACGACTATGACGGAGACTGACTTTTTCTATAAGAAATCACTTTTCTGTGTAGGTATTGTATTCGCACATACTGCACGGCCCGTGCAGCACGGGTGCGATTGATAATTCGTCCATCTGCGCCGAGAGCTGGCGCATCATCTCGCACTCTTCTGCTAGGCGCGGTGAATTTAATATAGTGCTTGCTATTTAATTGTAATGCGCGAAAATTGTTGTAATTTTTAGTTAGCGAACGGATAATTGTTTCAAATGGCTGGAATGGCTAAAGGAGGATTCCAATTATAGTTACTAAAGGCTTGATGGGTTTAAATCACAAATCATTACATGAGGGGATTTTTCAATAAAATAAGTATGAAAATTTTAATCTATGTGTACAAAACATCTACATAATATTGTACATTTACATTACCACTAATTCTAATCAAAAACATTTAAATACGAAAAAAAAAGTTTAATGTCCACAACTACTTAAAAAGGTAATTTTTCTAGACTCGCACACAATTAAGAAGTAAATTATTTTACAACAGTCAATGTAAAGCTTAACAAATAAATAGAAAAACAGATTTAAAAAAGCTCACAGTTTCACGGCTCGTCTGAAATCCTTATACTTTAAAACTATATTCTGAAAAAAAAAAAAATAAAAAAAAAAATAAAAAAATGTTGCCATTAGCATTAATTTTAAATGCGCAAATTTATAAATTCACAGACGCGAGACTCACCACCGCATCGTAGACCATTTTGTTGTAGTACTTTTCATAAATTACATTTTCGGCTTCTTCTTTAAATCGTAAAATAATAGGCCGGGCTTCAAGTACAGCTTTGGGAGATACACCATGAAGTTTTTCCAAAACTATTAACATATCTCTTAAAGACATAAGTGCCAAATCAAAATCTGACCTGAGTTTTTCATTTTCACGCGGAGCATCCAACGTACTTCTAAAAAATGTATTTAAAAAATTGTTTAAAAAATAGGTAAATCTGAAAATAAACATTGTAAGATTTTTTTTCCCCTAAGTTAACATATCATCATTGATCACTTACTCATCTAGTTGAGCAAAAATTTGAGGCTCTGTATCTCTACTGATATGTTTCAAGGACAAAGAATAATCAAATATACTCTTTAAGATGTTAACAAAAACTTTTGGGACTTTAAAATTGGTGAAAATATCAACGAATTCCGCAACGTACAACCAACCCTGATTCTCGTAATGAAAAATATGCAACAATTTTCGCCCCAACCTTTCACTAAGATCTGAAAAAAATAATAATAGTAAGTATTTAAAATCATCTACTGTAATGTATTACTTTAAATAGAAAAGTTACTGTATTAATAATTAAAATAAACTTACGTATTGTGAAAAAAGTAGTAACGCTTTTTGAAATACCATTAACATTTAAACTGTTTTGCGTTTGAGATAAAGGCTTTTTAGAATAATGGTCATCATGATTAAATTTCACGTAATCTTCATCAACATTCGATTTTACAGCTTCACTGTTAACATTCTGTTGCATTATTTTATCGTTTACTTTATTCAAATTAGTTTTATTTCTTGATGATGAAGCCTGACCCAAATATCCAGTCACTTGTATATTTTCAGGCACAAATTCATTGTCAAGCTGATTTTCCGATTTGCAGCTGTTTGTTAAACATGGGCCAGAAGCAAACGTGGATGGTTGTCGATTAAGCCCATCATTTGAAGTTAACGCAATGAGCCTATTTTCATTCACCGTTAACTCATCATTGGAATGGATTTCAGCACTACTATTTTTCAAATCATTTAAATCTTGACTGACATTAAAGGAGACTTCCGCCAAACTGTCGCTTGTCGAATCATTTTCCAAACTTGAGGTTTTACTTTGACATTTATCTTCATCGGGCACATTAGGGGAAATCGATTGAAGCATTTTATTAGCATCTTTCATCACGTTCGTATTATGTTTCACCATATTAACAACGGTCAATCTTTCAACGGAGGAATCAATATCTTTAGTGATTGGATCACCTGAAATGTAATCGATCATACTACATTTTGTATCCTGCTCCACTTGAGCTGGCCCATTTTGGTTAACGGATGTATGCTTGTTACGGCGCTCTTCATCTCGCTTTTTTAGTAATTCCACTTCATCGTAAGAACACAATTTGTGAAGAGGAATTTTATTGATGCTGGCCTGTATTGAAACATAAAGAATAATTCCTTAACTTATCGTAAATAGTAACTGTTATTCATGAAACATACTTCATGCATGTATTGTGTGAAAGTCTAATAAATAAATAAAAAAAATGAGTTCCATTTCGTCATTTTTTTATTAATAACACAAACTGCAATACAAAAAAGTTAGTACATTTAAGCATCTTTGTAAATTGCGTACATATAAATGACAGTAATTTCGTCTCAAAACTTTAAATACAAACAAAGTTACAAGAGTACTTTAATACAAACGTACAATTAACTTAAATAAAACGTATTTTTAAAAAAAAATTCTTATTGACGTTGGTCTTTAAAATGCTGATTTATATATATATATATATATTTTTTACTTAAACGATAAAAAGTAAGTAACTTGATTAAATTAATTCTACTGAGCATAATTTTGAAAGTAAAAAACTAAAAAATATTTAGATACTAAAAAATAAGAATTTTTGATACAACCGATTAAGCTAGTGCTACTTTTTTAATGTGATTAAACAGGGATTTAGAACGCGAACTATTTTTTTTTGAATTAATGGTCGACCAATCTATGTGATCCATTCGCCCACGAGCACAGATATAAGAGTCGTAAACCATGTCGAATTCATCTTCATTAAGTGCGACCCTGTCAGTCTCAAACAAATTATGAAATTTGTCAAAATAAGAGAGCTCAGCTTTCTCTTCATTTACAATGACAGATTTGTTTTCAATTGAATTTAATGTTTGATACTCTTGACGAGAAATCTCACTACTACTATCATCAATTTTGTTCAGATCAATTTTCATTAAACTTGGAGATTTGTTTGATCGTTCATGGCATAAATTTTTATATCGTTTAAAAAGATTTGGAGATCTCAAACAGTTTTGATTTTCAATGTCATTGTATATGTACACTATTTGATCATCAGATGAATAACTTATTCTACGTCTCAATAATAATTTAGCTTTTTTATCGGAACTTATACAAGTGGCTAACGATTCACTAGAATTCTCATAAGGTATAGACATTTTTCTGTCTGTATTTTGCTGGCAGTGTAGATATTGACGTAATAGAAACGTATTTCTTTTACAAACCATTTTTCCCCACTCCGCGTATCTATTTTGCACCATCCAATCGCTTATGTGTTCGTCCACGTGCTCGTCTGTTGTGTCAGTTAAAGATATCATCATTGTGTTGTTCTGAAAATAATTCACTAAACTTTAGCATGCTTCATTTCGAGATGAAAATTATCATTTTCAAATAATAAGCTTAAGTACTCACATCTTCATTTAAAGATCCTATGTTTGCTATTAATGGAATGTCCCATACTTTATCTATAAATGCAGATGTGGACGTCTTTGGCCAGTCATTAGCTCCAATCGGTCGGAGATAATGTAAACCGCAAGCTATAGCTTGGGCTGGCAAAATCGAAAATGATTTGTGCAAGAAGTATATGTCGTTGGGATTATAAGACTTTACTGTACCGTAGTCGTAAAAAAATAACTGCAAAGAGAATTCATTGAGCGCTGAGCGCAAGATTTATACATAAATTGTTCATTTATAGAAAATTGCTTACCACGACAAATCCGTCATGCTTCACCTTTTTAATTATGGCCCTATGCCATAGTTGTGAATAAATGCAAGCTACATGTAGTCCTGACTGCAAAATACACTGAGGAACCTTTAGAGATAGCAGATCCTTACCATTATTGTAGTAATCTCTACAAAAAAAAAAAAAAAAAAATTTTAATCAGGTTTTTAAAGTTACAAGAGTAGTAACTTTCAACTACATTACCCCAATCGATCCATGAGCAGATTGAATTTCTTCTGATTTTTCCGAAGCTTTATCCAAAAGAACGATGGTGTGAATATTTCAGAAACTGTGACTTCAAAATAATCATCAGTGTTAGGTGCTAAAGAAGAAACTGGAATTTGATCCACTGACTCATTAATACTCATGTAGCCATCAGGAATCAATGCCATAGATACTTTTTCAGACTGAAAATGAATAAAGAAGCAAGTAGGGATGATTTGATTCAAAAAAATTATTAATTATTGATTAACAATATATTATACCAATTTTAAAGGAATGGCATCTATTTCTTCTTCAATCTCTTCAAAATTGTAATAGGCAGCAGTGGTTTTTTTTGGTACTCCATAATCCTTACTGTCTCGTTTTTTTGTGCTGATAATCATGTGTTTCTTGGAATCACCAGGTGTCGTAACAGTAAAGATTTCTGGCAAAGCTGCAACGAATTCCACAACTCCGTGAAACCCAAGTTCGTTGTATTCTAATTCAATACCATACTCCTTTTTGTATAAGCTGGGCAGCTCTGAGCACCACATTCCCTCCGGATACTTTTCAATTAATTTTTCCAAACGAATTTTTGTTCTTTCCTTGATCAAATCGCTATCTTTTTGAATTCCATTTGTTTTGAGTTTTATATCCTTTTCTGTATCTTTATTTTCAGTCATAGTGGTTTCACTGACCATCACTTGATGCACACCTTGAACACTTGAGTCATTGGGCTTACTCATTGGTGTATGATTGTACGCTGATTTTGTCACATCATTTGTAGTATCAGAATTAATGGGTCCATTAGCCTTAGTAAAAAAGTCAATGGCTTGGTTGAGCTTCAAAATGGTAGATCTGACATTTGACGTAGTAACTTGAGGTTTACTCGTTAGATGGTTAGCCGACTTGTTATCAGTTGTCTTTGAAGAAACACCAATCACAGGACGTGAATTTATAAGTGGTGGTTTGAACGGTGGCATCTGGTTATGTGGTACGGGATAGGACACCGACTTATTCATCAGCGGTGTGACAACTATATCTTCTTTGAAATAAATGTAGTCATCTTTTACAACGACTATGTGCGAGAGTTCGCACAAGTGAAAGTTCAAAGAGTTAACGTGATAAGTAGAAGCCCGACTACCAAGACCCGACTTAACTAGGGCTAGGACATCGATTTTTCGCAGACCACGGGTTTTCGAGTACGTTAACGAATTTCTCAACTTAGTCAAGACCTGCAGCACAGTAGTGGAAGAGACCGGGGATATCGTAGAAGTTGTCGTCGCCTTTCTCTGTGGTGGGAAATCATAACGGCGTTGATAGTAATTGTTGCGTCCTCGGTAAGCGATAGGTCGAGCCCTCTTTTTGGGCGGTCTTTGTCTAGATATGAGTGCACTAACATGTGCTGTTTTCTCGGTGCCGACGGCAGCGACGCAGAGCTCACCAGCCTGATTTGTTTTAACTCTACAGGTATCCGGTAGGCTCCTAAGAAGGCTTTCGATGTGCGGATAGCCGTATTTCCAGCTGTTGAGGTACGAACCCTCCTCTTCTCGGTAGAGGGTGGAAAATTTTCTCAACGTAGTCTCGCTGCGGCCTTGCGAGATGAGCAACGCCCGCACGACCATTTTCAACTCTTCTAGGCTTTCATCGTTGTCACCGGCTGGCATGGTCGACGCCGCGGAGGCCTCAACTTTTCTCTGACAAACTCGCGCTAACGGCTTACGCTAATAAGTTAATATATTCCGTTTTCTCTTTGACAATAAAACACAACTACAAATACGCACAACATACATAAGTAACTATCATACACATACGAGGCAGTCACGATAAACACGTTGGACGATAAGTACTTACCTCACATGGCGTATATGAGGCGTGAATTGCACAAGAACAACCTACAAAGTTACCGAATAACCTCTTTTTTTTTTTCAACAAAAATATGCTAAACTGCAGAGAGTTTCACTCGTGTACATATACAGGTAGGTATAGGTAATTCCGTGACATGCACGTGCACGATTATTGATAATGTCTCTCTTCGTACAATCTGCAGTAAACCTATTTAACAGCTGTATACTTAGGCTATAGATAAACTTACGAAGTACCTATTTACGTACCCTTTGCGGTCGAGGGATTCGTGAGACCTCGAGTGCCTCGACGACGGCGGCGTTAGCGGCAATAATATAAAAGCCGGCAAAGGTAACAAGGTAAGTATATATATATATATTATATACGGATGCAGTGTGATGCACAAACACGAGTACCAGCAGATGCACTTGCACTATACCTATACATGCCTACCATACATATTTACTATTTACCCTCTGTATTTTGTGTTTAGAGAGTGTAGTGTATATGTTTATAATAAGAGTACGATTGTATGCATGAGCTGCAATTGCCGAGACGCGAGAAGTGCGAGAGCTCGAGAAAAACCCGAGGGCCGAGAACAACACAGCACTTTTTTTTAATAAATAATAAAGCTGACATTGGACGTTAATGGTGCCACAAGGGCCTGTGATTTCGTTTTTTTTTTTTTAATATACCTATATACATAGTTTATATATAATTTTAAAGACNGAAGTTCAACCATCGTGAGTAGTAAAAATTTTTTTTATTTTTTTTTTTTTTATTCAACAACAACAAAACGTGTAACATAGTAAAGTGGTCATCTGTGGGTGTGGAAACTTTTTCTTCTAGCTTTACGGTCTTTATAATTTTGATACTCTTTCACTGTTGCACTGCTTGTCATTTCCAATATAGAATTTATTTTTGTTACTATTTCATTGGCAACAGCAGACTCAGCTTCGAATTCGTAACTTTTAAATGATGCTGATCGCCTAAGAGATCGAGTGCCGCTAATGGATACTGCGAAAATTATAATTTAAAGATACTGAATAAGAATGTTTATTAATTTAAAAATTACCCTGTCTATTTACCATTTAAGCCTTCTAATGCTCTAGAAATGTGAGGATCGCAGTGGCTAATTATTAATGTAAAAATGGATTTTGATCCTTTAAAATCTATTACTCCACTAAAAGCAACATTGTTCATGTTGTGTGTTACAGCTCGTTGTCTATGCCAAAATCTGCTAGCACCTTTACTGGTGATAACAGGATCAATTTCTATTTTTTCCCCAGATATTCCGAGTTGTACTTCAGTCTTTGTTCTAACTTTATTAATGATGCAGACTCTAAAATAAAGGTTTTTTTTTTTTTTTTTTTTTTTTTTATAAAATTGAAAAACCTTTTTTATCGAGTTACTAATTACATTTATAACCGGTAAAGGATATATATGTCCAAAGCATTTGAAAGCAATATTTTCCGAATTATTTTACACTATTAAAAAACATTTAACCGATATTAATCAGTAGGTAATATAAAATTGACTCGTATAAATGTAAGACTCACGCTAATGTTTATTTGTTTACCACCTGATTATAATGAAGGTAGTCGTGAGTGTGTACATACGTACCTACAGGGAGTTTACCTTTTTACTCTACTGCGTGACTCTTGTTATATATTTTTCATTGCGACAAGACACTTTGGTAGTTGATTTACAATTTAATTAAAAAACAATAATACAACGTAGGTATAAGCGGGGTCGTTCCTTCTCATCGAGCGGCATGGTTTTTGAAAGCTTTCGCCAGGTAGCACTCGTGCCATGGCGTTTTTCACTTTCACTAGTTTCACCACCACTGTTAGAACCCGATAAGATACGGATAAGAGCCCTGCATGCTCCTGCGTTTACCACCCCTGAAACCAAATAATAACACGCGAGGGTGGCGTTGTGGCTTGTGGCGTAGGCGGCTTTGTGTTTATATACGGTTAGACACACACACACACATATCTACACCCTCGTGCCTGTCATATATAGTTGCGGTATTTTCAATCATCAATAAAGCCAGCACCGAGAGTCACGATTCGGTCGAAGATCAGTCATCAGTGTAGCGTTTGTCTTGCTCGTGGCACGACTAATTCTTCTGGCCTGTGCTGTCGTGTGTGCATGCGTGTCTCCGTCATATCAGCCTTCGGTAGTTCGGTTGTTCGTTGATAAAAATATAAGTAATACATAATATATAGGTATACGTATACTGACAGCTGTACGGGGTGAACGCTCCATAAATTTACGGAAGTTGCAGGCGCAAAAGATAAGCCGAGATAATTGAGCGAAATAAGTAGGTAGACCGAAAAGCAGTGCAGGAGAGGAAAAAAAATCAGCTGAAGGGAGACGCAGAAAGCGAGAAGCCTTTTTATTGATAGATGACACACTCTGTATGTATACATCAATAAGTGTACTTGTACTTACCTATATATGATGCAGTATCCGCTACAAGCGCCGAAAATGTAAATAATTACATAGTATTTACAAAGGAGGAATAGACACACTGCGGTACACGCAGCAGATGTACTTCAAAGAAATAATCGAGTGTTTGGACCTCTTGAACGTGAATTAATTATTTTGTCGCTAATAACTACACTTATCTTGAACGGCGATCAGTAACGTTTGCTGTTAAACTTTTTTTTATCCGCAAATCATGTTATTTCACAGTGATGATAACATCATTAAATATCGTCATCAGTGGCAGCAGCAGCAGCTGCGGCAATATTCCCGATAGCAGTAACTGCACTGCTCGTAATATATTTGTAACTCGTATTTGGTAACGTTATTGTCCGTTATCGGATCATCATTATCCATATGAATTATCATTAGTTATATGAGGAAAAATCCATGCAGCACAAGTGCAGAACGCAAGGTCGTTATGTGTAAATGAACAAGCTTTTGGTTTGATGTACCGAGTTCAATAATATCTCGGTACATTACTATTATCTTCCAATTCGGTTGAATACAACTCGAAACAATGGCGATTATCACCGCGGCACCCCTATCTCTCCTCGAGTGGATACTGGGCATCTGCTTAATTTCATTGCCATTTCTCTACGAGGGAAGCAAGACCTTTCGTTACCATTTCAAGTTCTTCGTGTATTACGGAATTGTCATGGTGAATGCCATTATACTCATACCAATCATGATGTTCCGTCCTAAGAATGTAAAAAATTTATTGTAAGTAAAAGGAAAAACAATTACCTAATTACCATCATGTGACCATATATTGTAGTAAATTATTTAAATGTCTTATTTACAGATTAGCCTCTTCTGCATGCCACCACATAAGCAGTTTACTAGGAATAAGATGGCATATCAGAGGACGTGAACATTTGGAGAAGGAGAGGGCATGTGTTATCGTAGCCAATCACCAAAGCTCACTGGATATTTTGGGAATGTTTGATCTCTGGCCAGTAATGGACAAATGTACTGTAGTTGCTAAGAGGGAACTTTTTTATGCTTGGCCCTTTGGACTAGCAGCTTGGTTGTGTGGACTTATTTTTATTGACAGGATGAATTCTGAAAAAGCAAGGTCTGTCATCAATACGGCAGTTGAACATTTGAAAGATAATAAGGTAGCAACATAAAACTTTATCGAGCTTTATTCCGCTGATCACCTTAGCACTATTTAATAACATGCTTTGATGCTTTAAAATTTGTCAGACTAAATTATGGATCTTCCCGGAGGGCACAAGGCGCAACACTGGACAAATTCACTCATTTAAGAAGGGTGCCTTTCATGTTGCCATTAATGCTCAGTTACCGATATTGCCAGTGGTATACTCGTCTTATTATTTTATGTCTAAGTCGGAAAAGCGCTTGGATTCAGGTTTATTCTCCATACTAATATGCTAAATTTTACTTTTGCGCATCATGATCTTGATAGTAGGTTGAATTTTTTTCATTTCAAGGACGTGTGATAATTACAGCCTTACCACCAATCTCGACCGAAGGCTTACAAGTCAAAGATGTTCCTGATTTATTAGAAAAAACCAAAGATTTAATGTCACAAGTATTTAATTCAACTAATCAAGAAATACTATCGTCATTTAGGATTACCAAAGAAGAAGAAGAACGGTAGAATATAAGATTAATGGAAAGCTCCAGAGTGCGGGTAACAATGTATAAAAATTTTATGTTATTTTGTTGATTAAAAAAGAATCGGTTCAATATTTGGAACTTATCAGTATTTCAATTGTTATTGCAATCAAATTTAGTAGACTGGAGAAAATTTACTGATATTATGTATTTTAATAATGGATTGTATTAAATTGTATTTTATTGTTTTTAAATTTTCAATATTCTTCTCAACTTAAAATTTCAAATGCGCAATTTTTATTTGTACCTCTTATGATTTTATTTTTTATTATTGCATAATGTAGATAACTGATAGTGTATATATTAAAAATTTTTATCCAAATCAACTCTAGCCATTTATTTGATCTCAGATTTTTTTTAATAAAAAAAATCAATTAAACATTTGAAACTCCAACAGTTATCAAACAATCGTGCCTTACTATTCGTTAATTTCTCTTTAAGTATGTTTTGAATAAATATCAGTTTTTTTTCAAAAATTATTTTTAATTTTTTAAGTTTAATCATGAACATAAATGAAACATTATATCAAAACTAGACAAATTGAAAAAATAATGCTCAATTATCGTTACTAATATGACCAATTAAATTAAATTTATGAATAACGGCTAGTTTTATAGTTATACCATTAGAAATGTAAAACCGGTGATAAATACCCCTTGTACAGAGCAAACTGTCAAAAAAGTTTGTATGAATATAACAAACCACAGCATCTGCATAATTTTTATTATGTACGTTTGAATTGTATACTACCAAATTAATTGTAAAACCCTCTAAATAGTTATGGACACGAAATTGTAAGATAAAGTGTGATTCAACTTTTTTGCGAGTATGCAATCCAAACGCTTATTAAAAGACTCAGAGAAAAAGTCAGTCAGATATCATGTTACCAATATTTGTAAGTTATGAAATAAATATCTTTTGAAGTTATATACATTTATAGATGTCGTTGAGGGAATCAAATCAATAAGATGAAATTTCAAAAAAATATAAATTATTGAAACTTTTGAAATTCCACTATCAAAATACGATTCCCTGGTATAATAAACAATTATTGTGCATTTTTTTCACTCATTGTCTTAAACTGGATACATTCCCTAGATGAGTATTTTCCTATTTATTTAGTGTTTTGTAAATTTGGTATGTAATTTAAACTAAAAAAGTTTTTATGTAGCAATCAAGAATAATATAAAAGAACGAAAGAAATCAAGAATACAACTGAAAAATTCTACATAAGTAAACTATATATTGAAGTTGTATTAAGTAAATAAAAACTCAACAGTATTAAAAAAAATTCCACATTTAATTGTGAACTTGTACATATACCTTATAATCAGTCACATGTGTTTATTTCTACTGTCAAGTAGCATACATTAACATGTTTAATACTTCTAATATCAAATGTTTTTAAAAACCTGGCAAGTCTGATCCCATTCCTTTTTTCTCTTGACTCTCTGTCCAAGCCTTGGCAATTGTCTTTTTCATTTCATCATCTCCTTCCTGATACATTTTCTTCATTATATTCATAATACCAGCATTCGGATCGGCGCTGAGGTTGTCCGTGTCATCCTTAAACATGTTAGATTTGGCTTCCTTCAACATTTTTTCAACAGTTGTTATGTGAGACCAAGTTTTTTTAGTCTTCTTGGCTAAGTATACATAAATCATATCTGTCTTGACTTTGGTATAACTTTTTTCTGTATCAATGGCTTCACATAAATTATTGATGGGAAGGATGTAATTTTTATTCTCGAGGCCAGTAACATGCAGTTCCATCGATCTGTCAGAAAATTTGCAATACACTGCTTCCTTTGGAAGGGACTCTACTTTATTGAGGGTGACATACAACTTGACAAAGTTATCAGATTGATCCCAAGCATAATTATTTAATTTGATATCGTAGCATTTTTTCCCAGTGGGGACTCCTTTAGCAGATTTCATTTCTACATCCTGAAGTTCTACCGGGTTCTGTACATTGATTAATTCTGACTGCAATCTTCTTATTTCAAGGGAAATCAAATCCTTAGACTTTTGACGTGTGGCGTTTTCCAGCAAGGAATTGAGATCTTCGAGATCTAGTTTAATCTAAAAACAGAAGAACACATTTTTAAAAAGAAATTTATTCAATTTTTACATCATAAGTAAAGCTAAGTAGTTTTACATATTAAATTCATGCATTAATGAATCGCTTTACTTTTGACTAACAGAAAACCGTAAAGTCAACACCTACTAAAACAAAGAAAAATAATGCACATGTGTGACTATCTGTGAGGTACAATCGTATTATTCTAGAACGTTCTCGAGTAAGTATAGTATACTTAGTAAATATTCAAAATATTTAGTGCAGGTGTATTTGCCACGTGCTTTTTACTGAAATCTTGCATACACGTGCAGTTTTTAAGCATTTCAAATGTTATTGTTTTTGTGAAAAAAACCAAAGCTCAATAAAGTTAGTAACGAACACTTACTTCGTTGATACGCGATGACATGCTCATTTTCTCCTGTAGATAAAAAAATTCAATCAAAAACTTGTAATCACACCACCAACTTGTTGACGAATATGTAAATACCTCGTTCTTCTTTACAGCTCTGAATATATACTTGACTTGGCAAATGGCAATTTGTTATCACAGTATTGGGAATTTTCTGTATCTATTTGTGCTTCGTATAAATATATCTTAGTCGACGATTCGAATTTCAAACGTACAGCTAAAGCTGAGATCTAAAGTACGAGCTCTCAGATTTCAGAGTTTCGAGTTTGGAGTGTCACACTTTTAGATAAGTATCTACATAGGTACCCATCGGCTGAAGAATTTTCTCGAATAGTATAGTGTCAGTACAGGTATATTATAGCTGGTATAGACCAAGAGCTGAGGTCCGAGGGTGGTCAAAATTTTAACCAGCCGCCACTCTCACCAGGATTGAGGAATCTTATGATTCGTGGAGATCCGAAATATTTCGGTCATATTTCATAGTGGTGAAGAGTTATGTGGTAATTATAGTAGTGCCGCATAGTCTTTTTTATTAACCAGCCGCAACTTACACCAATGGATAGAAAATAAAAAGTGGTCAACTGGATGTGCCATTTGCGGCAAGATTAGAATGCATCTTGTACCCGAAAATCGACTTCCAAAAATGTAGATATTGTATTCTTATCTACAATGTTATCTATGATGCCTCATCTATTATCTTAGATGAGTATTATACATAAGATCGGGTAGAGAGTCTACATTTTTGGAGATTGAATTTCGGGTACAAGATGCATTCTAATCTTGCCGCAAATGGCACATCCAGTTGACCACTTTTTATTTTCTATCTATTGGTGTAAGTTGCGGCTGGTTAATAAAAAAGACCGTACGGCACTACTATAATTACCACATAACTCTTCACCACTATGAAATATGACCGAAATATTTCGGATCTCCTCGAATCATAAGGTTCTTCAATTCTGATGAGAGTAGCGGCTGGTTAAAATTTTGACCACCCTTCGGCCTCAGCTCTTGGTCTATCTGGAATTCGTATTCACGACTAAGGTACCTAACTTTACCATTGCTACTCTCTCTATAAAATAACCGTTATAAAAATGATTATAAGCATTCAGTTTAGTTGATTCTATTATTTTTCAACATTATGAAAAAATGGATCACTCCAAACAAGAAAACATTAGCCATCTAGAGATTGGTCCAATTAACAAGCGAAGATCTCTGATCTTTCAGAGGCAGTCGATTGTCCCCAAAGAAAAAGGTTCTTTAGTTATTTAAATTTTTATTTTTCTTTTTAATNTCGAAATGTACTGATTATCAATAATATGAAGGACGAGTAAATGCACACCAACCTCTTGTAATGAAATTTGGTATTTTTTTTTTTTTTTTTTTTTTTTTCTGTCGGTTTACGATATTTCAGTTGATAATCTTTGAACGAGTTTGTTAACGAAACTTAATTTTTCGTAAATTGAGTTTCTATGTGTAAATGTATGCATTATGAAAAAATGGATCACTCCAAACAAGAAAACATTAGCCATCTAGAGATTGGTCCAATTAACAAGCGAAGATCTCTGATCTTTCAGAGGCAGTCGATTGTCCCCAAAGAAAAAGGTTCTTTAGTTATTTAAATTTTTATTTTTCTTTTTAATATCTGAATAACATCAATTGCAATCATACTTACTTTTAATTCTAGATCTTGAAAATGCAAATATTACCGAAGAAACTAGTCCAGAGACTCCAGAAACAAAAAGATTAAAACTTGAAAGTGAATCGGAGTTATTTGATATTGAAAAGTACATGAATGATTTGAGTGAGGAGGACAAGCAGTGGCGTGAGGTTTATACAAAAAGAAAATCTCGAGTGCAGGACTTGATGAAACGGGATAAAAATCAAGAAAAGTCTTTAGACACCTCATTTCTATCTGATTCTGAAAGAGTGTTTCTGAAAGAAAGGCCGGACTATGAAGAGTTTAACAAAAACGTTTTTCAACTGTATGCAATGGCATCAAAAGTAACTTTTTTAAATCTTTGTGCTGAAAATTGTGCTTTAAAGTCAGTGGAAAAACTAAAGAGTGAAACAGTTAGTGTCATGCACAGGATCATTCAATTTTCAGAGTTAGAATAAGATACGTATTTTAAGGCAACTTTTATGTATTACTTTTTATTGTATTGAAATTGTATTAAGTAAATAAAAACTCAACAGTATTAAAAAAATTTCACATTTAATTATGAACTTAATTGTACAAATATCTTACAATTAGTCACAAGTGTTTATTTCTACTGTCAAGTAGCATACATTAACATATTTAATACTTCTAAGATCAAATATTTTTTAAAACCTGGCAATTACTCACTGGACATTTTTTTTTTCTTATAATGGTTAACTGAAATATAATTTTAATTATTGCAATTTACATTTGTAATGAGTTTCAAATAATATTTTTTTAATTTTTTTTTTTTTATTCAACAACAACAAAACGTGTAACATAGTAAAGTGGTCATCTGTGGGTGTGGAAACTTTTTCTTCTAGCTTTACGGTCTTTATAATTTTGATACTCTTTCACTGTTGCACTGCTTGTCATTTCCAATATAGAATTTATTTTTGTTACTATTTCATTGGCAACAGCAGACTCAGCTTCGAATTCGTAACTTTTAAATGATGCTGATCGCCTAAGAGATCGAGTGCCGCTAATGGATACTGCGAAAATTATAATTTAAAGATACTGAATAAGAATGTTTATTAATTTAAAAATTACCCTGTCTATTTACCATTTAAGCCTTCTAATGCTCTAGAAATGTGAGGATCGCAGTGGCTAATTATTAATGTAAAAATGGATTTTGATCCTTTAAAATCTATTACTCCACTAAAAGCAACATTGTTCATGTTGTGTGTTACAGCTCGTTGTCTATGCCAAAATCTGCTAGCACCTTTACTGGTGATAACAGGATCAATTTCTATTTTTTCCCCAGATATTCCGAGTTGTACTTCAGTCTTTGTTCTAACTTTATTAATGATGCAGACTCTAAAATAAAGGTTTTTTTTTTTTTTTTTTTTTTTTTATAATTGAGTGACCAAAAATGTAAGTGGCATTAATTCAAAAAAATCGCACAAACCTGTAAGATTGATAAAAAGGAGCTTCCATGGCGTTAGTATGTACAGCCATTTTAGCAAGATCACTAGCTACTTCTTGCAATTTATCTATCTTTTCCAACTCATTCTTACGAGTTGTCAAAGTTTTAATAGTATCATGACGTTCTTTTTCATTGGGTTGTAATTCAACAAGGCCTAGCGTTGCAAAGTCAAACTTTGCCATCATTTCTTTTGGATCCAAACAAGGAAAATCTCGATCCACTTCACCATCATCTTCTGCCATGTACAATCCGTATTTACTGAGGTCTTGTCTAGAAATAAATTAAATTGGAGTTGTCTGTATTATTGAATTTCAAGTTAAATAATGTCACAAACTCACTGAAATTTCATTTCGGAATGAACATTGAAATATCTATAGAATATAAGTCCAATAAATTCTTCAACTGTGGCATTTGTAGTAACAGCAACGTGCAAAGGGTATGATCTTTGGTCTGTAGGAAGCATGCACATAAATATCTTTATTTTTTTTACAGGTACTCCAATGTGTATCTAGATGAAAAATTTTAGTTTCACCTAACATTAAAAACAAATTAATATTTCTTAAAAATGTAGGGTCTCCACTCACATCCCCATCGTATTTTGCATAAGCCATAAAAGGATTAAGAGGTGTAGTTTTGCTCCTTTCAAGCTGTTCCGAAAGTAAAGATCTTTTACTAGCAATATCTTCCAGTTTGATCATTTGCAAATCTTTTTTTTTAAACAATTCTTTTTGCTCTTCCGCACTAATATTGTTTGGATTGTATTCCCACTTAATGTGCTTGATTTTGGATGCCTTATTTCTTTCCATATCCAATCTTTCCAAACGCTGAGCTGTACTTGTTCTATGCCTGTGACCATATTCCTTATCTATGAACAAATTTTCAATAATTACCCGCATGCTAATCAAGTTAACGAAAACTTAAAGCTGAATAACCTACCAAAGTTTCCTAAATTACCAATCTCAATATCACTAGAGCCTATTACAGCCTCAAAATCTTCTTCATCGCTATCTACAGCTTCAGGCAATGGTTCCATACCTTTACTTTGTAAAATCTTAGGAAAATCATCTTTTATCATAACACTTTCTGCTTTGCCTGGAAATATATAAAAAAGCCATATGTGTACCTTGCAAAAAAAGAAAAAGAGAATCAATTAGTTAATATTGATTGAAAAAAAAAAACCTGTCTTGTCGCTGTACATAAAACTGTCCTTAATATATACTAACATCCAATGTGGATTGTCGTATAAAGCCATTTTAAAATATCACAGGTATAAGATTAGAAGTGGTATTCAAGGAGGGTTGAGGGCGTCCAAAATATCTCAAACGTGTATTTGTATGCCTTGCGCTACTTGTTTGTTTCTTATTTTTTCATAAACAATCTCCGACAGATAAAGTTTATAAACCACACCAAATAAATGCCCATTGTTTTCTTCAATTTGTCAATTGACGTGTGTAACCAGCTCACGTTTCTCTTGCACTGTGTGCTCACGAATCGTCCTTTTAATTATATGCTGTCCAGACATAGGTCAGAGTAGAATTAGATTGGGAATATTGTTCGAAATGTACTGATTATCAATAATATGAAGGACGAGTAAATGCACACCAACCTCTTGTAATGAAATTTGGTATTTTTTTTTTTTTTTTTTTTTTTACTGTCGGTTTACGATATTTCAGTTGATAATCTTTGAACGAGTTTGTTAACGAAACTTAATTTTTCGTAAATTGAGTTTCTATGTGTAAATGTATGTTGTGTAAATGTTTACTTTTGCACGAACAGATTGTCAGATTAAATTGGAAATTAGAACATCAATACTATCAGTAGGTAAGGAAATATATAAGTAAACACACAACACATAAATCAAATGCCAAACGCATATGAGGGGAGAGCGTATAAAAAGGTTCGTTCAAATTTCGGTTCGGTGGTTCTGGGACCAAAAGACTAAAAAACACACGCGTTCACGAGAGTTGGTTCGAGAACCAAAAGTCCGAGTCAGTCGGTTCTAGAGCCACTCTCGTATATATGAAATGTTTTTTGGTCCCAGAACCGACCAGACCGAACCGAACCGAACCAAAGGGGGGTTTGAACGAATCTAAAGTACTCATACCTTACCCAATAGTTTTTTTCAAACTCAATATTTTTGACTAAAAAATTTGCAGTATCAAATGTATAATA
Organism: Copidosoma floridanum; assembly: GCF_000648655.2. Next base: position 330,268 of record NW_019379628.1, read on the forward strand.
TATATATATCAAGTATGTGAATTTTTTACTCGAAAACTATTTTGTTGAGATAAGCGGAATTTAATTTTCTCATGACTCGAAAAACTGACGTGTTATACATTCATGATCAATAACATGGGTGTACATGTATTTTAATAAAATTAAGTTTTTTACGGCATTTGTATAAATAATGAAAATTATTTTTGATTTTCCTGGCGTCTTTTGTAATGCTGGGTTGGGTTGGGTGAAACAAGTAGTCCACGCAGTGTACGTGCACACTGCACACACACACCATCAATCTCTAAAATTAAAAACTGGATCGGAATGATCGGATCAGTTTCGTAAAAACCGAATCGTGAAAGATGGTTGAGAATTATAACACTAAAGTACTTCTATATACATTGAACACGAGTTAAGGTTAATTATTGTTGTGATATGTAACGTGCAAATTTGTGTACGTCGCTTTTACGTTTACCAATTATAAAATTATACGTGCAATAATTTTTGTATAGAATACACATTTCACTGACATCATTGTCGTTTTAACTTAACGCTGAAGAAGAGCAAATTTGAAAATGACGGATAGTGTTAATTGTTGTCCTCCACCGCTCAATGTTCAGGTATACTCTACTATAATATCTCACGAATAATTATACCAAGTAATTGTTTGCTTCGGAGGCCGAAAAATTCATCATGTGGCTTTTCAGGATTTTTTATTCAAAGAGGAAAGTGTGGGCAAAATATGCGACGAGTTTCAATACATACCCACAGCCTCTAGTATAATTGCAGCCGATGGAAAGCGTGGTTTGTTGTACATAGGTCATGAAAAAAAATTGATTGTCGTGAGACCAGGACCCGGCTCGATTCCGGAATGGAGATTGGAGCTGGATTTACCTCTGACAGCCTGCAGAGTTGAAATAAACTGCGATTATACGTACCTGGCTGTCACTCTCAACGAGCCCATGGCCATAATCTATGATGCTGGTTCTATTATGAAACACGTATGCCTAATTTACTTTCTTTTTCTTTAGCATGATAAGATTTTGCTGTTGTCAATCCAATCCATTCGATATTTTTTTTTTTTTTTTTGTTACTAGAAATTAGACAAATTGTACGATATCAGACTGTCCTCTAGCGCGGGACACATCACTGTGTCAGACTTAAAATGGAACCCAGCGATACCAGAGGTACTGTGTTCTGTTACAAGTGATCACACTGTTGGTTGCTTTCAAGTTAATAAGGATAAAGGCATACATATCATAGGAAAAGAAAAACCTTCCAATTTAGAAGCGATGTGTGTTTCATGGAGCCCCAAAGGAAAACAACTGGTCATTGGCTGTAAAAATGGGGATATTGTTCAATTGAAGCCAGAGTTGAAAGTAGCTAGACATTTAACTGGACCGAATCCAAGTGAAGGAGCGATTGTTTCAATTTTGTGGATCAGCAATTATCAATTTTGTGCGTGTTATTATCATGACGGTGAGGAGCGCGTCACTGTAATGATTGTTGACGCACCAAAAGGCGTGACTGTCCCAAAGTTTACAAATTACGAAGACATTACGTACGGCGGTGGTCCAAGGGACAATCTTTATTATTATTTTGAATACATAGCTGAGTGGGGAATCATCGTTGCAGCTAGTACTCATAGTTCGGAGTTGGCAGTTTTGGGTACTGCTGATAATGGAGCAACCTGGAATCTGTGGCAACTTGTCGAGGGTGGCACAGGTCAGTTACCTTTAAATAGAAAAAAAGGAACAGAGAATTATCCCGTTGGTATCGCCGTTGACAAGACTAGCGTTCAAAAATTACCATGGGGTCCCGACAGCACGTTGCCAAACCCAGTTCCTATTTTAAGAATAATTGTAACCAGTGGCCAAATGTGCTGCTATCACATGGTTAATTTGAAAAACGAAGCGCCAGTTATTTGCTCACCACCAACTCAAATAGTTTCCGCTCCTGTGCTTTCGACACCAAGTCTTGGTCCAGCCGAAGTATCGTTCAATTTACCTTCAGGAGCCACCAGCACACCACAAAAAAGCCTTGTTAGTCCACAAGTACCACAACCGGATAGAATAAAATTGACAAACACAACAAATACGTTTGCCGAGGCTCCCAGCTTTTCGTTTTCAGGATTGGGATTTAAATTAACTCCTGAACACGGTCAAATGACAAATCAGCCAAAAAACATTGGATTCGCTGCACCAACCGAAACTAAAATAACTACTCAAGTAGATGCAAAAAATAATTTTATGCAGCAACCAAGTACGACAAATAAGCAACAACAGCCAATGTTTGCACCACCACCACCACCGATTCAACAGGGCAAACCAGCTGTGCTGCCAAGTGCGAAACAATCGTCTCCCAACACAGAGGGAAAAATTTCGAGCATCCCTCCGGCGTCAGCACAGACCGAACTAAAACTGCCAAAAGAATCAGCTAAAGAAGAGTCGCATTCGATTTCCCCGTCCAAGCAAACAGCGCCCGTCTATGACGATGAAATTTGCTTGCAGGCTTTTCGCGAAGAACAGTCTTTATTCGAAACGGAGCTCAAAGCGAAACTCGAGATGCCCTCTTGGAGTTGTGGGACCGACGAGGAGCGTCAACTGCTCGTCAAACGAACCAACGAGATGGAAGAATTTTTCAAAGAGCTGCAAGATACGACTACAAGTTTAGAAACGGATGTATCGTATTTAAAGTCCCTGTTGTTGCAATCATTTGCCTGGCTGGAGGAGAGCAAATCAAAACGTTGTACAAACACTAATAATCTTACCGGTCCAAGTCGCAACGAGAGCAACAAACTCGCGGAACTCGAGCGCTTGTATTATTTTACCCAGATGCAATTGACTCAGACGACAAAAGCACTAGACTTGGAATGGGACGATTGCAAAAATCATGAGCTTTCCAAGATGAAGTTGCCTACTACAGAAATGATTTTGAAGAGCTTGATGAAACAAAATCAAATTATTGCCCAAGAAAAAGCGACTATAGAGGAGTTGACGAAAAAGTGGCGCAAAATAACTCGTGGTGGTGGCAGTACACTTGACGGACTGACCGTCTTGGATCGATCCATGGCCAGCTTGAAACTGTCCCATCAGACATCCAATACAACGCTCAACGATTCTGCAATGGATTTGCGATGTAAATTCATTACGGCCGCTTCTCGTAAATTCAGCAGGGTAAAGCAGGCTAAGCTAAGGGATTTGCTAGCTGTTACCGAGCCCAAGGTTATTTCAGCAGTCAAGCCAACTGCTGTACAAGATCGATTGCAAGCGACATTATCATCTTTAGCTTTGTCAAAAGATATTCAACTGCCCCCCAACTCCAAACAGGGCAAGACTTTTGTGGAAGCTCAGCAAATGTCCAAATCGAATCACACGCGTACCTCGCCAGCTGATGGGGTGGCAATTAAGACGACGACACCGACGACAACGTCGATGATGAGGGGAACCAAGTCAACTACCAACCCACTCTCGTCGCTAGACAACTTGGTTACTGGACTGGGAGGCACAGGTAATGCGCCGAACATCCTGAACAAATCACCGAGTGCCACGATGTCGTTTGCAGCTACGTTGCCTGGGTCACAGCAAAAATCCGAGTCTTCGTTTTCTCCAGGTCCAATGAACTACCTCCAGTGCCAACAACAGCAGCAGCCGTCGCACTCAGTAATCAGTAGACCTTTCAACATTGCTAGCAATGATACCCAAGTCTCGAGTCAAACCAAGGCTCCAGCTAGCGACACGAACTTTCCCTCGTTTTCCTTTAGTAAGGTGGGAGCTGAAACTCATCTGCAGGTGACAACATCTGCAACAGCAATGAGTACCTCGGCCGCTCCCATATTTAATTTCTCCGTGTCAACAACTGCTGCGAATTTCGCATCACTTATCCCAAAAGTCGACAGCGTCCCATCAGGGGTCGAATTTTCAATGGGTTTGAACTCAACAGTGAGTCAGTCGACCGGCTTGAACTTGAGCAAACCGTTCACGGCCCCGGCAGAACCACCAAAGCTGTCGCTCTCGTCGACGGCAACCAGCAGCAGTAGTAATCAAGTCGATACGTCACAGTCGGCTTCTGGACAAGCCATAGGACAACAATTATCGTCATTTGGAAAGACTGCCACGAGTTCTCCGAGCAGTCTTGCGTTGAGCCAAAGTCCATCATCCAGTACTGCAGCTACCAGTGCTCAGGGTTCGAGTACCTCAACGGTGACAACTACATTGCCTACATTTTCTTCTTCTGGTGGAAGTAGCGCCACGTTGGGATCAGTGTCCATCATGACTCTGCCTAACAGCAGCCACCAGCAGTCAACCGCCTCCCCGACAAAACCGGCGGAAGCTGATACTTTAACGACTTTGTCCTCCGCTCCGAAGTATAACTAGTGGTATTTTTTAACATTATTATTGCAATAGAATGCCTTTATAATTTAATTTTATTTCAGCTTGGCCGGATTACTGGGTGCAACAGCATCGCTCAACTTTGGCTCGATGGTAACTAGCTCGACTGCTAGTTCAGGCTCGCCAACTATCGGTAACATTTTCGGTAATTATAAATCAGCAGCCAAAAACGATGTTTCCAGTGCTTCTACGGTATCGACTCCATTAAGCAGTGGCGTGGTAACCGCCACTGCAAACGCTACATCGATATTGGGTGACTTCAATAAACTCGCGACACCTGCAACTTTGGAAGTGAAAAGCCAGTTGGCCGTTGGTAGCAGCAACAGCAATGACAATGGTAATATTTTCTTTAGCTCAAAGCCAACAACAACAGCTACACCGGCAACCACAACTCATAGTTCTTCGATTTTTGGGACTCATTCGTCGACCTTAAGCCCTTCATTGTTTGGTGGAAGAACTGCAACTGCTGCGACAACTACTACGACACAATCTAGCAGTGGTACATATAGTATTTTTCCAATTATTTTGAAACAAATTTATTTCTTGTTTTCAAAAAATTAATTAATTTCCTTCTCCGCTAGTGTTTGGATCTAGTGCTACAACTCAAGCTGGTAGTGGTGCTTCGCTTTTCGGAGGCAGTACTACAACAACCTCCAGCAGTGGAACTTGTGTGTTTGGAACTAGTATCGTAACACCAAGTAGTAGTGGATCGTTATTTGGATCAAGTCAAGTCACGCCAAGCACTGTAGGTTCGGTATTTGGATCTAGCTTAACGCCAAGTACCAGTGGTGGATCGATATTCGGTAGCAATACGACACAGAGCCCGTCGATATTTGGTGGTACTACAGCAGCTCAAAACACGTCCGTCTTTGGTGCGGTAGCAACAGCTGCTAGTCCGTTTGGAACAAAAGCAGCCACAACTGTAACAACCACAGCAGTTTCTCCGGTGTTTGGAGGAAGTAGTGCAGCAACAAGCTCACCGTTTACTGCTATGTCGAGCACTTTGACGTTTGGTACAAGCGCAGCGACTCCAAAGAGCTCTGTCTTTGGTGGAACTGCCACCATTGGGTCTTCGCTGTTTGGATCATCAGCTGCCCCCACTACGACAACATCGATATTTGGTTCTTCGACAGCCACGAATGTACCATCACCATTTGGCGCTCCGGTATCAGCGACCTCAGCAACATCGATATTTGGCTCGCCAACTACTACAGCAACGGCAAGCGGCTCCATCTTTGGCGGTGCTGCATCGCCTCAATCCGTATTCGGAGGTACTGCGCCCAGTGGCGGTTCTATTTTTGGTGGTCCACCCGCGTTGAGTGGCGGCACTTCCATGTTTGGAGGTACGGCCTCATCTGGCACGATATTTGGACAGCCGACAACCTTTGGGTCGAAATCGACGTTTGGAACTACCACAACTGGATTTGGAAGTAGTGCCGGCTTTGGTGCACCTCCAGCTTTTGGAGCTACACCAAATACAGGTAAATTAAACTTACTCTTAATAAGTTCGTTTTACAATAAGTGCCAAAGCTTCAAAACTTTAATTTCTAATGATAGGCTTTGGAAGTCCGTCAACTTTCGGAGCAACTTCCGCCGTTGGTAGTACGAGTCCAAATAAAGTTTTCGGTAGCAGCACGTTTGAAGCCTTGGGCTCCCAATCAGATGGATTATCTTTTGGCAGTTTGGCCCAAAAAACTACAGAACAGCAAAAACCACAAGCATTTCAGGGGTATAATAACAAAAATGTTAAATGATTTGATAAATTTTTTTTAGATTATATTTTATAAAAAAGGAAAAAAAATTTTTTTTTCAGGTCAAGTTCATTCTCAAGCTGGCGATAACTACATCCTTCGACTGTACACAGTTTTCTTATAACAAATTCTGTTGCAATAATCAAATAAATGGCTATTTTTTTTATCTTAATTTTTTTTTTTTTTTTACCCTAGTAAGAAAACTGTATTGTCAAGAATATATCACATGTCTTTATACACGTTATCGTAGTGTAAGAAGCTAAGGTAAGGTTTTATATAAAAAAAAAAAAAAAAAAAAAAAACAAAAAACTTTCTAGTTCATAATGTACAAAAAAACTTATATAATTATATTCCTCTTTTGACCTGTTTGGGTGATACGGAAATTTTAGTAGGTTTGCACAAGTCTATAACGCAAGGATCATCCAATGGTGGATGGTTACATGTACCGGAGCCCACGAGCAGTGCTATCGATATGTCAACGGAGCAAGCTTCCATCCATACTTGGTGCGATAAGAGTACTGTTGTTCTCAATCTGTAATCATCTGTTTTGCCATTATTTTGAAGTTTAAGATCCGATTTACGAGGCAGAAGCAATTGAACTTTCTGATCTGGGTATCGCAATTTTATTCTTATGGCACTTGGACCACGTAAATTTAAAATTTTGGCTGTCAATGGAATGCCTAAAAAAATTGATGCAATGATACGTAAATATTTTACATGCTGGATCAACCGTAAAATTTCAAATTTACCTAATATAAGTCCTCCTGTGAATTTGTAAACAGTGTCAGAATCATTAACTGGTTCTTCGATGATAGCCTGACAGTATTTTGTAGATTGCGGGGGCCTAGGTAATTTATCATCGCCTGGTTGCGGTAGATTAATTAGCAGAGGTACCAGAATTCTCGTGAGAGTAGCTGGCTTAGCTTCACCGACTGCTGCCAAGTGATGGACCAAAGCTTTTGAGAATGGTGGCAATTTTGTGGTGTCCTGTGGCAGAGAATCCGTTTCCGCGAGAAACTGTCGAGATACATTCCCCGCGTTGGTAGGATCATTATTCGTCGCGAAGATCAAATCCAACGCTAATGCTTTGAGCCAAACATTTTTAGCCAAAGCAACTTGATTATCCTCCAGTCCAATAAATAATCGCACAAGCCTACAAGATTATTCGTGTATTTGATCATTTAAATCATAAATAATAGAAACATTTGGTAAGATGGTTTTTAAAACGACTGATTTTCTCACTGTTGTGAATATTTGTGAAGCGAGGTGATCTTTTTTGCAACGTTCAGCAACGTATTCGAGCTTATCATGGTTGGCGAAAGTGTCAGCTGTTTCACGATTAGTCTTAGCAGAAGCAGACAACGTACATACAAGGCTGAAAATCGGGCAACACCCTCCATCCTCAAATCCATCTCGGCTAATCGATCCAAGTCTGTAGCTGCTGCTTCCAAAAGTTGCGTGTAAACCCTGCCTCCGGGTCTTGCGTGTTCCACCGCGGTAATAATTTTGTTTAAAAATTCTCGAGCATTGCCGTCCTCCATTTCTTCATCCTTTAATTTTTCATCGATGCGACCCGTGCTACTTATCAATAAAGCAGGTTTCAATCTGGGAACCAAATGTGGCATGGTATCGCGCAAATAGTGATAATGTTTCACAGCATGGTGTGTGAACAGAGAATGCATACTGGGACAATAAGCCGCGGCATTGAATATCAATATTAATTTGCTCACATCTATGATAAAACGTTGAGGAATAAAACTTTAATAGTTCTGAAACAAGTGTTGTAGATATAAAAAACAAAAAAAAAAGGATACATGCTGGCAGAGCAACATTGGGCTCTGGAGTGTCGAAAAATGGATGCTGCTCTAACAATTGTGGTACAAGGGGCAAAGTCAAATATGGGTGAGATGCTCCCATTGTCGCCAAACAATTGTATATACTATCTTGATCTTGCGGATACCGACCTAAATTATCTAATAATCTAGCGACGCACATCTCTAGGCATTTTTTCGTTGCCACGCGACTTGCTCCCAAGGTAACATGAAGACCTTCTCTCACTTCACCACAAAAGTCTTCAAGTGCTCCTAGAATAGTTTCAAGTTGGTCTTCGCCTAAAGTGACACTGCCCGACATTTTTCTCAACGACTCGATGGCTCTCATACGGACATCTTGTATTTCGTCATTGAACATGTCAACCATAAATTCCAATGAAATGTGGGCAATATCAGGACTTTCCAGAGACAATAAACATAAAGATTCAACTGCTGCAGTCCGGACCTATAAGTAATAAAAAAAAAAAACAGCAGTCTCAAAATAAATATCTTTTTTTCTCATTTTTTTTAATTCATTGAAAATTCGTACTTCTAAAAACTCGTCCTCCAAACCGTGAATAAAGGCGCCACAAGTGTTTATTCCAGTCCGCTCTCCTACTTCCGCACCTTCATCCTCGACTCTTATTTGTTTTTTGTCCAATGCCTGCTCTATGTGGCGACGAGATACTCCTTTCAGTGATCCAAGTAGAGACATCGCTGAAGCTCTTACCTTTGGAGAAAGGTCACCCATTAAGCTGCACAATTTGCAAAAGGCACTGTCAACCATTTTCATGTCCTCGGCCCACTCTTTTCCACCAGAGATCACACTAAAAATAAAAGACAACATTTATTCGATATCTCTTTACAAACCATGATGCCATGAAACTAAAAAAATGTTCATGGAATCACTTACATTTCGGGATAATCGTTTCCCAACAGCCAAATTAATTTCAACACAGCGCGTCTAACTATTTCGTAATCATCTCGCAGACATTTACAGGCTTCTTCAAAAAAGCTCGCTGGGAGTCTGCAGCCTCGATGAGAGTGTAACTCTGCCATTGTTTCAAATGCTCGAGCTCTCACGCGAGGGTCTTGAGATTTGGCATAATTGTTAACTAGCACTAGAGTATCATCAACAGCATTGGCAGATAAATAGCGTCCAATTATGGAGAGACATCTCGTCTGTACCCCATGCCATGTATCTGGTAAATTGTCTCTGGCGACTTTTAAAACCAAACTTCTGAAATTACAATTACAGTGAGTTACTACTTGTCAAAAATATAATAAAATAAATCAACCTTTTTTTAACGCGCACCTATTGTGATCACCGAGTTTAAGTAAAGTTGCCAGACCCTGACTCTTTACCCTGTGAGATTGCTCGTTCTTCAAGAGCATGGCTGTATCGTTAACGATCCTAGTTTTTTCAACGGAATCATACATCAGTTCTCCACATTCGGCAAACACCCAAAATATCTTTGCTCTGACAGCAGCTTCTGGTTCAATTTTATATCTGTCAGCCAGATTTTTAACAATTTTGGGAATGTCTTCTGCAGACATCAGCCCAATGGTATCGGATATTCTGATCAAAAATTCCAATGCCTTATTTCCATCGTTGCACTTTTCTAAACATTCAATGTAAGCAAGAGCAGAACTAGCTTTGTTCGAGGCTCCATTTTTCCCGGACCCAGATGATAAAAGCCTCAAAGTTTTAAGACATTTGACAGGCGGTTCGGACGTGACTACCTACATAAAGGATGAGAAAATGTGGATAAATTAAAATTTGACAGTAGACAACTGACAAAAATTGACACTTACTTGACTCTGGTTTAATTCAGCCAAGACTCGCTTTTTCATTAATGCAGCCATGCTAACCAAGCACTTGATTTTTCAAATTACATCGAAGAAAAATCGTTACATTATAATCGATAAGAATCTGTTAAACAAAGTAGTCTTTAGTTATTATGCCATACATAACCTACAACGAAAATGTAGTTGAGAGCAGTGACTATATTTACATAAAGACCAAGAGAGCTGAGGCCCTTGTGTTTCTACAGACTACTTGTTCGCAAATTCGTATATTGTACCACTCCAACGTTCCTGTTCTTGGGTTATACCATTCCAACGTTCCCATTTTATTGGGTCAGTGGGGTTATACCATTACATCGTTCCCGTTTTATTGAGTCGATGGGGTTTTACCATTCCGCCATTCCTGTGTTATGTACCAATCCAACGTTCCTGTCATACCATTCCGACATACCTGGGTCATACATACCATTCCAACAACGTTCAACGTTGGCTTACGCAGTGAAAAACACAAGCATATGCACAGGCACAGTGCACAAGAATAACATTGGTTGGTATGTCTATATCTGTGAAAACGTAAAGCATACAGCATACCGCGCTGTGCATCACGTATTTAGGTATCCCAACTAATGTTATTCTTGTGCACTGTGCCTGTGCATTTGCTTGTGTTTTTCACTGCGTAGGCCCTTAGAGTGAATCTATAGGTTCGTTTGGGACTTAGCTTGGAGCAGCTCGGAGCTCCTTCGAACTTTGCCCCAAAACACGCATTTAGCTCCGAGCTCATCGGAGCGACTCCGAGCAAATTCCTACAGTCGGTATATCTATATTTATGGCCAAGACGTAAATATTTATATTGCCAAGACTGTAAATATAGATATACCGACTGTAAAAATTTGCTCGGAGTCGCTCCGATGAGCTCGGAGCTAAATGCGTGTTTTGGGGCAAAGTTCGGAGGAGCTCCGAGCTGCTCCAAGCTAAGCCCCAAACGAACCTTATATATGATTTTAATTTACTTATCTAACCTAACGTGTACATATAATACATTCTCGGGGACGCGCAGTCAGAGTCTCTCGGAGACACTCGGTGAAGAACACTTGTTCATTCCATTCTCAGAGACTCCCAGTCTCTCCGAGAATTGGCTTGAACAAACCTTCGGACTGCTCGCTGCTCGCTGCTCGGAGTAGTAAGGAGCTTCGGAGTCACAGTGAATGCGACCAACGTCATTAATGTGACAGTGAATGATTCCCACACAAGATCCTCTACCTCTATAAAAATGTGAATTTTAACATGTCTCTTCTCGCAACGGCCTCCACCTTCCTCTTATAATTTTATTGATTTTTAATTTTGCAAGTTCGAGTGTGCCTACTAATGGTGTATTCACGATATATACTTGGTTAGTAGATAATACTCAGCACCGAGAATAAACAGTGTACCACTTACACCAATTACTTAGGTACTTGTCAACAGCAACAACCCAAGTGTGCTTAAAGGATGATGCTTCTGATGGTTCCAATACTTCCGATGCTGCTAGAGACAGTAAAGACAGTGTGCAGCAGCAGTAGTGTAATACTATCAGAATTACGCCAACGACCACCCCCTAATTGCTGCTGCCAATAACCCAATCATTATGAAGATTATTTGATAAAGTTGTTGGGCATGTTGTCCTTTTTTTTGTCTTGATAGTCCAGACGTACGTGCACTTGTGAGTAAATCTTTCAAGTGTTTCTCTATCACCTACTTGTATCATAATCATTTATTTATTCCTTTTTCGACAAACCTCTTTTTTTTCAATAATGCTCATATTTTTCTAATACCTACCAATGAAGGAGAATAATACGATATTTATGTACATGTACTATATATGTTTCAGTAAAGTGCCGTTGTAAAGGAAATCTCAGCCCTTTACTAGTATGGGCATTTTCTTATTTATTTTCTTGGCTATAGTTGCATTTGTTTGTGGTGTAATATGTACACTGCTGCTAGAGTATTACTTTTTCAACAAGTACCTGAAAAGTGCGGCCGAGGCAAGTCCACCCAAGCACCCCACTCTGCCCGCAAGAGCTGCATTACCAGAGGAGCTCGTCACTCAGCTCAAGGATGAAAGGCCCAGTAGTTCTCCACGACAGGGACTGTCGCAAGGAAATGAAAATTTAGCAATCAATCTGACGCTACAGTTTCTCTTCAACGAGTTAAGAAATGCAGAAAGAGTACGATTGTGGCTGTACAGGAAGCTGAACAATGAATTTAAAGAGCTTCTTAATCAATCGACAACTGGCAAATTGTTTGACAGTGTACAGGTATGCCTATATTTTTTTCGTGTGTTAAAAAAATGTCAAGATTTATTTTTTTTTTTAATTTTCTTTTTCTTTTTTCCAACTAGTTGAGGGATCTAAATCTTGGTAATCACTTTCCCACGATCAAAGGCTTAGAAGTAGCGGATGCAAAAATATGTGCAGACACTGGTTTGTTAGAGACCCTCGATCTTTGCTTGGATCTTCATTATTCCGGCAATTTTCAAATGTCCATAGATGTAAAACTACTGTTGAGCAAAACAGCCTACTTGTCGCTTCAAAGTATGAAGACATTTTAGGAAAACAAACAATTTTTAGTTTATCCTTTCAAAGTAATTAAAAATAAAACAATATTTTCAGTGAAAAGATTAACGGGAAAAGCCAGGCTTCAATTTACAAGAGTTCCCTACACTCATTGGTCCCTTAGCTTTTATACAGAACCAATATTAGAGCTAGAAGTGCAGTCACAATTTCAAGGTCGCCACCTACAGCCACAAATCATCTCGCTAATCACGGGTCAAATTCGCCGAGCCATTAGGCGAAAACACACGTTACCTCGTTACAAAATGCGTTACAAGCCTTTTTTCCGTAGACTCAATGACGAAGATATCGATTTATCAGAGGTGAAATAAATTTTTTTGTAAACAATCCCAATTAAGTCAGAAATAATTTACAATGTAAGTCTAATCAAGAGCTGATTTTTAAAAATGATTCGCAGGTCACAACGACTCGGCAGACTCCTGGCGTTTTGGATGTAACATTAATAGAAGTCAGTAGATTGAACATTGACGCAAACTCGACAAGTGCTGAAAATTTATCCCAAACTGAGATTTACTGCACACTAAGCGTAGACTCGACGCCGTGGGTGTGCCTCACGCAGTACAATGGTATTCCCTACATGGTCCTTGATTTGATAATTAGCAAAGTCAGCTCTCAGCAGCTCGGCGTCGTCTTCAAGCAAGAATACATTGCCGAGATTGGCCAAAACTGCGTGATTGTCGAGACGATAGTGTGTAATAGTCCGGCGGCGATCGCTGAAATGAAAAAGTTGGATGTCATCGTTGCCGTGAATGGCAAGAAAGTTGCCAGTTTGAGCCAGGTGGCGAAACTCATAAAACACGCGGCCCAAAGGAGATTCATCATTCGCGTCGAAAGAAAGTATTGCAGTGGAGATCGAGAATTGCATTGTTTGCCGAAAACAAACGAACTGGACAAGAACAGCTGCTCCAAAAGACCAGCCAAGAGCGACGCGCTCAACGTGGATGACAATTTCAAAAGCGTAAAATTTTCGGATTTGCGAGACTTTGATACAGATTTAGGAGAGAAAAATGACGCGAGCGGAAAATTGTTCATCAGACGCAGGAAAAGCAGTACGCAGGTGCACACCGAGGAAACGTTGGATACATCGGCTCCCGAAACGCCGTCCAGGAGGATTTCCACGACCTCGTCAAATTCATCGTCGGGAACTTTGTACAGCGGCCAATCTGGCGAGTCGAATTCTCCTAACATAACTGATCTTTATTACACGACAAAAGACAGAGATTGCGCCTCGCTGATAACATTCGAGGAAAAGCGAACGTTTCAAATAGATTCGGAACTTCAGTACTTGAATATCGGAGTGTGGGCCAAGTCCAAAGGTACCGTAGATACACAACAAAGCAGTCAATCAAAATTATTGGGATACATTAATACTCCCATAAAGCTTATCTTAGCTCAGTGCTCCACCTCTTCAACTGGACATTATTTAAAATGCTATGCTCTCTTACCCCCAGACTCGAGTAAGCATTGTATTATTTTTGCGTACTTGAAGCGTCATTTTTTTTAAATTTAAAATAATATAAATTGTATCATATTTCAGCAAGTCTAGCCAACTCGTCGAGCTGCTTTAAATTGCACGGTTATTCTGGGTTCGATCCAACGTTGTGCTTTGGTGATATCTTGCTTTCTTATTTGTGGGTTTCAAACCGTCCAAATCAGCAAAATGTCGATAACACGGTTAAAAAGAGCGTCGAGGAAGCAACAAAAGCGCAACAACCAGTCGTCCTGTGCGAAGAAACCGTAAATAAGAAATTGCATGATTTCATAAGAACTCACTTTCACAGGGCTACTCATTGTGATTTTTGCACTAAAAAGGTAAGTTCAGGTTACCTGAATCAACCCGTTAGATTCGTCACCGTCACATTGAATAGTCTTTTTTCTGTAATACATGCATTGTCGTTTGAATTGCAGATTTGGTTGAAGGATGCGGTCCAGTGTCGCAATTGTGGAATGGTATGTCACAAAAAATGCGAGGTGCGTTGCCAGGCATCGAGCTCCTGCGGAGCTGAAAATCTAACGACAGCGATGGCATTCGAGGCAGATGAGACCGAGACGAGCACCACCGAGCTAGGCCCCGAAATATCCCTCACGAGCTGCGAAGAGGACGTTCAGGTACTGGGCACTTATTAGGCCGCTTCTTAGACGAAAAGAAATTGATTATGACCATTACGATCGAACAAATTGAACAGCGACCCACCTCCCAACGATTATTACAATCATTATTGTTGTTGTTGTTATTATTATTATCATTAAAATTAATTTTCAAAGGTTTACCTATTATAAGAAGCCGGTCGGAAACGTAAATTGAGATTCGGGCGCTGGTTGCGGATAAGTAAGTGAACTGCACGTAACGAAAGTCCGAATATAGAATATACTTTTGCATCAAAGCTTGTAAGACGACGAGCCAAATCAGGTATCACGTGTAAAGTGTAATATCAGTTTCATCAACACGTCTGCACAGCATACTTGAAACACTTGTTTTATTAAATAACGCACGAGATGAGAGTCATAGTTGATTGTCAGCATTATAATGAGTATTTAAACTAGTCAATGTTCTTCTTTGCCTTTTGCAAGGAAAAATTTGTACAAAGTGAAAAAAAAAAAAAAAAGAGTATATTTTTGTCTTATTCGTGTATTATACTTGACAATATCGTGTGCGTCGATGCGATAAATAATTTTTATGATTAATAAATCTAGTCAGTGGCCAGTGTTTATAAATAGTGTAAGGGTCAAAATTTTTTTTACGTGCCAGTAAAGTGGTATTTGTAGGTATTCCGCTGATTTATACTTGGTGATAAAGTAATGATGCATTATCACTGGATCCCTGTACATAAATATAATGATTGTTAATTAAAAAAGCATGATTTACTAATATTGTTGACAATAAAAAGTAACCAAAAAAGCTACATCACGCGAGGGTGGAGGTTTCTTTTGTAGGCTTGTTGTAACCCTTATTCTTCCTGGTTCAATTCACCTTAACACTTACAATCTATATAATAATTAAATACACATTCACTTTGAAACATAAAGTTCACAGACTTGCGTTAATCTTAATTTGACATGTGTCCTTACCCTATAAAAAGTATTACCTCTTAAAAAATAAAAATGTGTAAGTGTCCTGTTGTTCTTTTTTTTTTTTTTTTTTTTTTTCCATGTTAATAAATAATCACTACATAACCGACGGACAATACAATTTAATTTATGTTTGTACTTAGCCCTTTGCGATCAAATGAATGTTCCGATAAAGCATAAGTTAAAAAATATTGGTATTATTATACACATTTACGTGTGGTGCGACGACAACGACTACTACAGAGACCATTAAGACGAAGACGACAAAATACAACATGCGGCAGGTACACAGAGAGATAATAAATGAGGCTGAGATTCACTAACGTGGCAATTGATTGTAATTAGGGCGCGAGTATGATGGCTATAAGGGCCAGCATAGCTAACACCTTCCTGGGGCTGAAGAAGGCGGGCAGTACAAGTTGTTTGGCCCCGCCGACAGCCAACCCTGGTCTGGCCTCCAGAAGCCTACCCCCAAGTCCCTGCGCATCACGCAAGGTAGAGCCCGAAGGGACACGTATGCTTCCGTGGAAGAAAAAACGGCCAAGATTTCGTGATAACAATTTTGCCGATCGATCGATCGATTGACACTCTTCTTTTAACATTATCATTATATTTAGTTCATCTACTGTCTTTTTCATTATTCTTGCTATATACTGATTATCATTATTATTATTGTTATTGCTGTTGTTGTTGTTGTTGTTCTTGTTACCATTGCTGTTTTCATACTTTTTAGAGAAGCATCAATCCAACGTAATCACGCGCTTACTTACTTTTCTAATTAACAAGTATTTAATTTTCATCAATTTTTTTCTTACGATATTTGAGTTAAAAGGAAACCAGCATTTGTTTTTTTCCCACGTGTACTCGACTTGCTTATCCAACAATTCAATTGTTATAATCTTTTTTATAGTAACTATGAATGTCGTTAAAAATGCCCCGAGGTAAGAAAATACTTTTACTTCGTACCCGGTGCGATGCACGTTGCGATTGGATGCGCACCAGGTGCAGACCCGATTTTTCCAACTGAGGGCCTATTTTCATCTAAAATTACAATTTTGTGTCCAGCACTCAATGAATTACCCATCAGATGAGATTGTAAAAATTAACAGTAACTTGCACTGCTAGTAAAACTAAATCAGTTACTTTCTTAACGTTTTGGTGTCAACGTAATACAATATCGGTAGTACTTGTAAAGAAAAAAAACAAAAAAAAAAGTAACACGCACATCTTGGCGTTTTTTCTTCATTACAAGAACCATTTCTTTTTCTTGCCTATCTCTACATCGATATTTATAACTTAAATATCTATAATTTTTTCAGTTCTAATTTCCTACATTATTACTATTTTTTCCTACATTTTTCTCGCTCCTTTCTCGGCTGCATTATCATATGTATAACACTGACTTTACATCCAAATGTTGAAATGTTGGACAATTGACATATAATACCAATTAGAAGTACGTTCGGTGATGTATCATATGGTGCACGAAAAGTGCTCTGCCGAAGCTTGCTTTTACATATAATGTACTTACTGATGATTGCTTGACGCGCTATCAGACTGGCTGCTTACAGGTATGCTCTATGTGCTTAAGTGATAGATACGTGAGTGTCAAATCTATTGCGATTGCCTGAAAAATTATAAAATTCTCATACTATTTATTGCCAGTTTTACACGATTTGCCCTTTACAATTGTTATTACCATTAATTTATTTACTTTTTTTTTTTTTTTTTTCCTCATCATTCCTCATTTAAGTTTTAAAGAGCATTTCATTTTTCAACAACAATAACTCAAGATCACCAAAAAAACACAAAAAATGTTGATTTTTTTATCCAAAGCTCGCACGTGTCCCTCGTCACATTTCTTTTTTTTTAACATGGATACCGTGTGGATAGAAGACAATGCTTCGACCCTGTTGATAAACCCTAAAATAATGAGCTGTCGAGCAAAAAGTTGAAGCTGGTGGCGTTATCGAGCAAGCAAGACCTCGAATTTGTATTTGAAAACTAAAAAAACCCGAGATCAGTTGTATATCCATGGTACCAGCTTCCTTGCGTATTTCACTTTTGTTTTTCCGCCCTTATTTACAAAGCCAATCATCTCATAAGTACACGTATCATAAGCAAATATCTAATGACAAATATAACTAATGAGCAGCTGAATTGTGTAACTAACGGTTACCGCAATTATCATCACCACCATAGTTTTCTTAATAAGTGGTACAATTTGCGCCAAGCACGGAAAAGTAGAAAATGTCCCAGATCTCAGGTGAAGCCCATGCAGGGCAGCAAACGTACGATGTATGCATTTTTCACTCTCATGCTTATACTCGTAGTACATAAAAATACTTACAACAGTCACCGTGTTTCTGAAAGGCACGTAGCTCCTTCTTTTCATTTTTTTTCAACTATTTGCTTTCAAGTGCTTTCACTGTTTTTCACCAATATTTTGTACAACTATGTATAACAAAAAAACACCCACTAAGCTACATGCATGGAGCACCAGCTATGAATAAAGCATTTAATGATAGAGAAAAAAAAAACAAGCACGAGCCGCTATCGCTTGCAAGAGCTATAGATGAAAAAAAAAAAAAAAAAAAAAAAAATGTGTGCTGATCAATTGGAAATACAATGTACGTAGAGTTCTCTCGTCGGCGGTGGCCTGGGCATTAGTCCAGACTTGCTGGAGGGGGTGGAGCCGAGTGTTGCTGGGCCACTCATCGCCGGCGAACTCGACGACGGTCTCATGTCCAAGGCCAAGGAGACTGGAAAGTTGCTCCATGGAAGTCTCGAGCCCCAGGAGCGCTTCGACAAAATCAACTCCATGGTAATTATGCCCAAAGTTTTTTTTCACTCATTTTCTTTCATCATTCCATCCTTTCAAAAGAGGTTACAATTATTTTATCCTTTACTATTTTATTTCACGGATACGTCGCGTACGGACATAAAAACTACCATTTAATGCCTTATTTCAGTAAAGTTGAAACTTACTGACCAATTCTCAAAGTCCAGCGAATTGTTTGTAAAAATGAAAGATAACATCAGTGCTGCACGCCGTTGTGACACTCATTTTTTTTTTTCATTTCATCCAAAAATTTATTTAGTATACGTGTACATGCACATAAATGTATAATAAGAAAAAAACATGGATGTTTTTTCCGTTTTATTTATTTTTTTCCATAGTTTTTTTTTTTTTTTTTCATTCATCTTCCAACTTGTACATTGTTTACTGATATGTATCGCCCAAATCAACTTCCAACTATAATATTTCATATTCGGAGTTTGCTTGCAACATTTTCATGTCGCCAAAAAATGTTGTAGTAGGTAATTCATAATTAAGTTGTGTTTGTTTTTGTAAAAACGCCCCATACGAATCGCAAATTGTTTTAAGTTTACATATTCTTGTTACTTTTCGCCGAAACCCAATGAATTTTATTAGTTTTTATCAGAACGTGACAAATCACCCCAAATTTGTAGTGTTCCGCAAAGCACTGGCTTTTTTTCTTTTTAAACCCATGAATTTTTTAACAAAGTATAGTATTTTTTGAGCTCGGTATCTGGATAGCAATAAATTTTTTGAACAAAGCTTTTATTGCCAGTTATTTTTTCATTTTTTTTTTTTTTTTTTTTCATTATACGACACTTGCAGATCGCAAAATTGAAGAGCTCCCTTGACGTTGAGACCAACTCGAGACGCGAGCTGTCGCAGAGTCCAGACCTTGAGAACAGCAGAATGATACGCCAAAGCGATCTACGGGTGCAGGGTCTGAGCGTGCTATTATTGCATTACTGTTCTGCGCTACAACACGCTCAGGAACAACTCGAACGGCTTACCAACACCACCACCACCACCAACACAACTTTTTCCACAACCTTCACTACCAACAATAAGAAAAACAACGACAGTGATGGTGGTAACGGTACCAACAGTGGCTCATAGCTGTCCCTCTTTCGCTTTATAATAATTATATGTTATACTTATGTGTCCAGACAAATCACACTTGCATTTTTTGCGCAGACGAAAAACAATTGTTCATTATTTGTTTCATTTTTTTGAAATGTCTCAATAATACGATTATGAATTTTCTGCACTACGCAAGTCAATTATTTTCAAGGTAATATGCATAACTTTATACATATTGTGTAGGTAACTGCAGTATATACAATACGTATAATACATATGTATACATATAAATATCTGATATATTGGTACGTACCGAAATAATTATGCCCAACAGTATGATTATTGTGAGGTAAGGTACACACGAGAATCGTGCCGCGAATGACAAAAGATGATAAGAACGAGAAATAATAAAATGGTTTACAGCGTTACATTATTGTTTCGCGCTGAGCACGTAACAAGGGAATTATGTACTGTCAAGCATAGTTTTTATTTTGTGGCTTCGTTACATGATATACGTAAAATAATCATAATCAAGCCATCATAATTAAAAACAACGAATTTGTCTGACAAATGATCATTTATCTCTCTCGCACCCGTGCATTCAAATGGATTGCAGATTGCTATTGACAGCCTAAAACACAGCTGTTCGTTTTGTATGTATATACATACCCTCCGGCCTGTATACGGGCAGTATAATAATCGTATACCATATGATTGCCGGTTGCCATAACCGGTCCATATACTCACCTGGTAACACTTATCATACAGGCCGCGTACAGATTACTCTCCGGCAGCGGTGTATGGTCCTGATGGTATCTTCCGGCAACCGTAAGCTTATTCTAATCGGGTAAGTTCTCCCCTAAAAAATTCAATCCAATGGTATATAAAATTTTAATATACATATTATAAAAGAAATTAATATTGCTCGGACAAGTTTCAATTTATCCGAGTAATTCGAATTCTGGTAAAAATACGATAATTTCATCGATCATTGACAGAAACACAAAATTCGTAAATTTGCCTTCTATGATGTTTTGGGTCAATATTATTTCATCTCTACGACAATCCTAGTCGCAACTTGAATAAATAGTAGAACCATGTAGGTAATTGCCTTCGAAAAACAAATATTTTTAAGTTTTTATCACACCACTTTTCTTAGTTTATCTCTTTCCAGGGGTCTGATATAAAGAGTATGTTACGTGTGAAAACGTATTTGACATATAAAGCTGGAGACAATGACGATTCGTATGAGCCACGGAATTATAAGTACACAACGAAAACAAAAAATATTTTCTTTTTTAATTTTGGTTCTCTCCAAGCAAGTATAGATTTTACGATGATTTCATCAATCGTAATTGTAAACATAGTATTTGTAGAATTGTAAAATAAAAATTCACATACGTTACGTACATACAGATTTAATCAAGCTGCAAAATAATTATCGGCAATAGTTGGGAACGTAATCAACAAATCTTCAGATGTACGCTTTATGTATGCATAAAAGAAAAAGAGAGAAATATTTCGTACTATTAATATTATAAAGATTGCTGGTTATCAAAGAACACCAAGTAAAAGACTTTTATCAAATAAATTTAGATGCTTATTCCGTAAAGATATATACATATACATGTATTAATATGTGGCGCTTGTAAATATTTAAGGATTTATTTGAGGATTTTTACTCAGAGACTGTTATAATATATATATATCTCTCAGTGCTGCTTATATTTATAGTTTTTCTTTCATCATTAGCAGTATTATTTAACGAACGTTCGTTTGTTTTACATTTTTAAGAATTTTATACAACGAATACAACAACCACGATGGATGTTTTTAGCTAGTTATCGGTTTAAATTTTAAATTATTATTAGTATTAAAATTATTGATATTTTATCTATGACATATTTGNTAATGATAATGATAATGATAGTAATGATGATGATAATAATGATGATGATGATGATGATAATAATTATAATGATGATGATGATGAAAATGATGGTGATGATAAAAATGATGATGATGGTGATGATGATATTGATGATGATGATGATGATTATGATAGTGGTAATGATAATAATGATGACAATTATGATAATGATAATGATGATGATGATGATGATGATGATGATGATGATGATGATGATAAAAATGATTATGATGATGGTGATAATAATAATAATAATAATAATGATGATGATGATGACAATTGCCAAAACCGCGGAGAAAGAAAAAGAAAAGAGGTTCATTGATCCGTCGATTATACATCACACCCATAGGTACATCGACGTCTCGGTGACCTCGGCTTGTAAAATTTCATAGGTAAGTACTCATATGCGTGTAAGTAAGAATATATGTACTTATACGATGAGGCGATAATTGGATGACACAGAAGCGCAAGGCTAAGATCACGTGATTGTATATTTCCCGACAGTCATGACAATAACCGGGAAACAGCGACAGAGACAAATTGTATTTAATAAGTACAGGTATGCTCCTATATGTAGATTATACCAGCATCCTTTTTTTTCTGCAAGTCCTTGTAAACCCTTATCAAGTGAGTAAAAAAACAACCACAAACTCGGTCGATGGT
The DNA here is from genome assembly GCF_000648655.2 of Copidosoma floridanum. The sequence goes on from NW_019379628.1 coordinate 352,178, forward strand.
ACTTGAAAATCATGGTGCACTTTATAATACTGCAACTCTTGCAAGTTGCTCCTCTGTTTGTGAAAAATTAACGAATAAATAAATAAACAAACAGTAAGTAGGTATACATATGCGCAAATGCAATTCTCGAAGAAACACGTGGCTCGACGTGCAATAATAAAAAAAAGGGCTGTTTTGGCTGATTTCGATTCGTCCATGGGACTGCAGATGCATTTACGAAAATGATGCACAAAGAGCGCCTCGGAGAAAGAGAGAGCTCGATGCACCAGTACTAACAATATACCTATACATATATATATACGTAGGTAACAAAAAAAAAAAAAAAAAAAAAAAAAGAAAAAAAAAAAAAAAAAAAAAAAAAAAAATCGTTTTCTCCACGTTTTTTTTCGTAAATACTTGGGGTTTTTTTTCTTTATTCCGAGATCTTGACAAAAATAAATCCAAGTAGGTATATATACGTATACGTGTTTGCGCGGTGAAATATAATATGTATTATAATAGTGGCAATACGAGACGAAAAATTACTTGCCGGGATGTACTTTTATACATACTTAGTTATATTTGACAATTACAACGAGCTGTAGGAAAACTTACATATACAATTGTATGTACAATATCGAAAAAAAGAAGAAAGAAGAAAAAAAAACAATGATCGTATACCCTAAGTATTGATGTAGCATTGGAAGTTAATGCAGCCGGTCATACTCAACCGTAACCGAAAGAAAAAGAAAAAGAGAAAGAGAGTCATGGGAGATTTTAAGCACGAGGCAAAACTATTTTCAGCCCTACTGCACGCGCAGTATTCCTTGGACAGGAGCCAATCACACATATATATATATATGAACTCCCTGACTTACCACCGATACCGACGACTCTGTCGCTGCTTGTGATGTGCAGAGTCTGCAGCTATACTGCACCCGCGAGAGGCAAACATTTTGTCCCTCTTGATGGGTCTTTGTGCATTGCCTTCGAAGATGGTTTAACGATACGAAGCAACATGTCACCATCATCATCACTACCAAAATTAATGTGTACAAATGTTATATACCATAACGTATAATGTAAGCGATGCCGTTTTGTTGTTGACGCGATTCGTTATAAGTAGCGAGGAGGAAAAAATTCTGCTATTTTTACTACCAAGTAGCGGAGTAAGTGTAGAGGCTAGCTGCTTTGTTAGAACAATCTACTGAAAATTTTGATTTCCAACCACAATGATAATAATACTTTGAATCGATCAAATATATATGGTCCTGATGGTATCTTCCGGCAACCGTAAGCTTATTCTAATCGGGTAAGTTCTCCCCTAAAAAATTCAATCCAATGGTATATAAAATTTTAATATACATATTATAAAAGAAATTAATATTGCTCGGACAAGTTTCAATTTATCCGAGTAATTCGAATTCTGGTAAAAATACGATAATTTCATCGATCATTGACAGAAACACAAAATTCGTAAATTTGCCTTCTATGATGTTTTGGGTCAATATTATTTCATCTCTACGACAATCCTAGTCGCAACTTGAATAAATAGTAGAACCATGTAGGTAATTGCCTTCGAAAAACAAATATTTTTAAGTTTTTATCACACCACTTTTCTTAGTTTATCTCTTTCCAGGGGTCTGATATAAAGAGTATGTTACGTGTGAAAACGTATTTGACATATAAAGCTGGAGACAATGACGATTCGTATGAGCCACGGAATTATAAGTACACAACGAAAACAAAAAATATTTTCTTTTTTAATTTTGGTTCTCTCCAAGCAAGTATAGATTTTACGATGATTTCATCAATCGTAATTGTAAACATAGTATTTGTAGAATTGTAAAATAAAAATTCACATACGTTACGTACATACAGATTTAATCAAGCTGCAAAATAATTATCGGCAATAGTTGGGAACGTAATCAACAAATCTTCAGATGTACGCTTTATGTATGCATAAAAGAAAAAGAGAGAAATATTTCGTACTATTAATATTATAAAGATTGCTGGTTATCAAAGAACACCAAGTAAAAGACTTTTATCAAATAAATTTAGATGCTTATTCCGTAAAGATATATACATATACATGTATTAATATGTGGCGCTTGTAAATATTTAAGGATTTATTTGAGGATTTTTACTCAGAGACTGTTATAATATATATATATCTCTCAGTGCTGCTTATATTTATAGTTTTTCTTTCATCATTAGCAGTATTATTTAACGAACGTTCGTTTGTTTTACATTTTTAAGAATTTTATACAACGAATACAACAACCACGATGGATGTTTTTAGCTAGTTATCGGTTTAAATTTTAAATTATTATTAGTATTAAAATTATTGATATTTTATCTATGACATATTTGACTATGTAACAAAGTTATTGACTCAATTATTTGTATCATATGGTTTTAAATTTGTTGTATACACAAATAAATTTTTTTTTAATTTACAAATCGTTGTAATTTACTAAATACCAATAATATTCTTTGTTCGTTCGCAATGAGTTCGACAATAATTGCAAAATATCAAGTGGGAACTTAATTTCGAACGAAATATTACCCAAAAATAATGTAATTCAAATATGACGATAATAGATATATAAACATACCTAGGTTGTGTCATCGAATGATATTTCGTATTGTGCT
>NW_019379628.1:360902-441727 GCF_000648655.2 Copidosoma floridanum
AAATTTCAATCAACAAAACAATAATATATACATACGTGCACCTTAATCATATGTTAAAATACCATCAAAGCGCTAATATTTTCGCCACTGATGACCAAACCTCTCGAGTTCCCTCTCTGCTCACGTGCAAGGATTGTACTATAAAGTGGTTGAGGTTTTTTTTATAATTTTCATCAATATGATAATATGCATGTCCACGTAAATAATGCCATTCGGACCTCGTGACCTTGGTATTAAATAAGTGTACCTATCAGTTTTACCAATCAATCAAGCTCTCTAATTCATCTGTATACATATATATGGGTACACTGTAGTGATAACGCGTAAAAAGCGCCAAATCTCTTTGTCCCGCATCCCAATGACTGAACGTGTATATGTATATGCCCGTATACGCGTGATCATTTGGCGTTGAGCTTTTGGCATCTTCCAGGCTGCACTGCACACGACTCGACCGAAGCTTATAATTAGGTGAACAACTATACATGCGTGCTTTTTTGTTCATACAAAGCAAAGCTCTTGGTGTACAACGTATACAATGTCTCGATCATTATTATCCGGTGTACACTTATTATAGTATACCTATACAATCTTTATGAATAACTAATTATTATTATCATCCCTTTCAATCATAATAATATATAATGTCAGTGAACATAATAGTAATTACAACAATACCATAAATGATGATGACAGTATATTATTATTTAGAGAGCTCGTTAAATAATAATAATTATAATAATGACAAATTGGCTTAGTCTTTTCGAAATCCGCTGTGATTTTCCTTCCTTGCCCCACACGAGTTTTCTTCCTGCCAATTGAGACGTTTATTTTCATTTTGATTATTACATTGGTCTTTTAACTTATCAGTAGCCTTTGAGTACACCGATTAGTAAAAAGGTGGCCATTCGTCCGCACACGAGATGAATGTATGACTAAGTCCTCTTAATTGTCTTATTATCATCAAGTACACCTATATGTGTATAGTTTCAACTTTACCGTACAGTTAAGTTTTATTTTACGCAGGTATACAAACGATGAACGAGCGTGTGCGGATATATGTATATACAGGTATAACGATGGACACGTTGCCGACCGACCTATGTACTTACGTCCGAATCGGTAGATCGAACGCCTTACACCTGCCGTACACATGCGTCAGACCCTCTGTTGGGATAACGCGATGTTTTATTTGTTGAGAGTATAAAAACCACCAAGTAGGACGGTAAAATAAAGAAACAAAGGCGTTGATTGACGCTGATTTTTAGCGCCAAAAATCGACATGAAGGTTTCGCGGACATAACAGCACATCCGTTAATAGACTAATTGTTGCTTACAACTAACTACTTTGCCATCGCTGTAACTATATTATTGAATTACACGGTTTCACAGTTTTCTTCCTTTTTTTTTTTTTTTTTTTTTTTTTTTATAATACATCTATAATACAATATTGAACGAAATGATAAAACGCTATCTTAATTTACAAATCGTTGTAATTTACTAAATACCAATAATATTCTTTGTTCGTTCGCAATGAGTTCGACAATAATTGCAAAATATCAAGTGGGAACTTAATTTCGAACGAAATATTACCCAAAAATAATGTAATTCAAATATGACGATAATAGATATATAAACATACCTAGGTTGTGTCATCGAATGATATTTCGTATTGTGCTTGTGCTGAAACCAATGTAAAATCATGTTATCTATTTTTAGGTATGTAAAATTCACAACCTATTACTACTTATCTTAAATTGAACATGTTTTATTTTTAAGTAGCTGACTTTATATTTCAAAATAAATACAAACAAAAATAATTAAAAAAATGAATGAAAATCCTTATCGAGACAGTTGAACTGGAAACTTGAAATTTTTCAATGTATATTTTTCATATTTATACTCTAATGAATCACAAATCAAAATTATAGAACAGGAGTGGAAAACGTTTTACAGAAAAATCAATGGTATTTTTTATTTTGTTACCGAATGATGTCTACTATCAATATTTTTGAAGAACTACATGGCCCACGCTAACAACCATGCTCGTGTTTAATTCTGTGCTGGATACAATCAAGCAAAATATTAAGTTTAACGTATAACGTTTAACCAATGGTTAACCATGGGGGGTGGGAGTCTTGACAAAATATATACATATACATCGTCTCCGTGCAATGCATTGTGTGCGTGTGTGTGTGAATAGTGCTTTATCGAGTGGACAAAGGCAGCGCTCAGCTCGATGAGGCAAACTCGCAATTGAAAATCTAAAATAAAGTGATAATAAGAAACAAAGACAATACCTAGTTTTTATAGATGAATGATAAAAATAACTGACCCGGAGTAAGTACAACGACCGGTGCTACTCTATACTTAATCCTCGCTTCGTATATACAATGGATTGAGTAGAATTAATGTATCGCTTGGAGACGACGAGAGATCAAAAAAGTTGCCAAATAAAATAACTCGGACTCGGCACAAAGAATAATACCGTTAAGGCCAAACGAATCAAAACACATGTATATATATAGTACATGCACATAAATGTATAATAAGAAAAAAACATGGATGTTTTTTCCGTTTTATTTATTTTTTTCCATAGTTTTTTTTTTTTTTTTTTTTCATTCATCTTCCAACTTGTACATTGTTTACTGATATGTATCGCCCAAATCAACTTCCAACTATAATATTTCATATTCGGAGTTTGCTTGCAACATTTTCATGTCGCCAAAAAATGTTGTAGTAGGTAATTCATAATTAAGTTGTGTTTGTTTTTGTAAAAACGCCCCATACGAATCGCAAATTGTTTTAAGTTTACATATTCTTGTTACTTTTCGCCGAAACCCAATGAATTTTATTAGTTTTTATCAGAACGTGACAAATCACCCCAAATTTGTAGTGTTCCGCAAAGCACTGGCTTTTTTTCTTTTTAAACCCATGAATTTTTTAACAAAGTATAGTATTTTTTGAGCTCGGTATCTGGATAGCAATAAATTTTTTGAACAAAGCTTTTATTGCCAGTTATTTTTTCATTTTTTTTTTTTTTTTTTTTTTTTTTTTTTGCCCTTTCGAGAAATAATCTCGCGTATCACTTATCGCGTGACCCTCTTTAATTTTCAGTACCTATTTTTCTTGCCTAACACACTTCACCAACGTACAGTGTATCTGCTACACTTTGATGACGCGTCGATTAAAATTTTCACTCGACTCAGACTCACAGCGTTGTGTGTATCGGTCACCTCGTGATTAAGGGATGGTTTCAATCTAAATGGAGTCTCATGTCAACCGAACAATATTTCGGAAAAACAACGGGAGCTTTTGCCCCACCACAACGTTTACTTGGACCATAAAAAATCTCGGCTCAACTCTGAGTAACTCAAAAGAGGAAGAAAAAGCATCAAAAGCTACACCATATCGCAAAAGANATACATACGTGCACCTTAATCATATGTTAAAATACCATCAAAGCGCTAATATTTTCGCCACTGATGACCAAACCTCTCGAGTTCCCTCTCTGCTCACGTGCAAGGATTGTACTATAAAGTGGTTGAGGTTTTTTTTATAATTTTCATCAATATGATAATATGCATGTCCACGTAAATAATGCCATTCGGACCTCGTGACCTTGGTATTAAATAAGTGTACCTATCAGTTTTACCAATCAATCAAGCTCTCTAATTCATCTGTATACATATATATGGGTACACTGTAGTGATAACGCGTAAAAAGCGCCAAATCTCTTTGTCCCGCATCCCAATGACTGAACGTGTATATGTATATGCCCGTATACGCGTGATCATTTGGCGTTGAGCTTTTGGCATCTTCCAGGCTGCACTGCACACGACTCGACCGAAGCTTATAATTAGGTGAACAACTATACATGCGTGCTTTTTTGTTCATACAAAGCAAAGCTCTTGGTGTACAACGTATACAATGTCTCGATCATTATTATCCGGTGTACACTTATTATAGTATACCTATACAATCTTTATGAATAACTAATTATTATTATCATCCCTTTCAATCATAATAATATATAATGTCAGTGAACATAATAGTAATTACAACAATACCATAAATGATGATGACAGTATATTATTATTTAGAGAGCTCGTTAAATAATAATAATTATAATAATGACAAATTGGCTTAGTCTTTTCGAAATCCGCTGTGATTTTCCTTCCTTGCCCCACACGAGTTTTCTTCCTGCCAATTGAGACGTTTATTTTCATTTTGATTATTACATTGGTCTTTTAACTTATCAGTAGCCTTTGAGTACACCGATTAGTAAAAAGGTGGCCATTCGTCCGCACACGAGATGAATGTATGACTAAGTCCTCTTAATTGTCTTATTATCATCAAGTACACCTATATGTGTATAGTTTCAACTTTACCGTACAGTTAAGTTTTATTTTACGCAGGTATACAAACGATGAACGAGCGTGTGCGGATATATGTATATACAGGTATAACGATGGACACGTTGCCGACCGACCTATGTACTTACGTCCGAATCGGTAGATCGAACGCCTTACACCTGCCGTACACATGCGTCAGACCCTCTGTTGGGATAACGCGATGTTTTATTTGTTGAGAGTATAAAAACCACCAAGTAGGACGGTAAAATAAAGAAACAAAGGCGTTGATTGACGCTGATTTTTAGCGCCAAAAATCGACATGAAGGTTTCGCGGACATAACAGCACATCCGTTAATAGACTAATTGTTGCTTACAACTAACTACTTTGCCATCGCTGTAACTATATTATTGAATTACACGGTTTCACAGTTTTCTTCCTTTTTTTTTTTTTTTTTTTTTATAATACATCTATAATACAATATTGAACGAAATGATAAAACGCTATCAACTGTAACGACGCTTTTGTGCTTCTCTGCGCTAACTCCTCTCTACACGGATCAGCCAGCGCGTCTGGCCATACTCCGGACACTTTCTACTGATTTACTTTTACACATATAATATATATACACACCTCGTGTCTATACATACGAGTAGATGTTGTGGTGTTTGCGGACAAAAACGAACGGCAAAGAGTAATTATTATGGTCATGGTTTGTAAGAATTGTAATAATAATAATAATAATAATAATAATGATGATGATGATGACAATTGCCAAAACCGCGGAGAAAGAAAAAGAAAAGAGGTTCATTGATCCGTCGATTATACATCACACCCATAGGTACATCGACGTCTCGGTGACCTCGGCTTGTAAAATTTCATAGGTAAGTACTCATATGCGTGTAAGTAAGAATATATGTACTTATACGATGAGGCGATAATTGGATGACACAGAAGCGCAAGGCTAAGATCACGTGATTGTATATTTCCCGACAGTCATGACAATAACCGGGAAACAGCGACAGAGACAAATTGTATTTAATAAGTACAGGTATGCTCCTATATGTAGATTATACCAGCATCCTTTTTTTTCTGCAAGTCCTTGTAAACCCTTATCAAGTGAGTAAAAAAACAACCACAAACTCGGTCGATGGTACTTGAAAATCATGGTGCACTTTATAATACTGCAACTCTTGCAAGTTGCTCCTCTGTTTGTGAAAAATTAACGAATAAATAAATAAACAAACAGTAAGTAGGTATACATATGCGCAAATGCAATTCTCGAAGAAACACGTGGCTCGACGTGCAATAATAAAAAAAAGGGCTGTTTTGGCTGATTTCGATTCGTCCATGGGACTGCAGATGCATTTACGAAAATGATGCACAAAGAGCGCCTCGGAGAAAGAGAGAGCTCGATGCACCAGTACTAACAATATACCTATACATATATATATACGTAGGTAACAAAAAAAAAAAAAAAAAAAAAAAAAAAAAAAAAAAAAAAAAAAANAAAAAAAAAAAAAAAAAAAAAAAAAAAGGAATAATAATAATAATAATAATAAAGTACGACTAATTTAAATTATAGGCATGCATACAGTGAGAAAAGAGAGCGAGGGAGGATGGATATAAAGAGATCACGAGAGAGCGATGGTCGGTGTATAGGGGGTGGGGGTAGCCGCCCGCGGGAATACATGTATACACACACACACACACACACATGTATAGAGTGTGGCACAGTCAGCTGATCGCCTGCATCTCTCGGGTATATAGGAGTTAGGTAGGTGGGTAGGTAGCGCGGGCCTGCGAGGTCTTAAATAGCCCCGATTGCTCCCGAGCGTATCAGTCATATCAGTGTAACCGCGGGCGCGACGGCTCTCGCGAGCAGGTCTCGTTGGCCCCTACAAGTATTATACCTATACTTGATTGTATCCTATCTCGATACGCGATATACTAAAAAAAAAAAAAAAAAAAAAAAAAAATCGTTTGCTCCACGTGTTTGTTCGTACATACTTGGTGCTTTCGTTCTTTATTCCGAGATCTTGAAAACTCACAACCTGCCGATTGTCATTTTCGATCGAAGTAAGATTGAAAAATAAGAAAGCTCGTACTGTTCGTAACATCCAGTGCTGGACACATTTCCATAGCTCTCGAGGAGACTTGGGAAGCGCTTGTATATATACAATTATTACGTACATATATAATATATGTGTCAATGATATTATAAGTATACACACTTGGAAAGAGTAAAGCAGAGTAACGCGAGTACCTATTATAGTATACTTACTTGTCCTGCACATCGCCGGGAGCAGGTTTTCGAAAGCAATCGTCAAGTTAAAACCGCATAAAAAGATATAGGGAGAACAGCAGCAGCACGAGAATGAAGCCTCCGACGTACAATCCCGAAGAGATTCAGCACCAGCAGATCAGTCAGGAGCAGGGAGAGCGCAATGTTGCGATGGCCGTGTGCGTCCAGTTGGCCGGCAGGGCCATCATCCGAGTCGTCTCGCGCTGCGAGGAGGCGCAGGACAACTGCAACCTTGGTGAGAATATTTACCTCCTTTTATTGCTCATCAAGTAAGTTACAGCTCCCTCCAAAAGTAATTCTTACAATTATATTCGAATATATTTTTACTTTTTCTCCATCCGAACCTATATATATATATATATATACATATTATATACTTACCCCAACGATTCGTACTTTCCGACTTCTGAATTCAATTTTGAGAATTTCTCAAGTCGGTACAATATGCATCGAGGTTTGAATTTAACGGTTCAAACGCGACGAAAGATTACGTATTTCAAGGTTTAACTGACATGGATAATATATAATATAGTTATGTTGGAAATCCAATTCACTCGGCTACGACAAAAAAATCATCAAATTTTTTTAACTAAACAAATTTCAATCAACAAAACAATAATTTTACCATTGCATTGTTATTGCGATTTTACTTGATTTTTTCCTTCGGCTCCAATGTTTTTTTTGTTTTTTTCCTTATTTTTACGTTTAGCTATATGATATACTCATTTGTCTCTCTTTTGTTCGTTCTTGAGAAAAATCATTGTTTGATGCTCAAAAATTAAAATAGTTGGGCATCAGAGTAAATAGCACATTTTAGTAGGTACACGTGTGTAAAGTAAGTGTATCGCAGGTGTATCGTCAAAGGCGAGGCGACAATGCGGCTAATAACTATATAACATGTCATACCTACAGCAATACATCACATGCGATCTGATAAATGTTAACTTTCATCCGTATAAATATGTGCATCCGATTTTACACCTTCACTTGGACAGAAAGTACAAGTTGCGGAGGAGAAAGTAGCAATATATATATATACACGAGAATGATGATGTAAAGCTTATTTTCTATTTTCGTTGTATGTATAGTTGAAGACTCATGTTTTATGAGATGATAATAATAATAACAACAATAACAAATCTATGTTTACTTTTGTAAATATCGTAGGGCCCATCAAGTACGTGTCTTTGATTACAGCTCTGTCCTGCGTGCACTTGCATAGTTATTTAGTTATCCACTTGCAGTAAACACACCCTTGTAACATATATATGAATACCTATTGCTCGCTAAGAAAGAAAAAATCGCTGGAGCGCGATAAGGATGCAAGTAGATCGCGTTGAGGTACTTCTTTTCGGTTGCAATATATTTCTCTCGAGGTTTGAACCACGCATTAGGTACTTACTATATAATATATAACCTATAACTATAACTATTCTACCGGATTGCCTATATCCACGGCAATGCAATGCGTACTTACATTTAGTCACGGTATGCATGTACATACACCAAAACCTTTGTTACGTGAATTTATTTCGTCACCCTCGCGTTTCCGCTGTACCCAACCACTTGTACGTGTTCATAATTTAGAAACATTATATTTATATGATCTTAAGTAGATTATAGGCTTTGACTGAAAATTACATATCGCAAATGATACGAAATTTCAATTGTCACGCAACATAATATGTTAAGCATATATTAAGTGTGTTTGTATATACTTATATATTATTTAATTATCTATACATCCCTTTGTTGGATATACTATCGCAACAAGTATCAATTTTCGTATTTTACTCCACACTCTCACCCTTCAGTTCGTTTGACTTTGAACTCTCTCTCTCTCTCTCTCAGCGCTATGCCGTAATTTCTTTCACTGTTTGTTAATTTGCTAACCACATTGCATACTGACTTTACACTTATATGTACGTGTATATAGATGCTTTTATTATCTTCGATTCCCCGTACCTCATCTGTCTCAGTCTCTACGTTGATATTTTTTCAATCATCTCGTAAAAATGATGTAGATTTTTGGTAGTGTCGCTCTATCTCTCATCCGATACCATATTGTTCTCTGCATAAAGATGTGAAAAGTCTTTGCAAATACTTTTTTTTAAATAAAAGTACGTAGGTACATGTTTTTCGTCTGTTACACGCAGATCCTTGACGGATCGTAGTAATAGCAAGAGTTATTAATTAATTAATTTTTGTTTTGTTTTTAAATGAAGCATAAATGGGATTGATATGTTGAGCGTGCAGGGATGAGGCAAAGCTCTCTCTCTCTCTAATATACATACCTAACATCTGCAGACTACCTGATGATGATGATGATGATAGTCACGAGTATAAATACAAGTGGGTACTGAATAGGTATTTATATATATCTGTACGCGCCATCCACAGATTCACCCTTGACGATACTGCAGCTGATGCAAGCGTTCAGTGCGTGGCACACGTTTTTTCTCTAGCTCGTGCTATACCAACATCGCCGAGTTGACCTATTATTATACATCATTATATTATTTTTATTGCGGGGATGAAACTATGCGCAAGGTACGTTAAGCACAACGTGACCGGTATTAATTTGCAAAATATTCATTCAGTGATTCAAGTGCTACGTGTGTAAAAGTTAGTACTATACATATATATATATATATATATATATATAGTGGTGACGTTATTCGCAACTTTGAAAAGTCACGAGCAAAATCGAGCAAAATGAAAACAAAAAAAAAACAAACAAAAAATTGTGCGTTTTTAGCGTATTTTGACAAAATATACTGCACTTATGTGAAATGATATAAAAGAATTGATTGTTGTGTATAACAGAATGGAGAGTAAAAGAAAAAAAAGAGAGAGAGGAAGTGTAAATCTAGTGGGACGCACACGAGAGCCCAAGCAAATATATTATTGTTGTATTATATATATATATTTTTATTATACGCATACAGTGCTGGGTGTTTTGGCGGCGAGACACTTGCGGCACGTGCACCTTGTTTGCTCTCGCCAAAAGTACTTAAATCACCGATTAGATTACTCTGAGCTCGTGCGTACATGTATACCTAATATAACATATTATATTATATACCCATATACCCGTTGGTAACCATATACAACACATTTTTTGATAAAATTTTTCTTTCTCTACTTTTTTTATGCATACAATCAACAGACAATCTTTGGGAACCGAGTTTCCATGTATTTACCAAAATGACACTTGCAGTTGTAATCTCAAACGAAAATAGCGAAATTTTACCTCTTACATTATAAAGTGCCGCGATATAATTTAAAGCTCGCAAGCACTGCTTTACTCTGCAGCTATACCAACGACAACTATGATAGTAGATGATTATACATATAACAACTGCTCAGATGAAAATAAAAAACACTAGCCAATCACTAACTTGGTTTACCGCCGTCATTTACTCAACAGAATTTCTATGTACAAAATTTTATATATATATATAGTTAACTGCCTACATTAGTGAAGTGCACAATGACAGGTACTTAGTTGCGTATGTAGACATATTATATACGTATAGGTATATATTTTACTGACCTTACACGAATGGGCATTGTTCAGGTTATCCTGGTTATCCTTTTCTTCAGATAAGCGCATAGCATACATTTGTAGGTATCCCCGTAAAACATACATTGCATTTGGATAGAGTGTGGTTCGTCGACGGTGCGTATATAATATATTATATGTATGCTCTCTCTCTCTCTCTAAATTCGAATCGATTCACAGTTACTTATTTAACAGTTAAATTAAATTATCACTGCGCCTTGGTCAGTCGCGCTTTGTTCATTCGTGAATTTTCTCTACCGTGGCCCAGTGCAGGCTAATTTCACGGCTCCCCTTCTCCATTCGAAATCGTTAACTTGAACAAACTGTCGTAGCCGTACTGGAATCACTGGATTCGCTGATGAATAGTTGGAACCAGATTTCCACCGATTTAGTTTTGGACACACGATTTGACGCGGTCGCTTTTAACGTTATATGAATAAAGTACCTTTGTTACGATTAATTCGGCAAAATATTGTAGGCATACCCATACGTAAACATAAATGTGAATCATCAAGTCGGTCTTGGAGCACGAAAACTGCGATCATGTTGATAATATATATTTTGTTACGGAGAGGGGAAAAAAAGGGTATAAGGTAAGAAGGGGAGCCCTTCTCGCGAAGGATCATGTATGACTATGCACGTATGAAACAAACAAACAAACTACTCTCGTTTACATTAACGTCCAAAGTACCCGTGGTGGGTTTACGAGAAAAGGGGGAAGGAATAAATTGAATAAAGAGGCGGATAATAAAAAGAAACGCGTGAGACCCCGCGTTGTTGAGAGAGAGAGAGAGCACTCGAGCGCGTGCCAATTCTTTGTTTCGCGCGCTTCGTCGACCCAAAGCCAATCTTGCATTGTGACAAGAGCGAGAAACGATTTTTCTTGGAATTTTCCCAAACTCTGCTCGGGGCTTTCCTCTCGGTCGCGGATTTCCGTCAGCACACGAAAATAACCTTCTTTGTGTCAAAAAGACTTTTACAACGCACGCGTATAAACGCTTGGAAAATAAAAATAATAACACAAATAAACGCCACATATACATTTATATATATATGTATATATATTTATAACATAATTTAACAAAATATAGCGCATGTACATGCCTGCATGCAAACATCGAAAGAACATCAATAAAGCGAGCGAGTAGTCTGGTGTACACCGTGTGGTGGTGTCCAGCTCTCAAGTAGTAAAAAATGCACAATAATCATAATAATAATGGTAATAATAATGAAGCACACGTGCTCCCTTGTTTTGCCCTATATGGGACCTAAGGCCTTAAAAGGCAGCTTGCCGTGCAGTTGCGGCGTTTGAGGACTGTAAGGTCGGTCGATTCCCGCGCGAGACAAGCCGGAACGCGTGCATCTCTAATAAGCGTATACATGTGATGTGTGTTACATACGAGAAAATCCGCGAAAAAAAGAAAAAGGAACACCATTTTTTTGCGACTCCAGAAGTGGCTTTGGTTTTTTTTACGTAAATAGCTACAGTACATTTTTTTTTTTTTTTTAACCTATATACATTCCTCGAACTGATTTTCCCTTTACATCTGTCATTTCACAAACCTGCGTTTTTTCGTTTCCCGATAACCATTATAAACAAAGCAAGTCTTTTACTGTCCCACAATTTTCTAATGTTAAAAAAAAAACTTTTTTTTTTTTTTTTTTTTTTTTTTTTTTCCCTGACACATGGTTCGAGATAAAACTTATTGTCGCGGCAAAAGATGGGGAGAAAAACAAGCTAAACTGCTGTTCAATTTAAAAATTACACTTTCTGCTGAATATATACGTTTATGAATATCCATCCACCAGCAAAAAAGTGACAATAAAGTTTGTCAAAGAGTCTCTTACTCTTTTAACATAATGCAAGTATATATGAGTCGTACAACGACTTTTCTTAAAATTACTCCTTTAAGGGGGAACACTTTGTTTTCGGCCCTTTGGTTGAACGGTTTTGTTAAAATTTATGATGATTATACCACGCAAAATAATAATCTTCGTTTATCTACTCATACTTTCTAGATGCACGTTTGGAACTATGTATTATTCGACACAACGTGTTATTCCGAAGAGTATACTAGTAGAAATAAAAACAAATACGAAATCCTGTCGAGCAGTTACAGTTTACAATTGTTTTATTAATATTTTAAAAACAAAAATATACATAAATGCCTAACTACTGGATTACAGTTTCGATTAAGATTCATATTCAATAACTATTGTACATGTTATCTATATTTACTGTCAGTTTTTCGGAAAAAGTGACAATTCGTCAAACCCTGAAGTATCAATACAGTTACTATTTGAGCTTTTCCATATTTGTATAAATATATACGTATGTACTTCTAAATAGATTAATAGTACTCAATTTTATTTTTTCGTGATTTTTATTGTTCGGAGTTGCGATGACGTCCAAACAAGCTGGAAAATTTTGGGCCTAGCGCTATCGACACTTTTACAAAGCCCATGGCAACTTAAGGCATTTTTTTTTTCAAGTTTCAAAAAAGCATAAAAGTAGTGATGGTTTTGGGTTATTGGTATTGGCCATGGTATTATTGTACTTAAATGATGTTTACCGTGAAGATGAGTGCACTACTTATGTGTACCCGTCTCATCGATAATTAAAAAACGGCATCACGTATACATGGACAAAATTGATTACGGCAATGATATCTGAGCGTGTTTCCAATAAATTTTATCTGAATACAAGTGTCGAACAAGAAAAAAATTAAAAAAAGAATTTGAGATTAAATTGTATATTGTGTTGTTTATACACTAGCTAAAACATGTAATAATGCAATTATTCTTATAAAATGATGTGTAAAATGATGATGCACAATTATTATACAGTCGAAATAATATGCCTTTTCATTTCGGTATGATGAGGTACCAGGTGAGAGTTATCAAGCACGGAGGGAATTTTATATATATATATACTTATATTTGGTCATTTGGTGAGCCAAGCAAGAAAGCAAGAAATATGTAATAAGTAGATAGGATCACAATACATAATGTTTGTCCTGGTCCAATTTTAGACTACTTATAATATGTATGCTTGTGCAGTATAATTATTATTATTATATATAGGTGTGTTCGAGGTTCATCTGCAGGGAGATCTTCCGAGCACGCATTCCTCTTTTGACACCTCACGAGAGGAGCTCTGTAAGCTCACTCTCCCTTGGGAATCATTTTTTTAGCAATGAATTAAGTTTATGATGCTTTCCTCTAGGCTTTACAACATTAGTTAGACTAAGCTTGCATGATTAACAATTGGTGAATTATCGATGCTCACGTAACTCGGGGCTCCTCATGCATGTAGAGGCCTTGGATGAAGAAAGCGCGTGTTTTAGGATAAATTTTTGATCTCCGAGCGGAGCATCTCCGAGCTTCGAACGAACCTATCTATACCACATAGGCAGTTATAGGTTATAGGTGTACTAGGCACATCACACACGCGCACGTATATAAATAAGTATAGCAGTGTAGCCGTGTAGCGTCAGTTAAAGTAGCAGCAACATGGCGAACGCCGTCACGAAGGTCGTTCAACGCTGCGAGGATGCCCAGGAAAGCAGTAGTCTAGGTAAACCGACTCTGTTTACTTACTTGCTCAGCTATTATTATGTATCAAATTTAATTTTTTTATCCCCTTATACTGTTTCCGATAATCTTGCTACTTTCTGCTGCCTTTCTTGTCCAGTATCATCAAATCTACTTATCTCTTGTCTTTGAATTTTGTGGCGCTATACTAAGAACTTTGCAAGTCGATCTGCAAGCACAGCGCAGTGTGAAGGTTAAGTTGAGCGGGCCGCAGACGCAGAGTCCGGAGTCCGGAGCTTTAATTTGCACGGTGCACGTCACATATACATACATACACACATACATGCCTATAGACAGAAATAAAAAAATTCTACAACTAAGAAATTACTTGCTCTCCGTGGACGTTGAATATTATTACTTGTATATGTTGATCATTTTTGAAAATCCTCCAATTAATGAAATCGATTCAAGTATATCAGTAGTCCGTCATATTTATACGGGAAGCCAATTTTTCGATATTCAAAAATGAATATGTGTCCTATAGGTACTCATCACCTGCATAGCATACGTATATATAGGTGTACACCCACGCATTATTATATATTATACGTATAAATCCTAAAATACTCAAACGCGTCTGTCTGACCGTTTTCGGTCCATGATGTGTGCATGTATATTTTATATACTTACACGTAACTTTGGAGCTTGCGTGTTCAGTTAACAATAGTTATATACAACTTTAAAATTTTTAATCTGCAAATAAAGAAGAAACAGTATAAAGTACTAATCTCCATTGCAAGGAATAAGAGATTGCCGGTTTTCCTTTTGTAATTATATTAACTTGATGATCAAACTAAACGATTTGCAATTCACGCAATTATTTTGCGTATCGTTGGAAGCGCATGTTTACATACAGGTACGCACATTGTACCTTTTATCTCTAAATTGTTGTATTTCGTGTTCTTCGTTAAAAAAAAAAAATAAATAAAATCGTGGTAAATGTTGACAAAGGATGATATGGAGCAGCTATTGCAGAAGTAATGGAATTAACAAAGACGACCTTGACTGGATAAGCACCAGCAGTTGCGCGGCAACAAAATTATGGCACGCCTAGATAGATAGGTATAGCATAAAAAATGCCGATTGACTGGCTAGTTGGTACTCGGGCTTATTTTAGCTCGTACCTAAGTATAGGAAGACAAAAAATTGAAAGAAACGTACGATAATAGAGCAGCGCTAGAGAAAACTGAGCGAGTTTTTTGCGGATGTTGGATGGAAAAAAAGATAGAGTTGTAATAAATAATATGTAACGTGTGCATTAAAACGCCCGTATAATATAGGTAATATATATATATATATATATATATAGAGAGAGAGAGAGAGAGAGAGAGAGAGAGAGAGAGAGAGAGAGAGAGAGAGAGGTGTGCCTCAAAGCTAGGATTATTTCGATAGCGGCAATGCAATGTAAGTATGTACACGTACGAGTATATACTAGGTATTCCGTAGGTACCGAGTGATTGTGAGACAAGAGAGTCAATGCACCCGGAAAGTACAAAGCAACGGGTCCGTTAATTTAAAAAAGACTCATCGTATTTAAGTACACCTATAGCATATCTGCGCGTTCCAATGCCTCGGTTCGAGTGAAAAATACTTACGCGTAGGTCGCTATAATAATGCCCAAAAGTAAATAAGTAATTGAGTGTGCAAAAAAGAGGTAACAACGTGCGTGCAGCGCATCGGGCGTTGTTATAGGTATATCCGATATCATATATACAACATACGTTACGCGGAAGGAAACACGCAAGTAAACGCGCGTATAGTAAATTAAAACATTTCCCGTATAGGTGAAAGCGTAAACTACTTACTTTCGTCGATCCGCGTGCCTATATATATATGTGTATGTATCATACATAATATAATGTATATACCTATAAGTAAGGTACGATGATGTGCACGTATGAAAACTTGCATCAATGTAACTATATAAGCATATAAATATGTTGTACATAAATAACACGTACAGGTATAAGTACTTAGGTATTTTTATTTTATTTCTAATAGATATATTTTAAGAACAATAATACGTAGGTATATCATCGAAGAAATATTAATAAGCCCGACCACAATCATGTCAGTCAATCACTCCTCGTTCAATCACCCTCCCCTCCTTGTTGTTGATAATTAATAATAATAATAACAACAATGTGTCTAATCAATTGATATCTGCTTGTACAAGTATAGCTTACATAAGTATCAAGGTAATATGTATCAATTAAAGGATTCTCGATGTGAAAACGTGGTAGTGGAGAAACATGATATACTACTTATATATTTAAATTGAAAATTTGACGAAAAAGCGAGATTTCCCATCATCCGGTAAATTGAAAATCGGATTTATGGAGATTTTGTTTTAAAAGCTTTTTTTCAACAGTAAAGAGTCACTTACTACAGAAATTAGATATAAACTGTTTCTTTTATTTTAAAAGGCAAAAAGTGGCTGCTCATTTGGCGTAACAGGCTCTCTTATCACATTCAAAAATGTTCACTTTTGACGACGCCTGGAAGAAAAATACGGCCTTTTAATCATTTTTGCGAGTCATATAAGATTTTACGTAAAGTAATTAGGGTTGGCTTTACTTGGTAAATTTTAGAGAACTAAAAAAAAAAATTTTCTCGAAGAGTTTCATGCTGTAAAAGTGGCGCTCCTAAAATCTGATGAATCCCATGTTCTCGTAAATCCGCGCAACTGAATATACTTAGATCGTGTATTCTAAAAAATCATGGCTTGTTTTGGTCACTAACCACACCAAAAAAAAAAGTACTAAAAAAAAAAAAAAAAAAAAAAAAAAAAAAAAAAAAAAAAAAAAAAANAAAAAAAAAAAAAAAAATCCCAATAATCCGTTTTTCGTAAAATGACCCGTGTGCCCTTAGGTAATAGTATATATGATATGCGTTACTATTATAGGTACCTAAGTATATATTATATTAAAGGAACTCCACTTGTAACATTTATGATATTCGTGTACCTATATATATATAATGTATATACGTGTAGCTGTTCATTGCTCGACTGATGTAAGTATATTGTAAGTATATATCTATTAATGTTTGCAGATCTGTCAGAATGCCAATTGATGCAGGTACCAGATGCCGTCTATCACCTAATGCGACACACGGAACTCAAGAGCTGCGACCTTTCCGGCAATGTCATCACCAAGATACCCCCGAAATTCGCCGTCAAGTTCTCTCTTATCACCGGTTTGCATCACTTATTTAATAATGTTTTACCGCACTATGTGCTCACAACTTACGTTTTTTTCCTTCTTCCTTATGACAATGCCCGGCACAGAGTTGAACCTCAGCCACAACCAGATGAGCAAACTGCCCGAGGAGCTGTCCGAACTCCAGGCCCTCGAGAGACTCGACATATCACACAATGCCTTTATCGATCTACCCACTGTCACCTGTCGGATACCTCAGCTCAAACGTTTACTCGCCAACAACAACTCCATCATAGGTATGCAATGTTCAAATCTCTACTTGTAATTACGTGAATGCACGTACGTACATATATATATATATATATTTTTGTATACTCGTACTTCCGCACGTCAAATATCGTGCCGTGTAATTTGGTGGTGAAAAAAAATTTCAAGTATTTTTTTTCATAAAAGTAATGATTTCTTTTCTTCCCTTTTTTTTTTTTTTTTTTTTTTTTATTTTAACAGAAATCGACGTTGAAATGCTCAGACACGCGCCAACGTTAGAATTCGTCGATCTCAAAGAGAACCCGCTTCCGGCGCGGACACACGATAGTTTGCAGGACCTCGCGGTGCGACTGAGAATCGAGTTGTCGCCCAGACAACGCGAGGAGTGGGAGGACCTCTGAGCTCTCTCGATCACTCCCCATATGCTGATCATCGCACTCACAGAGACACTTGTATGCATGACTTACCTGTTGGGGTACTTACTTAATTTTCTTTTGCATCCACATGGTCGATCTTCCGTTCCAACGTCCCCACGAGTCGCGCACCGACTCAACTTATAGGCACTCGCAATACCATACTCAAGTGTATAAAATATTGTGTATGCGCTCACACACATGAAGAAAAACGAATGCTCAGATTTTGCGTTACTCGATCTTTTCCTTTATTTTTACTTTTCACGATTTTTTTTTTTTTTCACGTACATCAATGATTCATATGTGATAATTAATTATTTTTACAGCGTTTACGCGGGCGCGTGAATGTACAGTTGTGCATGCAAGACGCGATCGGTGTTATCGAGCATTGATTTTTACGAAACTTGGTAATTTTATTTAATCTGACTCAACCAATTATTAAAATTTTAGTGATATATTTTTTTCGTCAACAAGCGCACAGTGTACTCGTATCGGTTGCTTAAACTTGACATAAAATTATAATATACGTATTGTTCCGTACGTGTAGGTGAATTGCGTGATCTATTTAAAAAAAATTAATGATGAATTTACGTGGATGGTGTTGTATAATTTTTACCCTACAGAGCTATCCGAAATCATGATTCGATGACCACGATCAATTTGAAACGATTATTATCATTCGTTAGGGTATGTAAATAAGTATACCATCGTCTTATTTTTGAATAACTTTATCTTGAACTTTTTTCGATTGAAATCGCAACAGTACAAATTTAACATCGATTTATCCTAAGATTGAAAGTTACGAAACACAATTCATTTTTTTGTTGATTCATTTATCGGAAAATCTTAATCGCGCATGAAATCACGTGAAAAATGCATGTAAAAAAATTTTACAACAGTGGTACTATAGGTCAATTGGTGGATAGCTCTCTATGTAGTACGATGGACAAAAGTGCTCGACTATTATGTACTTACGATTAGTATGTATTAGTATGTATTGTTACGATGCAATGGGTGAACAGTATATAAGATGTGTGATAGTTGCGAATGGCGCCAGCCAATAAGTATTCTCCGAATACTTGTTACATCCTCATTTCATAAAATAAAATTTGTTCGATGCGGATGCAACGATGCATCGTCGGTCAAGCCTTGGTACCTCAAAAGTGTTTTGCGCTATAATAAACTGCATCGTGTAGAAAATATATAAGTAATGTGTACAGATATTTATATACCTACTCTTGTGCAATTATCGATCCAACTTTTTGTTACTTGGAAAATTGAAAAAAAAAACCTACATTCTTGTCATGATCCGTGCATTTCAATTCGCATTATTTTCAACGTGAATTGAATAAAAATTTGCGACGTGTACTTTTTATTGATAAATGTCACAGATAAGAATGTGTACCTAAATATACAAATTTATACAACTTTTATAAATAATCGAAATATTTATTTACATGTATCTTGATTTTGGTGTCGAGTTAAAAATTTACGTTTGAAAAAAAAGCCGTTTGATGCTTAATGATCAATTTAAACATAATTGCTGTTAATCAAACGAAGCCGAGCGCAATTGAAAATATGAAGCGAACACTTTCGACTGGATTTCATACTGTGATATTATGTACATGACAAAAAAAACCAAACCTAAAGTAAAAGTGGATTATCGTCAAATCCATGTAATATGCACATGTTTTATATATGAAAGGCTATTATTTTCTAAAGATATCGTCGATCTATATTGTTAATTCAACAATCAAGTTTAACTATATGAAAGATAATACACGATTTTTTTTACTCATTGATCACATTTTTGCAGATAAAAAAAACAACTTCTTTAGTTTAGGGATTTTCGTCAACGATCGTTTGGTATTCATAATTTAATATGTATAAATAATGTAAAATTTTACATTCAGTAAACTTATGCTAACATTGTAGATAATATATTTATTTATTTGAAATAACAAAAAGCAAACAAATCCAGCTAGTCACTTTCTAGCAGTTTGAAATTTGTTTGTCTTCATCAAACGTTTAATAATATTAACACAAGCCGTTTGCATGACAATAAATACGACTGCCAATAATAAAATTCGTCACGGCCCACCGTAGAGTGTTACCTACTTTTCGGCCGTTGATTATATATACTTAGTGCCTTTTCAGTGGCAGCGGCAATAACAACAGCTAAAGCACACACCTGTATTTATATCTACATGTAAAACTTAACATAAATGTTATACAAGTGTGAGATTTCAACGTGACTAATGAATATGTACCAATGTGTGCGTGCTACGAGCTGGCGGTACTATTTGACTAGAAAACTATCGTGATCGAGAATATGGAATATTTTCAATCTCAACGCGCAATAATATAAATAATTTGTAATTAAAATATATTTGTTTAACTAACCGATTAACTTTTTTTTAACACATACAACTGTACTACTATTGTATTTTATTAACCAGAGAGATTGAACATGTTTTAGAGCACAGTAATGCCATCCGAGTTGTACTAAGATCTAGGATGATTGTGCAAAAATTTTATCAACTACATTTTTATGCGTTTATATTTGTAACATATTGTATTTTTGATCTAGTCAACTGTCCACTGGACGTAATACACTTTGTGAGATTACAAGATATTATGTTTTTTTATCATTTTTTATTTATCCCTTTCGCAAATTTCCTAGGTAGGTATACAAATAATGACACATATAGATACAAAAAATTTCTTTTCTTTCGATTGTGGTGCTTAATGCTCACAACCTTCATTTATTATACACAATAAAATTAATACACAAGCTTTGTACAGTTATTAGAAAAATTGACGAGGATATATAAATGTATGTCTCATTCAATTCGAATTTCATGAAAAAACGAAAGTACATATCCTTGCAAAAGCATTTAAATAGTCAAATGTAAAAAAAAAATTGACATTATATCAGGTTCGAAGCGCTTTGCAAATTTTTTAAAGCGATTTTGTCATTTATCAAAATGATGGAATTTTTTTTCCCCCAATAAGGTAGGTAAAAAGTCGAGAAAGTCGCACGACTCGCATACGCTTACTTGATTATTTAAAGTATACATTAGAGTAATATTGGCTTAATATTTATGCTTCATTTGAGCATTATTCATAATGTTTGTTAATGAATATCGTCAATGCAGCCGATTGCAATGATAGCTAGTAAAAAAAATCACAAATAGACAAAAAGCCAACGCAATTAACATGTCGATTATTAATTAAATCTTATTCGATCCAGGCTTTGCCGTATGTTCTTTACTTGCTTAATAAATTTCGTGACTCATTGTCATACACTTGCTACATATTGCTACTTTCTCTCTCGATTTCGACAATAAATTACAAGTCTTAAAGTATATAACTACAAGTAACTAAAAAAAACGCTGTTTTTATATGCATACATAAAATACAAATTTAGTAAACAAATTGGATAAAAAAAATGAATAGAATACTCTGATAAGAAAATCATCATCTTCATTCATGCAGTAGCATTTGTTTGTCTCGCTGCTCTATCGACTAATCTTGCTGAATCTGTTTTTTCTTATGGAAAACTAGTAACGATCGAACATATATACATTGAATATACGCAACTTTCAGGTGCATATATAATTTGCTTATTCCATAATCGGATCTAGGACGTATCTAATATATTCCCACGAAATTACGAGTTTCCTCAAAAAACGAGTTAGTATAGTTCGAACTAAATTTTTTTTCCTCAAATTCATAAAATTAATTTTCTAACTAAATATCAAGTTTCCTTCAAATTTGTCATAATAATTTATTCAGGAGCCTGTAAAATTGCCTATTACGTTTCACTATTTAACTACTGTGCAATGTTACATACAAAATACTCTTATCTACAGTAGAAACTTGATTGAAAATCTTTGTTTTGTATCTTTACATCTAATTTCAGTATAATGGCAGTAACAAAAAATTTTTACAGTTAAATATAATCGAAAAAAATAACAATAGAAAAAATTCTTTTCAAAAGTCTGAATTTACCCTGTGCAATCTCATAAAATTCTGTTGGCATTTACCGAGTCACGATTTCCGAGTACATCCGGCTTGCAACTCATGGTAAATTAAACCATTTAAATCTCGACACTCATTTTCTTTGACTAGCATTGCGCTGTGTTCTAAGAGGGATCGTGCCATTGTCGTTAATACTTAGTTGGAAAAAATAAATCAACAAAAATATGGGACAAGCACATATCGTGCGTTTGCCGACGGGCCAGGAGAACTCGTAATTAACGCGAGACTCCGATTCTGGCACTTTCACGCTTTCATAATTGTTTATTTTTTTTTTGTCACTCACGCCGATATTAATAGTATATGTATATATATTTACATGTGAATAAGTAGTTTTGTTATCAATATGCCTTTTGTAACGATTGAGCTATGCCTTTGTTTATAAAGCAACGTTTTAGCGACTTATTCTAGGCTCTTTCACGCCAAAAGTGTTTCTAAAATAAAATAACAACGTATATACGCATACAGTACTGAATCTACATTTTTTTTCCTATCCAGAACTTTGTCTATAATCTTATAAAGTAATATATCATCCGGCAATTGGATGAGTTTCATTTTATGACTCGAAATCATTCGACGTCATCGTACTTTTGTTTTATTGAATAATCTATATACTTAATCAAATCGGATAATCACGCGTTTTTAAAGATTACAAATTTTTAAGAATAAGACGATTTTCGATACTCTAATGTTAATTACGAGAAACATATTGCAAAAAAAGGGCAGGAAATACTCATTAGTAACTTTTACAGTATACATTCTCGCTTTTTCTCCCAACAAAAAATTCTTCTATGGCTGTTTAGCATTGTTTCTTACATCTACATGCATAAAAGAAAAAATTGCACCTAATTCGATAGACGTACAAAATAATAAGATTAAAGGAATCACACAAAGTAATGCCTGTATTTCACGTATTTAAATGACAACCTATATGATTCAAGTTCCACGAAGGAACAAGTTACGTTGCCCTATTTACGTTTCTAGTGTAACATTTATGTATACATACGTACACTCGATACAGTAAAATCTGTCATGAATTAGTATTACTTTTCATTCAAACTTGATTTTAAAGCTCTATGGTTGTTTGAAAATATACATTTATGTTTTTTTTTCGACCGATAAATATATGATCCATGAAAGATGAGACAGGCAGATATCATCTTGTATGATAAAGTTGGAATTTAGAGTCGCATTTTGCTTTGAACTCAATCAATATTGAAAACGACTTGAAGACAACTGCAGAACTAAGTTTTTCTCCACATTGAGTTTAAACACTCACATGGGACTGAAAATCCCAGCTCAAGCCTAAATCGACGTAAATTTTTTATAGACGTCTAGATCTATTACGTTTCGCACAATTTTGGAATTTTTTCTTCAAGTAAAAGTTTGTATTGCTCCAACTATGTATTGTATAAATGACATTCTATGTATGATGTGGGTACAAAACCCTCAATTGGTTGCGAAATCCGACGGACTCGCGTCCATCCATCGCCTTGGTCCAATTCAATCATATAAAGTTCTTCGCCGTCGTACATTGGTATTGATCCTTCACTAGTAGCTGAAAAGAGAAGAAAAAAAAAAATTACGAAACAGTAATAAAAATGCTTTATTCTTGTATCGAAATTTAATACAAAAGTATTACAACCATCGAATGGGTAGAGAGCCTTGCAGGTACCGAGCGGAGGCTGGGCGTCGACTTCGTCAACGTAGTATTCCTCGCCGGTGCTACCTGGCAGGGACGTCCTCGAGGCTCCAAGACCAGACTCCGGGCTATTCGTGGAACTGTGCATGAGTATGGTAAAACAAAATAGTCGATACAAAATTCCTAATCCTAGTCTGTTACAAACTATAATCGTTCCTAAACTCTCTTGAAAATGACGCTATCTGTAAAGCAGTCTAGCAATTAATAATGTATATGGTAATATCTAAAAATTCTATTGCGAATGTAAGAAAAAAAAAAAAAATTTTCATGTTTTAGAGCACAGTAATGCCATCCGAGTTGTACTAAGATCTAGGATGATTGTGCAAAAATTTTATCAACTACATTTTTATGCGTTTATATTTGTAACATATTGTATTTTTGATCTAGTCAACTGTCCACTGGACGTAATACACTTTGTGAGATTACAAGATATTATGTTTTTTTATCATTTTTTATTTATCCCTTTCGCAAATTTCCTAGGTAGGTATACAAATAATGACACATATAGATACAAAAAATTTCTTTTCTTTCGATTGTGGTGCTTAATGCTCACAACCTTCATTTATTATACACAATAAAATTAATACACAAGCTTTGTACAGTTATTAGAAAAATTGACGAGGATATATAAATGTATGTCTCATTCAATTCGAATTTCATGAAAAAACGAAAGTACATATCCTTGCAAAAGCATTTAAATAGTCAAATGTAAAAAAAAAATTGACATTATATCAGGTTCGAAGCGCTTTGCAAATTTTTTAAAGCGATTTTGTCATTTATCAAAATGATGGAATTTTTTTTCCCCCAATAAGGTAGGTAAAAAGTCGAGAAAGTCGCACGACTCGCATACGCTTACTTGATTATTTAAAGTATACATTAGAGTAATATTGGCTTAATATTTATGCTTCATTTGAGCATTATTCATAATGTTTGTTAATGAATATCGTCAATGCAGCCGATTGCAATGATAGCTAGTAAAAAAAATCACAAATAGACAAAAAGCCAACGCAATTAACATGTCGATTATTAATTAAATCTTATTCGATCCAGGCTTTGCCGTATGTTCTTTACTTGCTTAATAAATTTCGTGACTCATTGTCATACACTTGCTACATATTGCTACTTTCTCTCTCGATTTCGACAATAAATTACAAGTCTTAAAGTATATAACTACNAAAAAAAAAAAAAAAAAAAAATGTAATCATCAGCTTGTTACCAATCATCATCATCATCATCATCATTATCATCCTTGTCATTATGATTATAATAATCATTATTATTAA
The DNA here is from genome assembly GCF_000648655.2 of Copidosoma floridanum. Next base: position 385,584 of record NW_019379628.1, read on the forward strand.
TATTATAAATGATAAAAAAAGCCAGCAAGCATTGATACATCAATTTTGATCCCATTCCAAGCCAATTAGCAATTTTCGTAATCACAGACTGCCGATTTTAAATGTGTGAAATTAAAAAAGCAAAGAATAGAGAATGAGAAATTTTGAAAAATAGTAAGCAATCCTGTTTTTTTTTCGTTCGATTGGGAAACCTTTTTTATTTTTTTTGACACGTAAAAAGCTCATAAAAAATGGCTATAAATGATAAATCTGTCGTAAGTAGGAAGAAAAAAAAAAACAAAACAGAAGGATCATAATTATAAACACAAAAATAATAATAGAGGAATAAAAACTATGCGTATTGTAGAAAACAGACCTTTAAAGCTATGCACACCTCGATCAACTTCTGTCGTTTGCATGAAACAAATCACAAAAGCGTGTCATTCAACGAATTATGGATTTTTTTTTTCAACATAACAAATTTGTGTATGTGTAGAGATATTTTTATAAGTTAAAGTGAAAAATTCAACAGTAGATTTTTCTCCGCAACAAGAGCCCATTTGACGTAATAATTTTATTGGGCAACTCATAAACAATTTCAAACCAATTAAATCATACACTGCATCGTTTGAACGATCAATGTATTCAGCTGAAAATGCGCGTAAAAAGCGCCATTTGGTTTCTAGCTGTATTTAATTGAGTTTTAAATTGAAATTGTGAATGTATCGAATATCTCAGGAGCGGTAAAGGGAGAAGATGAGAAGCCTAAAAACAATCGTATCAAACCATTTGTGATGCTCATGCCAGAGAAGTGCAAAGGTGCAGAAGGACTTTGGGCGAACAATACATTAAAAGAACCACTCGACAATAAACACACACATCAGGCACTTTACTAAATACTTACGAGAGGTTGGATCGTGAAAATCCAATATCACATGGTGTAGTTGATTGTAAGCAAGAAAGACCATAGACAGAGACCGAGTAAAATCCAATTCAGTAAAATTTATTACAAATAGTTGTATTATTAAGAGTCGCAATACATTCAACTGGATAAATGATGTCAATTGTCAATGATACGTGTATAACTATTACGCAAACACCGGAAGATATTACCGAAAATTTTATAGAAATCGTAGTACAAAATATATGTACATGGGGATTTGGCTGATTGCACTTCAATTTTACATAAGTTGACAGTTCGGATTCTGTGCGTACCATTCTTCATGTCTTCAACCCTGCCAGGCTTTTTTAAAGTATTCTTATAACTTCAAACTTTTCTAAACACGAATTTTTTCATAATTGAAAGTATAAAAACTGGAATGTTAAAATAAATAAAAAATAGCGAATTAAAAACTGTTATAGTTGTTTGCAGCAAAAAAGCTTTGTTAAAAGTATTTTATAATTATTTTACGAAAATGTCACTTGTGACCTTTTTGCGTATATAAAAAGTGAAAAAACCTAAAATAATCATTATCAGGAAAAATCTAGAAACAGTCATGCTTATTGCAGGGGACGTTAAGATCATATTCCACCATCGGGTGTACGTGTAAATTGTATGCAATTCGTAAAGGGGTGAATCGTGTGCGAGACAATTTTAACACTTGTGTAATGACGTCACACTCGATTAATCGTTCCCGGCAACCCCGGCTACGCGTGTGACGGACTACTATTGCGGGAAACCGTCTTTTTTCAGTACTTTTTGTACAAAAAAATAATCATCAAATTTCGGACAATGACAATGTTTGATCGAAAAGAGATGAAAAATCGTATACGCAAAAGGGGCATAGTTAAAATTTTCGCTTCATACGACTAACATGTTCGCACATATTATTACTGTTAAAAATAAAATGAAAAATCGAAAAAGTGATTAATTAAATTAATTTTTGGATAGGTACCACAAATACATGCTTTATAATATTGAAGAATAGTTTGATTTATCAGAAAAAATCGTAAATTAAAAAAAAACGTGCAACTAGCATGCAGCAGACTAATACGCCAAACAGATTTTTTTCATACTGCGTAATATTACTCATAAAACTATGACTAATAGCGGTAGTATACTCATTTTCGTATATACAATGAGGACGACACAATTTGAATGGAACTAATATTGCCGGCAGAAAAAAATAAAAAAAAAAAAAGATCGACACATGCAAAAAGTACTACTTTTCAAGAGTAAATGTTTGCAACCAACGGAAGGAAACTTTTGATGTAAAATTTACTTGCATTCCATGGATTATTAGTATACACGAATGAAAAAATTTCCGCAAAATAAAAATTGTCTTTGAATGAGTGCGAAAGGTAAAGAGAGAGAGAGCACCTATTGGTTTGAAAAATGAAGATGGGTACTTTTCCAGGTAAAGTGCGCGTACCTTGTTGCTGCTGAAAATACCAAAAATGCCGACGCGCTTTTTCATTTTGCCACCAGAGACGGTGCCCTTGACCGTAAGGTGATTGTGTATGGGCTGCATGGTAGGCTGGGCCTGCCGGCTGTTGCCGCCGTCGATCTGCATCTTGGCCGCGGAAAGGTCCTCGAAGGGAAAATCACCGGGAGGCGTGAAGCCGCTCTTGTACCGCTCGATCACCAGGAGCGTGTCCTCCTTCTCGTTGATCTCGTTCGCGGCCTTCTCGATGCCCTCGAGGCACTGGGCTATGATCGGTGCAACCGATCGCTCTATCTCCACCGACTTGAGCATGTAGTTCCTCGTATTTTTTATTCGCTTTTCGTCCAGCTCCTGACGCAAAAAGTGAATAATTGTATATTGTATATGGGTACACGCGTGTACCCAATATTATTTCATTAATAACAATAATAATAATAAGTGACTCAAGTTTTTCACTCGTGTTTGTAAATACTGTGAATTTTTATATTTCATTCGATTAAACTTTATTGGGGGCTCGACTCCAACCGTGATCTGATTATTTTTGACGTGTACAAGTAGGTACTTACAAACCGAGCAAAAAATTATTTTTCTCTGCTTAGAAAATGGCAGATTCGACTAATATTACATTGCTAAGCTAACCTGCAGGTGTTGGAACACTTCTGGCATGGCCGTATGGTAATGGAGGACTTGCATTTCGTTGGTTGTCTGCAGCTGTTTTGCGTACTCCGTCTTGGCCTCCTCGCTCTGTTGCGTCTTTATAGTCATGTTCATTCTTTGTTTTTCAACCTATTGGGCGACAAAGGCACATGTATCATCCGGGGCTTTATTCAAGCAGTTCGGTGTAAGTATGGACCGCCACGCGATTGAACGGACTAATTGCATCGACATAGTGTGAGCGCAAATTTTTATATTACCGTGACTTTAAAAAAGCGTACATTTAAGTTAAATGCATTGTTTAATAACAATTTAAAGTAACATCGAAGCGCTTGTTACGTATATACCGTTATAGGTGTATTATTAAAATGTGTGTATTTCTGGCACATGACTCACGAGATAATGTTCATATATTTATAGAGGTTGTAGCACCACTGGTCACGGTATGCGATTGATTGTGGTTAACAGTAATTATAAATACATAAAAGTTAATAAATAAATAACAAACGAGTTTGTTTTCATACATTTTTACACTTTATAACAAAGGGTGTGTTGTTATACTGTATAAAAGTAACTTGATGGATTTTGTCCCCCATTTCGTAGTAAATTGGTTACCAGGGTAGAAAAATTGGATACTTGTCCCAAAGCAATTTCCCACCCTAAGACACAAAGTGAGCCCATGTCAAGAAAAACATCGTTCGCAACTCGGGCACAACATAGTACCATCAACAGCGCCGTTCCGGCACTGAAGTCACACTTTTTGCGCCTATGGCACGACACGCAATAGTTTTATCATTTTGTAATTTGTGCAGTTTCGTAGTGAATTTTTACGAGTATTTCTCTGGCAGCTACGACGACTAGAGGAGACGTTAAATAGTTTCGTCATTAGTCGAGATGCTTTGATTAAGTACAATATGCATGTGTATTAATTTACGTATAAGCGAAAAAAAAAAAAAAAAAAAAAAAAAAAAAAAAAAATGTGTCGAATTGGTTATGATGAAAAGATAATGAAACCAAGTAAAAAAATGTTTGGGGACAAACCTCCGCCCGCGAGAGGTCGTAGTCAGCGTCGGCCTTCTGGTAATTTTCCGAGGCGCGCTCCGCCTCGCGGAAGGCCTTTTCGTAAGCTTTCCTGGCGCGCTCGAGGTTGCCGATCTGGGTGGCGAGACTCGTGCGCAGCCGGACGCCCTCCTGCAGGTACTTTTTGCGGTCCTCCTTGAACTCTTTGATGAGCAAGTTGAGCTCGCGCAGCACATTCGCCTGGAGGTTCTCTGAAATGATCTCGCGCTGGCCCGCCTGGTCGTTCACTTCGTTCAACTCCTTTTTGAAAGCTCGGCACGGGCTGTACCTGACGTATCACGAAAAAAAAAAGCCATGGTTATCTCGGCTTATCTTTTATCGACGACGCCCAATGACGCTTCGAATAAATAATTTTACGAGCCAAGCAACAACAGACTCGAGTATTTTTGTTGTTCGCGACTAAAAATGGTATGCAGATACCTATACAATTCTAATATTGTGAGCCCCAAGAGGGGGACGATCTTTTGTACAGTTACCCTTCAGTTCTGTAGGGGATCCGCGAAATCTGCATCAATAATATCAAGATTTACATTGACCCTGGCTTCCTACTACCTATGCATATCCAAAAATTTAATTTGTAGGGATGAAATTTCTTATGATTAGCTAAGTCGAAAACTCCTACGATTTTTCAATGAAATTCTAAACAAAATGCCCTGTGCACACGTTGAAAAATTATTATTTTTTGTTTTTCATGAGCTAGTAACTATACGGAGATGGTTATAAAAAGTGATAGGATCAGACATGAACCTGCGTGTGAGGTTTTCATTGTTGCCCTCTGACAAAAATCAGCCAACAGTGATGTTCTTTTTTTATAATTATTAAAAGTTACAACAATTCAGGAAAAAGGTAAAAACTATTGCTAGAAATTTTCAACCCTGCGAGCACAGAAACCAACAAACCGGTGCACACACATCCAAAAGCATATTTTAAAAATAACTGGACAAGGACTAAAAAAACTATTAAAATTGCCTAAACTAAAGTTTGCTGTTTTACGCGAGGTTAATTTTCAAAACCTTAAAGACGATGAAGCAAACTCATCTGCATTGAAAAATGAGCGAAAAATAATAATATACCTGTCGAGTACAATATTTATCTACGATGTAAAAAAATAGAGAAACAGTATAGGATCATTGTTTATACTTACGTATACGCGGTAAAATGAAATACTAAGCAAGAGGATAGGAAACATAAAGCTATAGGGAGAGATATCGATTGGGTGTGTAGGTACAATCTGTACCATGAGGGCTGAGAGTAATCTGATTAAAGAGACATGCCGAAGTAGGTTACAATTGCAAGGGGCCTTGAGCTCTTCTTTACTTATATATATACGAAAACCATTTAGCGGATCGAAATGTATACTAAAATACACACGTAAAAAATGGACATAGACGCAAGTGCTTGTGTTACAGTTTCGACTAATCGCGTTTTCTAAGTCAATGGTCTGGTTTGCTCTTGGAAAATACGTAGGTATAGAGGGTGATAGCTTTATTAGTATTGAAATACTCACTGGTTGTCTTCCTCCTCCTTCTTTTTTGGCTGATAGCGCTTAACCAAATTCCTGAAAAAAAAAAATTGAAATCTCATGACATCGTGTTGTAATAATCCATTCAAGCTGTAATGTACATTATGTGGCGTGCACATATACACGTATACCACTTTTATCAGGTAAAAAGAAAGTAATATATACGAATAGAGTTAAAGTTGGATTTGCTGGTACTCAAGTACTCAATTAAAACAGAATATGAATCTAAAAATTAGACAGGACACGTAGTTTTTGACAATTTTCTCCAGAGTGGTAAAGCACTGTTTTTTTTTTTTTTTTTTTTTTTGTAGAAAAATTTACAATTAAATGATTTTCGAAATGGCCAAGCTTGGGATAACTAAAGTCATTACTTATTTTTTTTTAGTTTAAATTTTTTATCATCAACTTTTTTTACTCATATTAATTTTTTTCACGTTGTTTTTAACGATTTGCGTCTCAAGTATTTTGTACGTACGTATTTGTCATAAAATAAAATTTTATTCTGTCGGTCGTTTTCAAGTATCCATGTAAATCAAATTTCAAAAGTGACACAAAAAATCAGAAAATGTTTCTACCTGTGTGTTATGATGTGAGTAGCAAATTTTATATCTTACTTTGGTTAACTGGAGCATAAAATTTTTTCTGGATGTACAAAAATTATTTATAAAATTGAAACTTGAATACAAAAAAATAATTGATAATGTAGAGGTACAATGTTTAGAATCATTTGGATAAAGCTATTGATGAGTAATTAAAGTGGAGTAAAGATTCACAATATTCACAACTTTGAAGGGAAACAGAAAAAATGAATGATCATATAGTTTGAGAAGATCCCAGAAATAAAAAAAATGGAGAAACGAAATGTAACGATGAAAATTACACGAATTTGCATGAACAAAAGAATGCGGGGGGGGAGGGGAGAGGAAGGACTAGAAGTTGCAATTGGAAGGAAAAGTTGCTGCCGATCATGTACACGTGTAGAGGTAAAAGGTAGCGGGTAGACAATGATATCGGGCTCGTATTTACATGCGTGTGTTTCGACACAAATGACGAACAGAGACCTGCGTAAAATCCTGTAGAATGTGTCAGTTAATTAGCTATATACGGCATTTCGCGTTGGCATGCTTACTTCCTTCCAACTCGCTCGTAAGAGAGAAGGCACATTTTTTATACGTCAGGCTCTCTCTTTGCACAGTCTTATTACAAACGGCTCACATGATGGCTTTCGTTTCTCGGTGCGTCAAGTATTATTTTTGTACGTACATAAAGAGCCATGACTTGTTTGAGACGATGATGAATCAACGAGTGATGTGGAATAACTACGCGCTTATAATCCTTGTGTTGTATGCCATGTTTTGAAAATTGGAAAAAAGTAAGCTTCAAGGAAGGAAGTAACGAGACTATAAGCTATCAGACTTATTTGTCCATATCAATTTTGAGTTGGATTCTAATTTTAATTCCCACTGGTTTTTCCAATGGAGCTCCATCAAACGCTTAACTCTACTTTGGGACAAACCCCTTATTTTTATCAAATTAAGAAGGTACCTGGCACAATTTTTTATTTCACTATATTCATGTATTTCCAGTGACTATTGACTAATTCACGGTGACATGATTTTCATAATATTTTTATCAGCGGATTCAATCATAACAGTGTTTTAACACAAATGGTAGACGCGACATGAGCTGTTGTTCTATATTTATGTCTGCTCACACTACACTTTACAGTTTGCGTACATATTTATATAGACGTTTCTTACCGTAATTTCGTTGCGTACTCCTCTTCGATCGTGCAGCGGTCACGAATAAAGTGTCCATATCTCTCCAAAAAATCGATCCCTTTTTGCGTATGAAGGGATAAATTTTCAAACTGGTCCTGTAACAGAAGAAGCCAAAACGCTGATATGAGTATAAACGAGAGATTTACACTTTTTTTTTTTTTCACAAGTCTCTACTTAAAAATATACATGTGAAAGTGCTTTTAAAGTCCAAGAAAACGTAAATTTTGAAATTTTGTGTAATAGTAAGCCGTTTGACCTTTCGTAGCGCAAGATGAGTGCAACGGCATGGGAGAAGGTGTATATTTCGCATCGAATAAAATAATATAACCTAGACTGATATGAAAAGTATACTTCTTAAAAATATAAAGTTGTTCAACACATTGGTGCGTATATATTAATTGTATTACGTAACTTTTCAAATGAAGTTTCCCGATTGGTTACGTATAGGTGCATGATTATACGCGCGCACAAGCATCATCATCAACACTTACACACAAAGATGAAGAGAAAAAGAGACGTGAGTAATACCGCTACTTGAAAAAAATTGTTGTTTGAATAATATAGTAAACAATGAGTCACGCGTGCAGCTTCTTAATATTGGCTATGTATAGGTACACTAATTGATGAATTGTACCATATATATAGAGAGTGTGAGCATCTTTATTTTAGCTTCAGCTGCTTAATGTCAGCCATTCCGCAAACGCTGCCATTAACAAACGCACATTTTGATGAGACGCAGGAAGCAGTTTCCACTTCTGGTAATTTTAGATCTTCGATTGTCATATTATTTCCCAACAGTAGTTGAAAAAAGCTTTGCGATTCAGTGAAGTCGTGGGCGCCGCTTCCTAAATCCCGGATTGGTCCAAACAACCTGTATATCATCAACTTTTGACACGTATAATATTCAGGAACCGGCCCCAGTAAGGCATCGTATGAGCGCGAGGGGTACATGTGCGTGTGTTGAGCGTAAAAATAGGCATCATCTATACAGGCTCTATGCAAAAGAGATAACAGTCAGGGCGATCAAGTGCAGAGCACGTGAATGGGCAACAGCTCCGACATCCTTGAAATACCGGGGCTCCCTGAACCTGAACCTGTAGTGGTATAGTCGAGGCGGTAATTAACAAAGAGACCACTTGCAGCGCTATCATTTTTTTAAACTTCATTGCGACGTTATTTTATGAAAGACGCTGAGTAAAAAATGCATATGAGGGGGCTACTGACGAGGAAAGATAAAACCTACAAAGAAAAATGGTGCTGTTGAAAAAGTAGGTCTATGTACGATATACACTTTATCTTGGGGTAATATATATTATGTATTGTGTGTATATATATATATTGTGCATACTCGTTGGGAAATCGATTTCTTACGTCAGCAAAAAATTTGTGTTCGGGCACATCTAGTAGCACGACACCGCAGATATTATAAAACATACAAAATATATTATCCAAGGGAAGATCATTTACAATAAACGATCAAGTTAAATAATGTGTGTCTCTCCCCCTCCCTTTCACTTTGCTCCGCATAATCTTGAAAAAAGTGAAATCAGCTGCGCATCGGGGGGCATACATCCAAGTTGTATACCATCCGTTTACTGTACTCGGCACAATTAGTGACTTGCATAATCTTCTCTCTCCAGATTGATACGTTTTTTTTTATCGTGCAGCTGCGGACATTGCCAAATTTCTACTTTGGATAATTTGTTAACATGCGTGCGTCTAAAAATCAGTCACTTTATGTTCACTGCGCGGATCAAAGCAAACGCTTCCTGTCTGCAACGACACGTAAAATCAAACACTTTTTTTTGTATTTTATTTACGTTATGCATGGATTCGAGTGATTTTTACGGTATTTTTCGATTTTTCCATTTTTCTTATTCAATTTCACGTACAACCTTGATTACACCTCGATTAAGTACATCAACGCTTATTCTTGGTAAATCTGTAAACCAATACGATTTCGTTGATTGTGATTTTCTCACGTTTAACAAAACGCAAACACGCAAAAAAAATTTTTAGCATGCCTATATGCGGTTTCCACTCCGGCCCCGACAATGAGGTCGAAAAATAGCAACTGCATCGTAGAGAGAGAAGGTTGCACAAAAATACGCAGTATAGATACAAATATTGAAAAAAATTTGTTTAGCGACGGGGCAGTCCATAAAAGGATTCCTGTGGTAACTTTCACGGCGCGCGCGCGTACGTATACATACATGAATATGATTGAAATGAGAGGAAAGGAGTAATAATAAGAGGAAATAATGGGAAAGGAACAAATGTAGGAACGTGTTGGGAACAAACGAGTACCATCCATGTGTACTGTACAATACACACACAGTGCTTCGAAATCTTTCACGCTTGGCAGAGCGCCATGCCATCGGAGACTCGACTGCCATAACAGGAAAAGTTTACGTGCACGCGTGCGAGCATGTTTTTATGTTCGTACACCCGATTTGAGAAACTGATTTTTCACTCTGCTGTCGTAGTTTTGTGCGTCTACTCGCGTCTACTGGTACGTCAGTACACGGTACGCAAGGACGGCAACCTAGGTATAGGGAAAGACGGTTGGGACTTGCCAAAATTATACAGGTACTTGCATGCAGGTGCTTATATTATAAACTCAGTAGACGGTACTAAATCCTTATTTTTCATGGTGATCCTTAAGGGAGGAGTGACCGTTCACGTCTTATGGTTTGAATTAGCAGATAATGTCCGCCGTATTTTATCTCAACCGGAAGTACTAAGAATGCGGATGCGTATTGTCTTGCTTAAGGATTACTTGTATTTATATATTTATTTGATCGGCCGTGTGGTCATGATTTCTCGCAGCAGAGATATACATAACCCCCCCGATATAGTCTTTAGCTTCGGATGGCAGCAAAATTTAGAAGCGATTCTTCAAAAACATTTTTCAACTCGTATGTCGACGATCGACGATATAAATATTATATTGGGCGCAATTCGCTTGACATGCTAACGCCGCGTATTTCATGAGATTTATCCAAATGCTCTTCTTCATCCGTAAAAATACAACGCGACCCTTTGGACACTACCTTTAGTATTGAACAAAATTTAGTTAAAAATTGTTTTTAACCGTGAAAGAGCATGTTTATACTTATTGAAAAGTATACAAAAATACGGCGCAGGAAGTTGGTGTACGTATCTGTGAAGTGTTGCTATAGCGGGGGCCCCGTATCGGACTACGAAGGATGCGGAGTCTGATAAACGAAGACGCGAGCTACTCGCGCGACTCCATCAAGTTTTTGTACGTGTTGCGGAGTGAATTGCCGATGATATTAATGTAATGCTTTTTTTAGAGCAACGAAGTGGAATTTTGCTATTCCATCTCGTACACTATACAAATATCTTGAAGACGAGCTCGAGAGCATTGGTGACATTTTTTCTCCAATTTTACATGGAGCACTGTGGTTTCCGGCGTTAAAAAAAAAAAAAAAATCGACTCTTGCTTTGTTATCCAAAAGTCGAGGGAGAGCCCCAGTGCGTGCTTGGCTGCTCGACTAAGAGAGTCCCCTGTCTAACTGACTCACTGACTGACCGTCTGCCCTCCCCCCTTCTTTTTTATACCCTTCGCTTATCGCGCGGTAGTTCTGTATAGTGGTGAGATGATCACGTCGAATGCGTCATGCATATGGTACGTGACACCGAGTGTAGAAAAAAATAATGTATTACGATCGAATAGCAATAAAAAAAAATAAAAAAAACTTCTGCGTTCATTTGTTATTTACTTTTCGATAAAATTTCGTCGTTAATTTGGAAGAGCGTCTACTTACACAGCAAGTGGTCACGTCTTACGTTTCAAGCTTTCCGACAATCCATACAATTAGCACTGCACTCGACAATCTATATTACACAGCTCTTTATTCTAAGCTTTGTGTGTAACACACTACATATTGTACTTACATTGTAAATTACAATATAAGATTACAACGAGCAATAATAATTATAATCTTGATGATGATGATAATAATAATAATGAAGGAGAAGGACGAAAAGAGAGGCTCAGCGCTATTTCATTCATAACAATTGGCGAAAGCGAGCTGGTTCATGGGTAAGTACGTGAGTGTAGTAGTAGCATTGCCTATACGTGTGGCAGTGACGGGGAAAGAAAAACTCACTCGACGCGGCCGAATAAAAAAGTTACAGCCTGAAATCAGATATATGTTCCTCCTATATATACCTCAACACCTCTTTCTCAAGAGATTACAAGTGTACATGACTGATTCCGCCACAATTTTGAAATCGGTAAAAAAAGAATAAAATTATGAGAAAAGAACGTTTTCATTGTATTTACCTTTATACATAAAAAAAAGTACATTAAATTTTTGGTAATTTAAAAAAAAAAAAAAAAAAAAAGTGTTTACATGAGTAAAAAAATTCACTTGATTAGTTTTAAATTTTTAAAGCTTAGTAATAACAAAGCCACCATCATTTATGATTTGCATGTCGTTCGTTTACATCACAAAATATACATGCTAATCCTTAGGAAATAAAATAGCTCAAACAGCTTACATCAGTATGTCCTTGTTTGTTTGGAATTTTTTTCATTCATCGAGTAAAATTATTGATTAAAAATAATTGTATTGCTGCAAAGAAAAAATACAACCAAAGTAGTACGTACATGGAATTAATTTTACACGTGTCTCGTCTTCGAAAGCGGGGAGAGAAAGTAAAAAAGAACCCTTATTTTCCAAAAGAGTAACCAGAATTCCGCAATATTTTTTCCATTAGTTGGTTGCGAAAAAAACAATTGTTTATTCCGACCGCTTGGCTCGAATTTTTTGACATTGCCGTACGTTACTGAGGGGTCAGTGGATCAAACAGGCAGAAGTTCCCGTTAAATAGGTATGCGTTGTCGTGCAGGCAGTTCTCCCTGGCATGAGTACATTATACGTTCATTATGAATTCGTGAGAGCGAACCAACGAATGAATGATGATGCCGCGTCGTCTACCCTCCGTCGCCTTCATCCTTGTTCTCTCCCACTTTTATTCGGTCGTACGCGAATAAAGTAACAAGGTCGTGACCGAATGAAAACACATTTTAAATTTGACAGTTTTTTCCTTTAATTTCAATTCACGATCCAACATTCATACAATTATTATTACACATATACACATACGTACGCACACACACTCGGACGCAAAAGCAATAGTATACAATAATGAGCCTCCCCCTGCTCACTACTTTGCTCTTCGACTCACCTCGTGTTGGTATACAAATATATTGTTAATTTTTTAAATGTCTTACTCTTTTTGTACCAGCTCAAATTTTACTCGAAAGAGGGTATTATTTATCCTCACGGGTGGCGGGAAAAATTTTAAACGTTTATCCGTATTTATTGCATGGGAAAAATACTACAATCTAATAGCATCAAAATTCATATGCGTTGTATTTATGTAAAATGGATAAAAACACGACATTTTATTTGCGAACTAAAGCGTAAAATCATTTTCCAGCGTACGCATGACATAAAAACAGGAGTCATCGAACTATTTCTTTAAGAAAAAAACCCACACTGATGTGGATAGCCCCGCTTTCATGATTCATGTTCTACTTTTTATTTTACAATAAATAAGTATAAATTTTTTTTTTTTATAACCTTTGATTTTGATTTACCATTTAACTTAAAAGTCTACAGTGTATTTGACGTGCAACAATTCTCAACTAAATTAAGTGAGCATATCATAGAGACAGACGAGTAAGGTAAGACGGGCAGAGAAATTGAGGCGACCTAGCCTGATCTACATTAAAAATCTGTGATTTATAATTTATGTACCTATATGAGAGCTAATAAAAACTAAAGAGCAAGCGGTGACACTACAGGCAGCTTAGTGATTTGTTTTAAATGGTTCTGACGGAAGAGAGATTTTCAATGAATCTAGAAGTAAATAAAAATATATCGGTTACAACACTTCCTCTGTCCGTTCCGACATACAGATAGTTTAAAAACAGAGGGGACCAGTGGACACAGATGGACAGTTTAAATTAAATAAAAGCGTTAAATAAAGAGCTAAGTACGAATGTCAATAAACAAGAAATAAACATACATACACTCACACAATTATATGTTTTGAGCCCATACGTTAAAATTTTTACTTCCGTTTCTCTGTCTGTAACCATCTATTGTATCTGTTTTCAACTAATGGATTAATACTTGTAGGTGTTCCTTTAAATTTCTCAGAATTTTATTCACGTATTGCTTGTTATGAAAAAATTTGTTAATAAGTTGGTGAAAAAAAAAAAAAAAAAAAAAAAAAAACGTCTCATATAAATATGTTCAAATTAATACTATGAGCACGTTAGAAAATTATAGTTTCCTCAATCGTTGGTTCCGTAGTTAATGCATTTCAAGCGTGCAAAAAAATGAATAGTTATGATTTCCTTTAGCTGCCACTTTTTATTGAGCAGTAGCACTTGAAAAACTATTGAAAAGTGTTTTAGTTATCTAAAAAGCAATAGTCAGCATATGGTGATTACTTGAATAAAACTAATTATTGTTTTACAATTCATCGCATGATGAGTGTGTAAATAATAGCAAACTTTAGCGGTTTCCTTTATCATTTGCATTGAGGGGATTGAGGTTAAGGGCGTAGTTTGTGTACACAGACGTGAGCCTTTTATTGCATTGCTGTTTTGTTCCTTATTCAGTCATAACTTCATTAATTATAAAACAAACGATAATTTTCGTCATTATATATTATAGACACGCTATATATTATTATTATTATTATTATTATTATTATTATTTATGCTGTTCTTGATAAAATTTTCCCTCAGTGTGTAAAATGTGAAATAAAAATAACTGAGGCCCTGGTATGTGAAAATAAATTATTTATACTGGCTTCTGATACACCGTGGTAGTACGTGTCTAAAATTTTAACGTGGCTGTAGGTACAAATCAACATTCACGAGCACACATTTACTACATAGTCACGCAATGCAATGCACATGCAGTCCATCCGCGTTCATTATAGATACGTACTTGACGTATGTTACTGATACACGTGTATATGTTTCAGAAATGCGATTTAAGCACAAATTAACTCTGCTCGTGACGAGCGTCGTAAAAAGGTCATTGTAACATACTCGGAAGTTTATATTTGGCACTTTATCCGAAGCATCTGATGCTTATTGAGATTAAGTAGGTTGTCATTTAGGAACATTTAAAAAATTTTTTTATTTCATGATCAATTTTTAACTAAGTATACTGACCTTGGTGCAAAAATTTTTTTCAGAGCATTAAAAAAAAGTACAAGCGAGTTTTCACTGTGGTTTGATGAAACAAGCAGCGTTACTGCGTGCATCCTATACACACGAATTATCATTGTTTGAGCCGAAAATTTCGATTTTAAAAGTAAAGATATCACTTGCCATAGGTACTCTCTTAAATGATTGGAAAAAAGAGGCTTTTAAACATATGCCATGGTCTAAAAAAAATTTTTTACTCCGATTAAAACAGTTTTTTCAGCTTTACCAATCAAAACATGTGACAAAGTAATCGTAATATAATATTTTTAAGACGAAAACAAAATTATTGAAACCATCATAAATATCTCGAGAAAATCTGTGGTTTGTAAATTTCACCCGTTTTTTGAATTACTTCATGATCATTGAACTAAAGATTTTCTACAACAAATCTTTACAATGATTGATTATTGACTCGAAGCTTAAAGATCTTTCTTTGAAAAACCGAGCTCCTCCAAGGTATGGGCGCTGATAGGTTCTACTTAGACATTGAACACGAATGTAATCATTGGCAATGCAACTATGATCAACATTTTACGTGACTTCTAAACCATCGAATCGCGGTTGGTAATATGGAGTAAACGTGTTACGATAAAGCCAGTTGTACAGCGAAAACACCATCTACGGAAGTATCCGTTAGAACACACGGGGCAGTCGCAAAATCGTCAATTGATGTAGAGAACGGCCTATTGATTACCGGAAAACAGACATAACTTTACTTAATTTGATCAGCAGGTGTTTGATGGTTTTTTGGGTTGCGGGACACGGTAAGGATAATTATAGACCGTCCCGTACGTGAATTGATGGTTTTGTGACTATGCCTATTGTATCCTGACAGACGTCCCAGAAAATGCCAGTGTTGCCATCGTATAGGTACAACACTGGCCCGACTTTACGAAGCGCACCCACGCACGTGAGAGAATCACCGTGTTCCAAAAAGCGGGTGCCTAAGCGTCCCGAATGCTAAAAATTGCAGGCACTCTCGACTTGCTGCCAACTACGATCAAGCGAATTAGAAACAATGTAGGTCATTACTTATACAATCCTCAGTGGTAATGATTTAAAAGGATCCTTCACATCAGTGACACCAAGATGATCATATAAATCGCCTAAAATCTGTTCAGCCGATAAAAAAACCTACACCCAAAGGTGAGCGCCCGTATTTTTTTAGTTTTTTGAACGCTCTGAAAGCCTTGATCCATTCGATGGCCAATTACTTATATCATGGACCATGCTGAGAGGCGAGCTAAGTTAGGTGCAGCCGCGAGTAACTTGCATGGGTCACGATATTGGCAATATTGAAACCTTTTGGGCCCATAAAAATAGATTGAGAGAAATGCACCAAGGAAACCTCGTACTTATTCTTAAATAATGTGTATTGCGCATTTCGTGTCTCGAGTAAAGGTCGGGACTGCATGTTACCAAGCACACCGAAATGCAAGAATTACAGCTTCAACCTGTATGGGTATAAAAGTAAGTATAGAAGAGGAAGAACTGCAGACGAGACGAGGGGGTAGCAACGCAGCAAAGAAAGGAGTCCTACAGGTATACGTATAATCAATAAATACCTGTAGAAACGTGGTTAAGTATAGGTATAAGACACACGCGAAACGGGCAACCGTACAACTGGTAGGGATAATATAGTCAGGGTTGAGCAAGAATGACCAAATTCCTCTCTCATAGGTACACGGTGTACCGTACACCTGTAGGTATAATATATGTTATAGTGTGCCACAGCGCTTCGCTCGAAAAAAAAACTACCGCGTTTTTGCGTATACTCGACGCAACTTTGCGTGATGTACATCACGAGCTCGTAACTTTCGCGTTAATAATGGACAGCAGGGTACCGGCGCGGGCCGGTAAGTTTCCAATATAAAGATAATCCATAATTAAGAAGTCAATGAAATGATAAGTATACAATTTTCACCCGCTGCAATGTTGTTAATGCTACTCGCTAGTTTCGCTGCTGCCGCAGATCGCCTCCGCCCTCCGCCCCAAGACGTTGCGGGAAAAAGACCGAGAGACTAAGTATATAACAGCGGGACCGTCCGTAACTATACTTACATATACACACTTGACACGATCTGAGCAGGGCGTTTTACGTAGATATATATATATATACGCGTTGTACAGATAACTCGTATTTTTAACTAAGAATTATGGAAAATATTCATCAACCTTTTTGTAATCAATTAAAAATTATAATTCTTATACGTTAAGGTAAGTAAGGCGCCCGGAAATCAGGGCTGTGAGTGGTAATACATATAGAACGTGAATCATTGTGTCAACATATGTGGATCGGATGAACGAGCAACAGCGCTCTTTCCCCGATTATTTCTATCTTACATGAAGGAAATAAAAAAAAAAATGGAAAATAAACGGAAAAAAAAAGGTGTCAGGTTCAAAACGGAGTAACAGACATATGTATACATTTGTAATAATTAACATTGTACAGATGTGTAATTAAACTGGACTGACCCAAAGTTCGGTTCCCCAGCTCATGTCTGATGCTTGGGGCCGACCGAAGTCGGTGCTGCTTGGAATGTCGTAAGTCGTCTTGGCGGCCTCCTCGGCAGCGGAGCTGCTGCTTCGCGCAACGACACTTTCACATGTAGCCAGGGCTGCTGCGGCTGCTCAAGTGTCCACTGACACTTGCGGCTGCTGTACTAACTATAGTCTACTGCCACCACTGTACCAATGCTTCTCTTGTGTATTTTTCCTTGAATAAGTTGAATGTGTAGCTCGTTTGCTTTTGTTGAGTAGGTATAATCTGGACGCCCTGGTTGTATTCTTTTAGTGTTGGATCGTTGCTTAGCAGACAATAAGCCACCCCTTTAACATAACTTTTGGATCGTGAATAGGTTTACTTGCGACGAAAAAGGCAAATTAATGAGCGTTGTTCGGAACAGCGTCCGAGACAGCTAGTGTGGCGAACAATATGAAAGCGAATAGGTAGGTAGATAGGTTGAGTATAGGAGTACAAAAAACACGCACGACGCGACACACAAAACTCGACGTATTTAAGTATAACACCATACACCACAGCGGAAAAGTATTGAGATTAAAATAAGAGCAAGGATAAAAAACAATACATATCCAGGCCGGCTCACGAGCTCAGCTCAAATCTCAGATGACCAGCTCACTGGCTCGCACACACACTTAACACGCACGTAGCCGTGTACATATACGTACAACTTGTACCTATGTCCTATATCACTCTATACACCTTCTTGCACACCTACATGTATATACATATATATCTTGATTACTCTTGAGCTCACTGCTCAGTTACTCACGCAGCACAGCACAGCACTTCACAACGAACGTACTTGTACAGCACAGACACACAACAAAAAATAACAAAATCGTACGTTATGTTACGGATTCTTTTTTTTTAATGAAATTCAACCATCACAAAACGGACAAACCGTACTTAGCCGCGAGTCTCCTTTTTGACATTTGTTAACCAAGCAAAACAGTAGGTATAATTGGTAGCAGATGAACCACGACGATGACGACGACGGTAAACAGCCTGCGGTTCACCTTTCTCGCTTACTCACTCACTTGTAACTTGCAACTTGCAACGTGTATACTGATATAGCGTATATACGTATATACGTATATATGTATATATATGGTGAGGTAGACCCTATTTTGCACTACACAAACTACACTACTGCGCTTGGCTATACCTAGTGAGGAAAATTTTACGTTTTGTGATTGCCTATTTGTCTCTCTCGCACGCACCACCCACTATTGCATAGTTTCATGCTCTCTCTGTGTATCGTTATCTAAATACTTTAGGTGTGTGAGTGGCGTATTACTAACTCTATTCGGCTCAGTACCTATGCCCCGCCCGAGACAGACTCCGACTGACTCAGAGAGTAAGATATGCCCGACTCTCTCCGCGCGCGACCGACTATATATACACATGTATGATATAAGTATATGCAACTTGCGATTTGCGATTGCGAATCAGAAAGAAACGCCGGTACTCTGGCGACTACTCTTGACATCTTGCGGTTTTTCGATCGAATTAAGTGACTATTTGTTTTCAAGCACCGGCACCAGCACGACGCAATCACTGGGTCGTAATTTCAAATTTTCATTATAAAGAACAATTACACAATTACAGTAATAAATACTCTTGAGATACCCCTGTAAATAAAAATATTTTAAAAAATGTTTCGCATATTTATTTGATGAACCAAATTGTCGCGGGCTAAAATTAAAAAAAAAAATTATTTTTTTTAATCCTTACAGAAATCTATAAGTAATAATAAATGATAGAAAGGCCCCGGTTGGAATAAAATGACAACAATATTAAAACCATATTTACCTATATAGTGCTCCATTAATATTTTTTAAAGAACAGATTTTTATAATAGATACGTATAGTCATAGGTATTTTTCTTCAATCTCTAATAAAAAACATTTTTTATTAAATTTTTTTTATAACCCCTAGAAAAAGAAAAGTAGAAAATAAAAAAAAAATTGTAATTAGCCATAAGTGTCATCATGTACGGTAGCATACTGTTTAGTGTGGAATAATAAATTTTTTTGCTGAATCCTACTTGAAGCCGTACAGTTTTGTAAAAACCAGGACATTTTGAGTGTTTAAAAAAAAAATCTGAACTTATTTCCTCGCATAAGTTTACTACTAAGTTATCTATATTATCTAGTATATAAGTATACCTGAACTAGGTGAAATACACTTTAATATAAAAAAAAGAATCTATAAGTCTAAGTTTCGTTCAAACCCCCCTGTGTTCGGTTCGGTCGGTTAACGAACCTTTAGATTAAACTGCGGTTAACTGCCGAACTCACCGAACGCACCCACTATAGAATATAGGATATGCGTGTGTGTGTGTAGTGTGGATGATAAGGAAGGATAGGTAATAGGTAACCTCATCTTTATTGTTGCCCCTTATATATAAAACATTTTTCTTTTGCATCTGTATTGTATCTGTTCACGCACGTAATTTCCAGATTTATTTTTAATATAAAATGTCATTCATCCGTGTAGGCTTGCAAATCTTTGGAACTGCCAGTCGGAAAAGTCTGCAAAAGGTAGCGTAGTAAAATTAAGAAAGTAAATACATCACCTTTCTCAAAAATGTTTTTCTAACGGAGCAGTGTTGTAGGTTACATCTGTAAGGAGTATTTCGCAAAACTTTTGCCGACGTCAGGAAGTACAGGAGCAACAAGCGGAAGGTAACGAGATCGAAGGCACCGAGTCAAACATTCATTCCGACAGCGACAGATCTAAACCAATTCCTGTTGAAATCGGTATCAAATATATGAAAAGTGATGGCAAGTTATTTTTTATCATTATGTGATTAGGGTCGAGGACTGATCATGACACGCATTTCATAAGAGGTATTGTATCATTTGATTACAGCTTACAAAGAAACTTATGGATTAGAGCCAATATGGAAAAAGTACAGAAGAAACTACAAGGGCCAATTTGCTCCACCTAAGACTAGAAAAACTTGTGTAGTGAGCATCATTTATTGATTCTTGTTGATCATTCTTTTTTTTTTATCCATTAACTCTCGGTGTAACTTCACTATTCTAGAGGCAAGGATTTATAGCTACAAGTAACCCGTGTCCCATTTGCAGAGATGAGTATCTAGTATTGGATTATAGAAATACGGATTTGTTGTATCAATTCATTTCTCCGTACAATGGCGAAATAATTGACTGGAAGTAAGTTTTGGAAATTGCAATCGTTTTTTTCAATTTTAAGAGCGTCATGAATGTAAAATTTTTTTTTATATCACAGCAAAACTGGTCTTTGCCAAAGACAACATTTAAATTTACTGGTAGCTATACACAAGGCAAGAGATTTTGGAACTATATCTTTTGACGTACCGTTCCGACAGTATGATTATTCTGAATGGTGCAATTCAGAAGTCGCATTTTCTGATTCTAAGGAAAATAAGTAATTCAGTCAAATGGTTAAGTTGAATTAATAATCTACTCATTATGGAAGCTACTTTTGTTGTCATTGGAGGAGGCATTTGCGGTGTGTCCTGTGCTGAAAGCATTGCATTTCTTGCACCTGAGGAGAAAGTAGTTTTAATAACAGCGAGTTCAATAATTAAAGCTGTTACTAATGTCATGTCAATTGGAAAAACGTTAACACAATTCGATGTTGAAGAACGCTCATCAGATACTTTGTCCAATCTTTATCCATCGATCACTATTATTAATGACGTAGTAAAAAAAGTTGATACAAGTAAAAAAACTATCACTACAGAAAAAGAACAAGTTATAATATACAAAAAATTGTGCATTTGCACAGGAGCACGGCCAAAACTAATTCAAGACAATAATAGTAGAGTAATCGGACTTCGTGATACTGAGTCTGCTGAAAATCTCACGATAAAGTTGAAAAATGCTAAAAAAGTTGTTATCGTCGGCAATGGAGGAATCGCTACTGAACTTGTCCATGAAATAAAAGGTGTTGATGTTGTTTGGGTGATAAAAGATCGGCATATTTCAGCAACTTTTATTGACCCAGGTGCGGCGGAGTTCTTTCAAGAAAGACTATTAAACAAGGATCTAGATTACCAAGAGAAAACAGCAAACCGACCAAAATGGACTGTAAAAACAGAAAAATCAACTCAAAACGGATTTGGACCTTCACTTGGACCGCACTGGCACAATCAAATAAATCTTATCAAGGAAAATGTTTTGAAAAGGGTCGAAGTTGAATACGAATGTGAAGTATTACAAATCATAAATCGCACCGACAGCACTGATGATTGGCCTATTTACGTTGAATTAACCAATGGAAAAAAAGTGGGGGCCGACTTTATCATTTCGGCTACTGGAGTCATACCTAATAGCAACATATTAGGATTAGAACACTTGAAAAAAGGGAAAGATAGTGGTTACTCTGTTGATTGGAAATTAGAAACTATGGAAAAGGACATTTTTGCTGCTGGGGATGTTTGCTCGGCAGAATGGGATATTGCAAAACACTGGTTCCAAATGCGACTTTGGACTCAAGCTCATCAAATGGGTCGATATGCAGCGAAAAGCATGGTTTCAACTTTAAAAGAAGAAGACTTTTATCAAGACTTTTGTTTCGAACTTTTTACTCACGTTACAAAGTTTTTTGGCTACAAAGTTGTTTTAATAGGATTGTATAATGGTCAGAAACTTGGAAATAGTTATGACATTTTATTAAGAGTAACCCAAAGACACGAGTATGTGAAATTAATTCTTGTTGATGGAAAAATGCAAGGAGCAGTTCTTATTGGTGAAACAGATTTAGAAGAAATGTGTGAAAATCTAATATTGAACCAACTAGACTTAAGTCCATATGGTGAAGATTTATTAAATCCAGATATAGACATAGAAGATTACTTTGATTGAGTAGGAAATACTAAACGAAGCTGGATGGTTGAGTGTTAATAAGACTTGTATAAAATAAATGTTTAGTAATAAGTATTTTCTTTTTATGTTTACTCATCTTTATTCAATGTTTGTGCCCTTGCTTGGTAATTTTGATAAAAAATTATCAAAACATGCCTCTTTCACAGTAAAATGTCAAGTGACGATGACACTAGTTGACGAAACAATTTTTTAACATTAATATATCATGGATTAATAAATGGCTTATCCATCCATCATACAAATTTTTTTTTTTTTTTTTATTGGAAATTAGTAACAAAATATATTGAAAATACTTATCCATGATACAAATTAAAATCTTTGAAAATGCATACAGAATAAACATAAAATGTGATATCAATTACAACAGTAATAAACTGTGGAAACCTTATTTTAATTAATGATTTATTATGAAAACAAACTAATTTTACGCGTAAAATAATAATTTACCAACACATTGCATGGTGAACACTTATCAAAACATATGCTACAAAATAAATTATAATTAAATACAAGTTACAAAATCGGAAATGGCGTTAAATACTAATTGTAAAATTACTCGACATCGAATTTCACAGATTTCGTATTGTTATCGTTTTTAAAATAAGGACATGCAGGTTTTAAATTAGATTTGGAAGGCGTCGTATTGCAATTGGCGAAAAAATTTTTGACAACCGCAAAAGGTGTTGAACTTTTGTCGATAACTGAGTTTTCAATTACTGTATTTTCGGGATCGCCAACATCAGATGCCATGATTTCGGCAACGCTATTTTCCGGGGGCGATTTTTCTCGAAAAAGATCTTTTAGATCTTGCATTACAGAGTTGACCTGATCCAAAGCTTGAGTGATTTTTCCACTTACTTCTCTTGACTCGTATTGATGGCACAGCCCTTTCAATGTTTTGGAAGCAATTTCAATTTGAATAAAACATTGATGAATATCATCGCGACGCTTCAAAAAAACTGACTCATTAGTTCGATCGGCTACAGAACAATCAAGAAAAGACGTATCAATCGAAAATTGACTTAAGCTCTCGTTCAATTGCTTCTTAACTGGTGTCATATTTATCGAAATTCGACTACTACATAGTGAATCTGGCATGATGTCGCTGTCATCAAAGGGCTCCCACTTGTCTTCAGCATCTTGTAATTCTTTGATTGAATGTTCGAGTTCGTGATCTCGTAACTGACGAATCCAGTCGAGAAAACGCATAGGCTGCCAAAGGGTCTCCAGCATGTTATCCCTGTCACGGACGCGGATTACTGGCTGCAAGGATTTATCAACAACGATTTGCTGCTGATGGAACTCCTGCAATAAAAAGTATAAACATTATCAATAATTGAAAAAAAACTTGGAGGGGGGGGGGGACTTACGTAGTTAACACCAACATCTCTGCACGTTTCTGTGGCTTCTCTAACTAATAATTGAATTTCATGTGGACTAACTCCGCCGATCTTCATAGCATCGATACTCGTTTTGACCGACAAGGCAGTCTCAACGTCAGCAGTGGTTTCATTTAACAATCCTTCGAGCTCTTGAATAAAATTTGATTTGTATGGTGAAATATTTATTCCTGAATCTTCGATCTCAAGCCTCCTTATTTTGTTGCTAGTTTCTATTTCACTAGCAAGCAACTCTTTTTCGCGTTCGAGTTCTTTTTTCTTTTTATTTGCCTCTTCTAATTCCAATTTTTGCTGCTCGAGATTCGACCCCAGCTGCTTTATTTCACATTCGTAAGCGGACTTTTGTAGCTCCAATTGCATTTCCACTTCTCGTTTAGCATTCTCAAGTTCTTTCTTAGCTTTTTGTTTTGATTCTTCTAATTCTACTCTTAATCTGTAAAATATGCAATTTAGAATAATATTGCTTTATTGCGATGATGAAAAAATATAACCATTAAAATCTTACTTTTCTTCTTGGATTCGTAGTATCTCTTGATACGCAAATTCAAAGTCAATTGGTTGGAGAGACATTTGTGCGCTATCTTGATCCCCTTGAGAGTTACAAATTTTAAAATAATGATTGCCACCGATACAGAGTCGATCACCGTGATTTAACTGCACTCGTCCTCGAACCATCTAGCAAATATTTTTCAACAGGTAAGAATTCATTTTTTTTCGACCAAGCCATTTTTGTAACAAAGCAATATAATAATACCTCTCCATTAAGGTAATTTTCTGCATCCGGTTCTGGGTATAAAATCAATTTCCCATGGTCATTTTCGATTGTGCTGTTGATTGAATAAAAATATTTGGTAAGATATCTATTTTTGTTTATATGATACAAAGCATGAAAATACTTTGTAAGAAACAAACCATATTATCGTGGCTTTTTTTTTGAAGATACATTGGTTGCGTTCGATTTAGCGCCGAGCGCTCGTACCGTACCACAGTCGGTTTGCAGTCCGCTTTTTGCGAGCCAACTGTGGTACGGTACAAATGGTACGAGCGCTCGGCACTCAATCGAACGCAACCATTGTTTCATAAAAAATTGTACGGAATTATTTTCAAGCAGAAGTTTCTTACAACAATATGCAAACGGAAATATTGTTTTCACAAATAATCAGCTAAATCAAGCTTTTAAAACAATCTTACAAGTGCAATTTTAAAAATATGGTTCATAAAAAGACAAATGATTTATAATTGTACGCCAAAAAGATGATAAAAATAAATTACCACGATTGTTTGTACGAAAGACAAAATAACAAGTGTCAAGAGAGGGTTACAAAGTATTCTGATGAGTTTAATTAGCTGACGATTATTTGCTGATGTGAAAAAAAAACCATAAATTGAATAAACGTTAGGTTTATTTGCAATCATGTTCGGTTCGATTTGATGATCCAATCAATTATTAAACTGAAACGCCAAAAGTCACACATTTTCGTCTGAAAACTGAAATCTGACGAGAATGCATTATGTGTGTGCGTGTGCTGTGGTTCAAAAACTGACGGTACCAAATTGGGCCGAACTGAATCGAAAGTAATCGCAAATTAGCAAATTAACGTAACAATTTATAGAATAATTTCTTAACAATGAATCAAAAAATAATAACGCTGTAAATTTAAATTTTTGACTAAGCTTTACCGTGTCTGACGATAAATAAAATAAAAAAATTCAAATTAAATTCAAATGTACGCTGCTACAAACAATACCCAAAAGTAATTGACCATCTTATGCAACTCCAATATTTACCTTCAACGGTCGTAGAATGACCACTTAACTACGCTATTGTACGAAATGAAAAAAAAAAAAAAAAAAAAAAAAGTTAAAAACGTTATGTCAAATTGCATGGAGCAATCCGACTCCAAAGTTGCTCGTCACCCACCAATGTAGCAGTTTAATTAATGGGCCGTCCAAAACAATATCGATTTTCTTCTTGGATGGAGTGCTGGACCTAGGAGCTCTACCGACCCGTACGTGACCTGGAGGAATGAGATACAAGAGCGTGCCGGACAACATTGGATCAGCTGTAAGGTTTACGAGGCAGGGATGCTTTGGTGCCCCTCGGAAATCAAACTCTACAGCAACGCCGCAACGACGCAGGTACGCAAGCTCCGTGTCCTTTTTCGCCTGGGCCTCAAGAAGTTTTTCCTCCCAAGATCTAGAATATAATCAAGTTGGCTGGATGCCATTACAGCCTGGAAACAAATACGAGCCTCTCTTTTTCTCTCTTTAGTTCGTTCAGTGTCCGTCTGGATTAAGCAGGATTAATTTAGGAAAATACGAGGGTTTTTTGCCGATTGTCGTCGGATCTCGTCATACTCTCGTTCGCCCTGCAGGAACAGAGTTTCCACTGTGCAATGTATCCAGGAAATAAACAACAGATAACCGCAACAGAATAAGCAAAGTTGAAAAAAATTTGATTGAATAGTAGAGTGAGTTCACTGGTAACATGTACAGTAATATGACTGTGGGTGTGCGTGTGTATGTCACTGGGCGAAGGCTGTAATTATGTTTAAATTATTTTTGTATTTCAGTCTCCTTACAACTAAAATTGATCAAAATTCTTAAAAAAATTTAATCGCAGAATAAAAGAAAAAAAAAAAAAAATAATTTCAACGTCATTGATGATGAACATTAGCTTCACAATGCTGATAATACCTGTTTGTTGTGTAGGAAAACAAGAACCTTATCGTAGGATTAATATTATAAGGAAAAAAAAAAGACTTCTTATTGCGTTGCAAGAAAAAAAACGAAAAACAAGTAGAGTAAGCTTACTTTTGTGACACAAAGAGCTGGTCCTCCATCTTTTTTAGCTGATCCTTTAGTTGGTCAATT
This sequence comes from Copidosoma floridanum, assembly GCF_000648655.2. Next base: position 411,929 of record NW_019379628.1, read on the forward strand.
TCCTTTTGTTTGCTCAAAATTTCCTCCGCTGTACTGCCCGGGGTTTCATATGCGTCCAATAACTTCCGTGGCGTCACGCCCAATTGTTTCTCGTATACATCCCGCATACCCCTAAGCCTCTGAACTTCCGCCTTCAATTGTCTGATGAGCGTTGAAACACGAGAATAACAATAAATAACCCAAATAAGCCAAACATACCACTTCAAACCGTCCATCGTTTACCATTGTAGGGTAAAAAAAGAAATTATGATAAAAACTCATACATATCAATTAGAGACGAAAAAATTTAAGACTGATGTTGATCAAAAAGAAATGTATGGTAGATTTTATCAATGATAACACATTACAATCACCCGTTGTATTGATATAACAATTATTTCGAGCATTATCGTGAAATACGGGCATCAAATAGGATCAGTGATTGAAAAATTCTCACAAGATTACACACCGTCGTCCCTTACGAAAAAAAGTAAGATTCGAATTTTTCAAGAATCGTACTTTTTTGTTGGATTTTCCTGTGCAAATTAAAAATTTTTTAAAAATTTTCAAAACATTTTTCATTTATCATTAACCTTCTTGGTGATTTAACAAGCTAACTTAAAGACTGCTATGCTGATATCATCGTAATAATTTTTTTTTTAATTCACGTTTATCGAAAAAGCGGCTTTTTTTTCGTAAGGAACGACGATATTGATCTTCTGTTCAAAAGTTATCAAGTAATGCCAAAGATTGAACGCATTGTGCTCCCACCTGTTCTTGTTCCAATAGTAATAATAATAATAATAATAATAAAAGACAGTCATACCTTATAAGCCTATCGTGAGGATCTTCGTTGATTCGCACGCGATTGACGATCGCACGGGCTTGGCAGGCATATCTCAACGTGGCCAGCGTTTCCTCCAGATGTATGTTGGCCGGCGAAACCGTGCCGAGCATAGCCGTGCGAGAATTTCCGCCGAGACTCTCCTGAAAATAATTGACATGTATTTTTTTTGTGTTAACGTATTGCTCACGTGGTAGTAGCCACCCCTCGCCCCATTTTCTTTACCATTCGGAAAACACAAAAACAAATGTGAACAAAGTAGTTTTTGTTTGGTTGATAAGCCGGCTGGTTTGCGATAAGACAATAATGAAAGGTGAACGTACAGCATGACGAAACGACGCAAATAATGAAGTTTTAGCAGGTATAATGCACAAACAGGACTTACGAAGAATCGCCAGCTTTAGGAATACTTTTTTATCACATCCCTGACTGGTTGCAGTGATTGAGTGCAATAAATTATTTGAGACACGCAGAAAGCTTTTAATACGCACCCATTTCAAAAAGTTGATGATTAAATGCAACCCGATCAATTAACAAGTTAACGTGGGATTGCGTAAAAAGTTGATAGATGACCTATTTATAAGTTGATAGATGACTTATTTATGTTTTGTTTTATCAGTGCTGTTAAACTTTTGTTGACAAAATGAAAAGTTATCAATTAAACAAATGATTTCAATTTGAGCAAAAAGGTACGCTTGTCACATTCACGTGACCGTTTTTATCTGCAAAGGTAGGTTTAAAGCAATCATGTCGCTTCAAAATAAATAACAACTTGATACAATATAGTCACGTACCTACATATGCGAGAGAGAGGAAGTTACACGTTATGAATTTGTAATAAAATTTTGTGGCCATTATCATGTCATGCCAAATTGGGAAGACCCATCTTAACTGTGTATTAATCGTACTTGTTATTGAAACGAGGATTCAAATATTCACGTGAAAAATATAAGGAAAAAAATGATACTTTTTACACGAGTCCCCGTAGAATATCATCGAATTAAAATAATATGCTTGCAAGCATTACCACGCTTATATTTGCAACTTGAAGAAAAAAAAAAAAAAAAAAAAAAAGTTGTGCCAAATTGTATCGAGGTATATGAAAAAAACGGTGTGGATTAAATTTTTATAAAATTGTCAACCAATACCAAACAGATTACAATCAGAATAATCAGTACTTAATTAGTAGTAGATAATTAGAACTATACGGATAAATCATTATTGTGTATAAAACACTGTGAAATTGAAAGATGATAATTGTTACAAAATGGAGTTTCGATAAAATCGCTAAAAAATTATCGCTGTATCAATAGTAATAAGACTTTCAGTTTTTACTTTAGAATATATATTCTAGTGTCACGTATACAATTTCAGGTATTCTTAAAATTATTTTTAATTTTTCGCACAGATTTGTGTATTTTTGTCGTAGAGAGATAGGTACATTTCATTTGGAACATACATTTTTGCAATTCCATTCAAGGGCATTAAAATAAAATTTTTTTGCTTTTTTTTCCTATTCCGTAAATTGGCCACGTTACACTCGTACTACGTTTTTTTCAATTAAAATTGTTTGTAGAAATATTTATTTCAGATCATGCAAAAGGACATAATTTTACAACTCCGAATGTATTCCTGCTATTAACGTTATTCGATACATGACATTACATTACATCTACATATGCACGCTCCCACGCACACGGAGTGTATAAAACAAATTGAAAAATTTGTGTTCTCGCGATTACGTAAATGCAATCAAAGATCGTAAGGTACAACAAAAACAAAAAAATACAACGTACTTGGTAAAAAAGCATTAACCATGGAAAAAAAAACATACGACTCATGATTATTTTGTGACAGTCGCATAAGCATACACAGCAAAATATACTAATTTATTACGTTTACATGAGGGTAGCAACTTAGGTATGTGGCAGGTATGTAAAATTTCTGCAGAATTACGAGGTATAGCGATAGGACGCATAGTTTTCAATGGTTCTCAGTAAAGACTATGTAAAGATTATAAATGCACATTTGATTACAAGTGCAGATTCCAAACTTGTGCAAATTTATTTTATGAAAACTTAAAAAATAAATTATAAAATATTTACAAAATATTGACGCAAGTGATGTACTACACGAGTGACAAATACGTCTTCTACCCCTGCGAATAAGGGAGCGATACTAGTATACATTTACGCCCGAGTTGCATACGTCATGGTTTAGTCTGAAGGTAAAAGAAATACTTTGCCACGAGTGGCTAATATAATTTTTAGAAGCTGCATGTATTTTTACTAAAATTATTATAAATCGAAGATAATTTTTTCTCGTACAATCGAAGAAAAGTAATTTATAACAAATATGGCAAATGTCCATTGCACATCTATGTAGTCAAAATTGTATGTATGAAGACAAATACAAAAAATTTACTGACAGCGTAAATAATTAAATACAAAAAAAAAATGAAGATTAGCATAATAATTACGATTTTTTGGGTCATTCATAATGAATCTGACGTTACGTTGAAGAGTTCGACTACCATAACTTTGTTAGAATTCGTAATCCGTTATCCAAAAACTATCAAAACAGTACACTTGTATGTTTAAATTGGTTAGAAAAATTAAAAACAAAACTATTAATATATAAACATAAATTTATTTTATATACTTATAAATAAGACTCTTAAATCATTAAATTCGATATGAAACTTTTTACTCTCTACTAAAGTTATGAAAACAACATTGTTTGTACAGCTGATTTGAGAAATTTATCGTGACTTTTGTCATACTGGCCGATCTTTCTCGCAAAAAATATTGGTTTTAATCATATAAATATAGCCATATGATGCTTCGAAAATATGTTGGATTAAAAATATGAACGAATATAACGTCCAAATAATTGGTGTAATTACGCAAATTCTTACAAATCTTTCAAATTTCGTACGCTTACTGAAACCAATTAAACAGAAGTCACTAGGGGGGGGGGGGGAGAAAGAGAGATAATACAAAAAAGTGGCGGTGCAAAGTGAAAAAAAGACAAAGAAAAGAAAAAAACGGTAGAACTGGCGAATAAGTAAATGAGAACAATCGAGAATCAATGTACAGATTTTAGTGGCATAACTTACTGCGTATAACTGAGAGTACGTGTGCAAAGGAATAAGAAAAAGAACCAGTAAGAAATAAAGATAATAAGAGTAATAATAATAATAAACAACATTCCTCTTCTTGTGACACACTTGAATAAAAAGAGAGCTGACCCTGAGGTATGATTATTCTCGTGTTGGTTGTACAGTGGAATTACATATGTAGTGCACTGTGCATATATATTATGTGTATGAATAGCACCTATATGAGTAATGTCATCCAGGGATGCCTAAACAAAAGTACCGATTTATTACTTGTATACTGTAAAGAAATCTACGTCTCGAACAAGACTGCCGGTGCCACGGCCACTATCATGTTTTATCAAAGTGCATGTTCACGTTCAAACAATATTCAAATATCTGTACGTGTTACTTTTAAATGTTCGAATTTGTTGTAACATCTCCGCCTGTGAGATAATAATACGTACCATACCTTATTTACATTCAATGATGTACGATTTCATTATAGAAGAAGCAAATGTGCTTTCCTAACTTAATTTTTCCTAATAGAAAAGAAAATTGATGATCTTAGGACATTTGAAATTTAATATAGTCAACAAGACAGATAAATAATACATCATGTACGTCAACTGATTTTTTGTATTAGTGACAAAATTTGTTGAACATACAATTGTAAATAATTACCAAAAATTACCATACACTGTACGCGGCATAAGGTACGTATGTATGTATATGTAAATATAACATGGGTATCATTAATGCAGCAGAGCCGTTCTGTATCATGTTTGCAGTGACTTAAATTACACAAACAATATACACTTTGATAATTAAAAAAAAAGTAATTTTAACCAACGAAAACTTTTTCTTTGACAAAAGCTGATCAAAAATCGAAAAGGAGGTAAATGAAGCTCGTGTGGTTAAAAAAAACTTGAAAATGATATTACTTATGTCAAAAAAAATTATGATATGTTATTATCAATACAAGTAATTTGAGCACAGATTTTTTTTCATATCTCTCAAATGAAATATTGCTTGTAAATGTTGGTTGTGACTTTTGTTTTTAACCCCTACAGGTTTTATTCGACAGCTAAAAGCTAAGAAAATGTATTGTAATGTAAATTTTTTGTGTTGACTCTTTATCGAATAAAGCTAAAACTGTGAGAAATAATATTTTTCTTTAAACTTAATTGAAAAAATGGAGGACAAGGGTTGTACTGTCGATTGTAGTTTAGTTTCGAGGACGTCGAATAAATTTTGGAAAAATTGTATGACAATATGTGTCAATGTAACTTACGCATAAATCTTAAAGAATGTATAATTAGCGATAAAAATTTAAAGACAAGACAATATCAAGTGTATTTCGCCACGAATGGTGAATTTTGATAAAACTCGTCAATTTGAAGAGAAAGCTCAACTCAAGTATCACGAATAACTTTTTCTCGGAACATTTGATTTGGACACAATGGGTCTTATTGAAAGTTCTTCTGGCACTTATATTGATTTTTGATTAGTCCTTGTCGATGCAGGGAAAGGTACAGGAGAAGGATGAGACGAGTTAAGCGATATAGGGATATTTCCGGAATTCCAATCGGATGTCTATTATTATTGTTATAATACTATTTTTTTAATTTTAAAGCACAGGTCGAGGCATAGGCACCAGGATTGAAACTCCTGTTTTGGTCAAGGAGCGACAGCTAACAGATCCGCGAAATCAACGGCCAAGGCGAGCGATGACTCGAACGGCCAACAGTCCAAGCACTAAGTATAAGTATACGTGGCCGAAGCTGCTCAACTTTGCCGATTGACCAAGCCGCTCTTCCATACACGGTTGCACCACAGTGCACGCATACATCGTGTCGATATGCGTATAGGATTAAAGCGTATATTCGCATATGTATATATATTATGTACAACACACAACACACCAACAAGTCGCGAAGAGAAACGCGCAGTTCTTCCCCCAGTAGGAGAGGTGGCAATGGTAGGGGGGGAACGCCAGCCAGCAGTAAACTCACCAACGGGTTATATATATCCGTGCGCTAGCAGTACGATTCGCTTAGTTTACCCGAGACGAGCCCATTCGATTACTGCCATTATAATACGTAATAAACGTACCTATCTATCTTATCGGACGATAAGGGCGAAAAAAAGGTTGTCCCGAATGTATTTTCGCGACAAGCAGTGGCGAGCGGTACGGTTAAACGACACCGTCCTATTTCTCTCGAATGAGTAGTTGATTGAGAAAATGAACTGGAACGAATTCGTGGTGGTAACCGAAAAAGTTCGTTTTGAGAAAAAATCGGGCTGAAGAAGAGTCAAGGTGCATATAAGTAAATGAATAATAGACGACGAGCCGAGTGATAGGGCCAGTTAGTTATTCAGGGTAACAAAGAAGAAAATACAGCTGATGGTGCGAGGGGACTCTCGTGCCTCGAAGCGGTGAATGCTGCCGGTTTTGCAGAGCTCCAGATCGCAGGAGTAAACAAAGACGTCGGTGAGGCCTAGAACGTACTTGGTGCGCCGTGCCGCGTACAGTCTCCGTACAGAAAATCGGCTGTGACCGCTAGCAATTTATCGGTACAAACTATACTGATTCGACATTACGCGGCGTCTCGCCCGACTTGCTTATCTCGAGCAAAAGGTAAGGTCTCCGTACTGACATCTCTTTTTTTGCTCGTACAGCTTACACCGAGAGAGACAAAAATTATTAAAATTACCGAGGTACAACGCTCAAGTACCAAGTGTTTATTGACTTAATAAAGTGAACAATTATTATTTTTATCGCTAATTGTGATAGAAAATTTTACAACTTGGGCACAGTATGAGTTATTGGCCAGTATGGTAAATAATAATAAAGACCATCTGGACAGCGGAATAATACTATTTGTCGTTCAAGCCCAGTAATTTTTACAATATTTGTTTCTCTTTGTGTACCATGAGTAGCATAAGGCATCAACCAAACTGAGAATTTTACTACCCGTATCAGCTTGGCCACTGATGGTGCTACGATTGCTCCCAAAAGTACATTGACGGAAGGTGCGAAAACTCATATAAAGGGCCAAAATGGATCTTGTTTACATTCCGGATGTACTGACATTTGGATTCTTCAGGAATCCCCAGTACCGCGATTACGAGCAATCGTGGAACAGCAACTATTTTAGCAACGGTAGGATATTACGTTTTATTATTATGTTCTTACGTAACGTATCTTTTCGATTTTTTTTTTTTTTTAATTTTTACCACTTTTCATAAAGTTTTTCTTTGCTGCTCGCTTTTTTTTTTTTTTTTTTTTTTTTTTTTTTTTTATTCCGCAAATGCGGATAATATACGATTTAAGAGCTTAACCATGAGATACGTCATGCATCTTGTATCCAAGATTACAAGTAGGCGTATCGATGAGTGATTATTGAACAAAGTCGAATGTATCCGTTTATGTGCAGCCACGTTGATCGATTGAAAATAAAAAAAAAACCTGTCATTTGTTTGGCACAAAGCTTCCTTGCATTTTTGTATTGTTTGCTATGAATTACGTACTTAATTTTTCATTAATTATCTTTTAGCGTAACAACAGCTGTCCGCAATCGTTGTAAAACTAACAACCGGTAACATATCGTTTATTTACTGTTTTCCCGACTTTTTTCCCTAAGATAATGCATTTGTTGATTTGGAAGTTTGACAAAAAAAGAACTTTACTGGTATTTATCAGTAATAAATAAAGTGATGTCACAAAAGTAAAATTACTCTGAACCCAATGACATGGTGTAGACTGAAAAGGTGTAATCAAGGTAAGCCGAGACGTCAAAGCATATACCTTTGGAAAAGATAACAAAAGTTGCAGTTAAATGTCATAAACGCTGATCATTCGCCGGATGAAAAATGAAATGCACAGTTTAAGGAAATTTGCATTATTCGCCGAGTGGGTGAGATTCGGGGGGAAGGCTGGCTCTAGGCGTAACTTTTAAAGACCCATTTTCTCGCTGGCCTCCAGTATCCAGCGTCCAGTGTTTTTGTCGGACGAAAAAAAAAAAAAAAAAACCCGCTGTTGTCAAAGCAGTCCCCGGATGTTTTTTCAGCTCAACGATCGTTTATAGCTTCGAGTTCGGTTTCTAGTTGAACACATTCAGCTTCCAGAAAGGAAAGCTAAAATACTTTATCAACACCTTTTTTTTTTTTTTTTTTTTTTTTTGCCACGTGCTGACCAAGATGCTAGATGCTAAAACGCCGCTAGTTCGACTAGCTGAACGCACAGCATGCAGCGGACACACAAACCGTATTATTAATTATACCAAATATTAAGTTGTTTTGTTTAGAATCAAGGAATACATTAAAGAAAGTATAGTCTTGTGTCAATCTTTGACTTAACGTACTGATAAGAGGGATTTACATCTCCCGTAGCGGCCCTGTACCTCGGTTTTTAACTAACATATTACCAACTTGGACTCAAATGATGTTTCCCGGGACAGTAGAGCCGAGAGTGTAACAAAGTCATTGTGAAACCCGTGAAAATTGAAAAAATTTGTTCAATGTTGTTTTCCGACCCGTGGCCATTAAAGTGCAAGCCAACGTTTCTGTTACAACACGTTCTCAGACCAACCTGGTACGGCATACGAGCCGAGTTGGCTGTGCCTCGTGCGAAAATTAACTTGAAGCCTAAAAAGTGTATACGGACGGAGAGTAATACAATTACACCTATACCAAGCGGTCGCATAGTTCATTGGCCTTAACAACTTAAACAATGGAATCTATTGAAATAATAATATTAATAATTAAAAAAAACTATTTTATTTGACAGAATGTATTATAATGTTTTGCTGGGCAAGAACAATGAATTCAAATGAGTATTTAAAAAAAAGAAAAAAAAACGTAAACGAGGATGTACCATACTATATAGGTCTGACATCGTATACCTATAATTGAAGTATTAGTCGCGCCATGCATTATTATTACCTTTTCCGCATAAAAAAATACTGTGAATATGATAAATTGGCTTCTTCTTGTTAGGTATAACAAGATTTTATTTAACTGATCGGTGTAAGAATCAAACATAGAGAAAACAATAATTGTATTAATTGCAAGTAATGCATTGTAATTGATGGGACTCGAAGAAATCTATGAAAATTTTAGGTTGTCTTTAAAACGATTACTAATATACAATTATATACTGTAGGTATACTTGGCTATATCTGGTGCAAAAGATGAAGTTGATTATTGCTACGATCGTTAGACAGTAGCGATTTTTTGTATTGATGTATAGATACACGCAATAGTCCCACACTTGAGGAAACGAAATTCAAGGTTTTTACTTTGACTCGGATCTCGGATAATATGTGTAAACAACTGCGATGTTGACGTCTAGAAAAAGTATACCTCTAAAGAGTCGGCGCCTTGAGAATATCGGGCGGGCACGTAATAATACATACCTATATGCGATCAAGGGCTTTGGGACTTTTTCTCCTCACACGTTATGCGCATACATCCGTATACGTATAGACTGGGCCCGCCCCCCTTGATCGTATACATTATAATATATAAAAGTACAGATATAACGACGCCACGCGGCGAGGTGCTTACTCCTGACTTCTCTCTCTCTCTCTGTCTCTCCTTCTCTTTCTCGTTCGTTCGCAAATAAAATTTATAAATAGGTTGCAAAGCCACGTCGGCAAAACTGTTTCGTTTTGTGTGGTAGATGTGACGATGTGCCTATATTTTCACAGGCACGTCGGCGATACTCAAAACGCACGTTTATCGGAATTTTTTATTATGTAGCAATACATCGATTAACGATCCAAAATCATTTGCCAGTTGTTAATTGACAACCTAGGAAATTGTTGGATAAAATGATAACAAAGATGACTTTATCAATTTTCAATTTTTTTGGTGTACATCACCGCTCCATTATATTTTTATTATTATTATCTTCACCATCATCAAAATATCATCAACGTTATTGTTGAAGAGGCTTAAAATTTCAGGTAACTGTTATTTATTGCAGTTATAAAAAAATCGCAATGTTCGCCATTCTTATCTCCTGAGAATCAAATTAGTGAATGGCTGCAAAAAGGTTTTGGCAGCTACTAACGATTTATCAATGCGCGTGTAAACAAATTGCGTTTTAAATTCAATACTTTTGCACTTTCGAGTCATGACGAAAATATATACGATTAAGATTGGAGTCATCCGGTTACCGCATATTTTTTGCCCTCTCAATCGATTTTTTTAATCACATTGATTAATATTTTTTCATTTCTTTTATGCTCTATACTATCGTCAATTACAAAACTTATCGAAAAAATTACTAACGATCTATTCAATGTTGTTAATCGATTTAAATCCAGCTGATCTAGTTGTAGTCTATTTTGAAAAAAAATGTATATTTACATATAAGTATATAAATAACATCAGTTTTTTTTGTCGGAAAAAATGAGATGGTGCAAAGATCATTTACAAACCGCGTAATCATAAAGTAGCCCGTAAGTATCTTAAAACTGTAAATCGCCAAGAGTCATCGGATTACGACGAAGCGATAATACCCACTTGATTATACGATACAAGTACATAGATGGGTATCTTGTACTCCGGGGTATGTACATGTTCTGATTACAGCATGTAATCGGTCTATTTATGAGTAGGTGTCCCTGGGAATTTGTAATGCATTGTTCAAGTTGAAAAAAAAAAAAAAAAAAAAACACTAAATAATGATGTACTGAAATTTCAGACAAGAACGCTAATCGTCATAATCGCCAGCAGCAGCAACAAAAACAACGACGCGACGGTTCATCGAGCAAAGAGTCCTGCCAGCTGTGCCAGGAAAACAAGCGACGCAGCCTAGCGGCGTATATACGCAACAAGTCGCGTAACAAACCTTGTAGCGAGATCTGCGAGGAGGTCGAGGAGGAGGTGCAAGAGGAGACGGATGTAGCTTCGGCCGCGGTTCGGCATCAGAAGCACCAAACGGACAACAAGCCCGAAAGCAATAAGCAGTCCGCGGATGCTTGAAACCAATCACGGCCGCTTCTGCAAACGCGCACTTATACATCAATATATATTATCTATATGTACAAAAACTGCTTTACCTTGTAAATACGTTGTGTTGTATGGTAATGACGCGTGATTTTGCTGACGAGAGGAATACGTTATACCTATAGAGAGGTGCATGAGCACTGATGTACGTATAACAAGCAAGTGTGGACGGGGTATGGAAAAACTAATGCCGAGTCTCTTGCAGCCAGCGCAGCGCAACTTATAATAATACCTATATACTCTATACTTTGGCGCGTGTTTTTGCGTTTCGAACGTAGTTACGTTGTTCATAAACAATCGTATTCACCTTGATGATTCATGTGTACCTATCCGTAATCACACGCTGATTTCACGATGCATGATAAACATCAATCGTAGCGTTTGATGCTGTGTTACTCTTGCTAATGATGATGTGTACTTTTTTTAATTTTATGCAATGGTAATTATAGCTACTTGAGACATTTGAGTACCTTAGAACATAAGCTACAGTACTGTTTGCGAGCCCATGGGCGTATATAAATAATACAAATGTACAATATTGGTTGAAACATATACAGGTCCACGCAAATAAGTTTCGACGCTGTGGCTAATTTTTTTTAATATTTTCCATTTCAAAACATAGTATATGGATGAGAAAAAAATTTACATACATCTTTACCCTAAAGTTATAATATTTTAACTGTACAGTTGTGACCAGCTATAATTTTTACCGTATAATCTTCGTGGCAGAAAAATTCATACGCTGTTTACTGTGAGGATTGGATAATTTTTCCTTGATTTAACGCGAAGCTATATACGGTACAATTTACGATTTTTTAATTTTTTTTTCACCGTATCTTTATTTTCGTTCATCTACGTACAAAACGACTGTATATAGCAAAATTTTTTGTTTGACCAAATAGCATAGCAAAACGAAAGGTGTACACTGTACTGATTAATTAAACAAAAATAAGGACCAAGTTTTGCGCACCTCAAAGGAAAAACAGCTTATGTTACGTAGTTGATCAGGAAAATCAGTAGCAAAGGCAAACGTGACCCTACGAAAAAAGTGTTACGTTTTTAACGAAATTAAATTAATTACACCAATCGATTCATCGTTAATTTCCCCATCCCATGGCGTTTTTATAAATTTCAAATATTATTTTGAGGCTTCCTTCTATTTAAATAAACATCTATGAAACGATAAAAACAAAAAAGTTGTCTGGTACGAATAAAAAAAAGAAAAAGTGACACAAATTTGGGTTATTGGGTTACTACTACTTTTCGCCGTCTTTTATGCCGAGTCATGTCAGCCAGCAAGCCCCTAGGTTGCAATAAGAAAAAAAACCTTTCGCACTTGCACTTTACTTTCTTTAGAAATAGCGTGAGCTGAAAATGAATACTTAAAAAAAAAATAGTTTTTATCCTTTGATGTATTTGACCTTTTTAACTATTGGATGGACATATGCCACCACCATGTTGTTGTACCAATAATAATTAATAAATCACTTATCAAAAGATATTCTTCAAATGCTATAAGATTAAAAAACATAGAGAAACTGTTTTTTAATGATATTAACCGATTTTTTTTCATTCAACTATGAGTTTCAAAATTGCAACGAATTGATATTGGTCATTTAGGTAAAAAAAAAAAAAAAAAAAAAAAAAAAAATATGAAATTTTGAAACCTTTGATTAAGGTAAATAATCAATGCTTCGGTACTTGCTCATTTTTTCATGCTAAAATTCAAGTTTTTTTTTTTTTTTTTTCTTTCAATTCCGTTCGATATGTGATAAATATTTGTAATGTTTTAAAGTAAGCAAAGTAAAAGCTGTGTTCCGGAAGTCAAGTTCATCGCTTACCAATAAATCGTCACTTAAATCAATGTCTTATGTATTTTCAAGAATATCTGTGTTGTAGGTAGTTACCGATAAAAATTTTTTGAAAGACGAGGCTTGAGAAAAGCAGTCGCCGACCACCCACGCAAGAGGTAAGAATTAAGAAAATTAAGCAGCGCATGCGTCATTTGCACACCACACACACACACGCATCAACCACCTTTAGCATCAAATTTTAAGCAGAGTCCGAGATCAATTCATTTGAAACTGAAAATTACGATTTTTTAAAGAATTAAAATAACGCTGGAGCTAGTTTCAGATTTTTTTTTGGGTTTTATAAACAAATTATAATCATGTAAGTGTAAAATTATATATGTATATTCCAAGTCAACGAAAGTTCTAGATATTACGTATCGTGAGTGCCGTGGGTTCGCATAATATAATCGACTGCGTCGAGTTCAAACCAACAGTATATATACTATATAAGAGTGACGTTGTTGTTGTTATGTCCTGCCACAGGAAAGTGATATCAAACCTCAGAGCGATAAAAAAACCCCTCAAGTTTCCTCGAGATTTTGACGAAAAATACAATTTTTACTCAAGTAGTTCAATTGTGAGACATAACTTGTGCGTATACAAAAGTACGAATTAAATAAAATGGTGTGGAAAGCAATAAAAGAAAAGTGTCATCTCCAGGTTAAGAGTGGTAAGTTTTCAAAGTGACTCGGATAATGAGCTTCGCGGTCGGTAAAACTGATTAACCGTGAGAAACCGTACTTTTTAAACTAAACACACTCGTGTATTTTTATTTCAGAACCGAACAATGACAAGCCAAAGTCATGTGGCAATAGCTACTGTAAGTGCGGTGATCAGTGCAAGAGATGTGGCACTGATTGCAAATGTTCCACCAAGAAGGTCTCTATTCGCCTTCCAATGTTTACGTATTATACAGACACAATGCATTAAAAACCGAGCAAAGAAGTTTTCTGGAAAAATTCCATTCTATTTACACCGTATTATTTGAAAAAAATTTTCTCATTTTTCCATCAAAATAAATTGATTTTGGCACTACTAGTACATAAAAATAAACAAAAAAATATTCAAGTACAAGGAATAATTTACCTTTAAAAGCCACGTCAAAACAGATTCACGGTATGGAACAAAATTGCGTTTTTTGTCATTTGTACTCTCAGCGAGAGATCCAATAACTTTTCCCAATGTGAGAAGCGATTTATTTATCGACACACCTTCCTAGAAATTAAAAAATGGTACATTTGCTCGTAAAATAATGTATCAACAATATTTGTTTTCATTTTATAAAAATACAAAAGCTTACCCTTAATCTGTCACCACTTGCACATGTATTGCTCAACCTCTCACTTCCAGCAAGATCAACCAAATTTATTTTACTACGCTTTCCAGCATCTTCTATTTTACTAGTTGATAATCCTTTAGACGTTGTCTGTGTTAAAATTATACTAAAAATACTGTGAGATCTAGAACTTTTTTCATTCATTCCAGTTGCTGCTGTGGCCCTCTGCGAGTTCCCAACTTTTAACCACGTCTGACCACAATAATCAATATTTATAAGAAATACTTGCTACGTTGTCAACAATATTGTAAAATGAATTTTAATTTTACCTTTAAATCCTCATAGCTTTGAACACTGTGCTGGCTCAAGTCAACAATGTAAGGACCAAAGACAGGATGTTCTCTTACTTTAAGTGGAGCTCTTTTGTTGCCATTGTTATTATTACTTATGAGAAGATCATGGATCTTTTCGTTGTAAATCTCAAAGTAACTTATTTCAACGGTAATATTGTTTTTATGATCTAGCGATATTCGTTGAAAAATTTCATGGCAAAATCTTGGAATAATACCAGCATCAGGATGAATATCAATTGAATTAGGCTGACTTGGCTCTGGACCCATCATGCTGTAACTTTTTCCGGAACCAGTCTGGCCGTAAGCAAAAAGACAAACATTGTATCCTTCAAATGCATTTTGCACCAGTGGCAAACCAATGCTGTTGAATACTGTTTCTTGACTTGCATGTCCAGGTTTGGATGAATCATTGTTTGAAAAGAAACAATGATCATACATAAAAGTATGTTTTGACGTGTCACAATCTACGATTATGTTTTGACAATTTACTTCTACAATGGATGTAATCTTTGGTTCAGCTTGCTCCCTGAAATTATTTTAATTTTGATTTTATTTAGTTGACAATTAAAATGTATCAAAAATTCAAGCCAAAGTTGCCACTAAGTACTTACTTATAATTTAAGGGTCTAACTCTAATGCCTACGTTTAAATTACTATTTTCTCCTTCACACACAGTTTGCTCTTCAATTCCATTTTCAAACTTAGCTTTTGGAGTCTCCAAATGCACAGAGTTATAGCAATCTGGAGTTTGAGGTAGAACGTTATCACTAAGGAAGCGCTTCATGGGCTTGCGTGCAGAATTGGTACATGATTTTGTACTTGAAACATTTTTTGGCGTACAAAAATGAGTAACAGGAATTTTCTCGCCAGAAAGTCTTGGATTTGATCCGTTCTTGTTAACTTTGAGTCTCTCATTTTTAGTTGGTGTCTTGTCTTGCAACACGTCTTCTGATTGGGATCGTGGAAGGTTTCTGAACATCTTTTTTGGAGTTTTACTCAGATTTTGCGTTACATTTCTAGTTGCACTTTGTTCTTTGGGCTTATTATTCTGCGGCAAATTATGAACTAAAGTCCGTTTGCGTGAAGGAGATCCCAGATTTGTGTTTGACTTGGCATTCGACGTTGAGTTACTAAAGTAAAAAATGATTCCCTTTTTATTAGTTACCAAATCCAAAACTTATTTTTATAGGTTTTTACAGAGGTTACTTTGTAGGAAAGATGATAAAAATTGAAAACGATTTAGAGATGCGTGATTTGATGGATGCAATTAAATGATTCAGTGGTTGTTCAGGTATACATTAATGAAATGTGCGAGTTGCTACTGGTATTGAAAGAAAAACTCACGGCGTGTTACAAGGCTTATTCTCTTTGTTGAAGTTGTACGGCGAACTAGAGAAGATGGCATTGCAAAATCCGCGTTGTCTCGCGGGTGTCTGTTCAGCGTTACCTTGGGACATTATACTTATTCCATCGGCCGCGAAGAAAACGAAAAAGAAACTCTCTTTTTTTTGTGCAAGAAATGCAATAGAAGCATGCAGTACTTATTAGGCGTTTAAATTATTCATGCAACAAGATGATGCGTATAACCTTCCGAAACGACCGCCTTTTTTCTCAGCTTGACAGTTCACCAGACTCATGGATCATCTGCTTGGGAAGACTGCTTATCCTGAATTCGAGGCCGAAGCCAAAGGTGAACCCGAGTTTATAACTATACAGATATATGAATATTTCTGTACAATACAAAGGTGCAATGGACTGTTGAGATTCTGTCGTCGATTTTCGGATAAAAATATAACTACACTTGACGAGCTCAACTTTAACGAATTCTGTTTTAAACTTTTTAAAACGCGTTATGAGTATATATATCATACACTTTAGTCAGTTGGTCATGCAACATGCAAGACAAATGCAACGGACGTCCATGTCCATGATGGGTCGTGCAAAGCGATTGGTTGATATGCGCAGCACTTTTGGACGCTTTTTGTTGGCGAAATTGACGTTATGTTGGATACGTTGTTTTCAGTGCAATTTTTCAAAAATCTGACTTATACTTAAGTCTGATTAGTATAAATTATCATTTTTAGCCATTAAACATATCTAGAAAAATTATGTTTTTTTTGGTCGATTGTACGGGGGTAGGCTACAAAATTAGGTCCTTACACGTTTTGTCTCGGGGAACCGGGACCGACAAACGACCAATTTTGGGCTAAAGTTTAAACGAACCTACCGACGTTCCAACTTTGGTATTGAATAAACCTTATGTCTTATACATCACGTATATATACTATACGGCTTACATGACTCCGCCACGCACTAAGGTATAGTAAGGTGGGATTGGGTATACTTAGGTGGGAAGAAAACGTCAACAAACAGAGAGGATATGCATTAAACGTGTACCTATTACCTATATATCTATCTACAGCCAACAGGTTATATTTACTTAGCGGAGGCCGAAATATTGTGTATTGTTTTTTTGCTACAATTGAGCACAGATTTTTGTAATTTACAGCATAATAAGCTAATGTTTCAACAGGTACGCGCAGCGTGCATCCAGTAAGATGAGGGATCCTGGCAAGGATGCCAAGAACGAAGATAAGGGCTCCTGGGTCAACACGATCTTCATTACATTACTTGTGCTGGTGATTTTCTTCAGTTTTCCGGCTCCTGTCTCTTCCCATGAACACTCTAACGAGCCGGCAAGTTTCAAGTACTCTAAACAGGCTAATGAGGGCTTCCAGGACAGACGATCTCAGGGTTATGAGCGTGACCACGGGCACGAGCACATTGAGGACGGTGAGAAGCCGCACTGGAGGCCAGAGTCAAACTATTATGGGCACGACGGCGATGTGTTTATTCAAGCCATGGGATCGACCTTTCTTATATCTCTTGCTCCATTTATTTTTCTATTTTTTGTGCCCTTAAACAATACCAAAGAATGCGAACCCCTGCTCAAGGTATTGCTAGCGTTTGCTTCTGGTGGTCTCTTGGGCGATGCCTTTCTTCATTTAATTCCTCACGCCCTTCAACATGATCACAGTCAAGATCACAATCATGATCACAGCCATGAACACAAATCCGACGAAGGACCCAAAGCGCATAGGCATGTACATGACATGAGCGTGGGTCTCTGTGTTCTAGGTGGTATCATTACATTCTTACTTGTCGATATTATTGTGCGTTTGATCAAAATGGATCATGTACATCATCACGATGAAGGATCCAGTATAGATAAAAAACTAATCAAGAATAAGAAGGAAAATGATGAAAAGATTAGTTGTAGCAAAGAAAAAAATGATGAAAAAGAAAGTAGGGAGTGCAAAGAGCAAAAGCAGGATATCAAAGTAGCGGGCTACTTAAACTTGGCTGCAGACTTTCTTCATAATTTCACGGATGGCTTGGCGATAGGTGCCAGCTACTTGGCAGGAAATAATGTTGGGATTTTAACAACATTTACAATCTTACTTCATGAAGTTCCACATGAAATTGGAGATTTTGCAATACTTATTCAAAGTGGATGCAGTAAGCCAAAGGTGATAATTTTGGTGACTTAATTTGTCAAGTGACGTTGCATTGTTTAATTATTCCTCTTCTTTTTGTACCAGGCTATTGCCCTACAACTAGTGACTGCTATTGGTGCTCTTTTAGGAACATATATTTCTCTGCTTGTTGGAGGAATGGGTAAGTACTTGTCAACAAAACGTATCAATGATTTTGATGATATCGTAAACTTTTAATACAATCAATTTTTTTTCCTGTTTTGTGTAGGTGATCTTGCTGCCAAATATATCCTACCTTATACAGCAGGAGGATTCATTTATATAGCCACAGTGTCTGTGATCCCAGAATTATTGACCGACACTAAATTTTGGCAATCCATCAAACAAATTATTGCCATGCTTGTTGGTGTGTATATGATGATGTTGGTTGCAGAATATGAGTGAATCAGTGAATGCTTTAAGGATAAAATCTATCTCTATGGAAGCTTATGTTGTAAGCTGGTAATGCTTTTAAAATATATTTTTTATAAAGTACAACTGTTGATATTACGAGTAGGATCAGTCGAAAGTATAGTGTAGCCTAAATAATACGTTAGTGTGGGACACTCGAGTTAAATTTGTTTTATTTTCTATACCGTACATATTTGAAAATTCAACTATTTTGTTTGTTCAGAAAGCTTTAAATAAGTATACATGAGCCAAAATTAATGTAAATATATACAGAAAATATTACGTAACGGATCTAAAAAAATATTTAGCACTCTTCAACTCTTACAATTAAAAATCTATATTAACGACGTTGTTCCTATAGACTAGATTTATAATGTTCTTGTCCAAATTAAAAAAATTGTTATATACATAAAGCAATGTTTCAGAATATTTTCCACAGCTTTTTACTTTGTTAATAACTTCTTTATTTCTTCAAGACACAGTTTTGCTTCTCCCATAGATTCATCATTTTTTGTTTTTTTCGACAACTTCCATCCTTTCAAACAAGATTTTTTAGCTTCATCTAGTAAACCTTTTTTTATATAAACATTTCCTAAATTCACATGGATGGAAGCGATGTCATCCATTTCTGCCAACTTTTCTCCTATAATTAAATTTATTTTTTATGCAAAAGCCATTTCACTTTTTAACTTTAGATCTAAAATTTTACCTGTTACAACAGCTTTAGTTAAGTAATCTACTGCATCATCTAAATTACCTTTTGTAAAACTTATAGATCCTAAATCATTCAAAAGAATAACACTTTGCTCGTGGACCTCTCCATTAAGTCTTACACATAATTCATAAGCACTTTTCATATGTCTCATGGCTTCAGTATATCTTGACATATTTAATAACAAGTGCGCATACCAATCTAGGCTCATAGCCGAAATATTCATAATATCAAGATCTTTTGTTCCTTGATCAATGTGTTCTTGCAAGATCTTTAAACAATATTTGTAGCCATTTTCTGCATTACTTTAAAAAGAATAAGGGCACTTTGTGAAAAACATGACAATAACAGAAAAAACCTTATAGTACTTACTTGTAATCTCCCTTATGCTCCAATATCTTTGCTAATTTTAAGCTCATGGTAACAATTCTTAGATCATCTTGTGGCACTCCATCCATTAGTAATCTCTGCATGACAGTTGTATACAACTTTTGAGCTTTGTCATATTCTCCAATTTCAAAAGCTAAGTTTGCCATTAGATCATAGATATAAGTGACCCCTTGTTCGTTCTCAACAGTTTGTGCTTGTCGCAAAGCTAAATGCAGCATTTGCTCTGCTTTTTTGTATTCACCTCTCTGGGAACAAAATAATTCATTGTCTCTCGATCCTTTGATCAATTACCAGTGCCAGAATCATTCAAATTTAACTTCATAAAAAGAAGGTATTCCAATGTGAGTTTCTCATTTCAGTGATATTTATTGTAAATATGAATTAAACATTGAATAAAGAAATGTACAAGTACACTTGAAATTCCTTGAAATTGAATAGTTAAAATTGATCATCTGGGATCATAGAATGTTTCAAATGAAACAACGTTCTGGGGTGGTGCAAGTACAAAGGGTCTTTGACACATGAGCTACTAAGTACCTGAATCAAGAGCACGGATCTTTTGATACTTGTCACAAGTTCGGGCTCCTTTTCTTCATCGTTTTTCTTGAAGAACAAGCCCAGAAAGCCGAGACTGGCTCCTAGCAAAATCGGTGCTTTAGTCTGGTGTGCTCTTGCATAACTCGAATACCCGCTCGAATTTTCATACCAACGACAAGCCGAGCATATCTTTTTGTGACAAGTAATTGCTATTCTTGTAGCAATAGCACATAGACGCTGATGGTGCTCTCTGGTACTTATGGCGATCTCGGTGACTGTAGGCCTGCGACTTAACGTCATCAGCAAACTCCTCGTAAATTTAGCGAGTTGTGCCATGTTTTTTCATCTGAGCCTCCTCATCATGATGAAATTGATGAGAAGAAAAAATAAGTAAGTCACAAAAAAAACATAGAAAGTGATACTTTACAATGGTAATTATTCCGAAAATCTTTGAGCAACAATACTGCTTTACTTTATTTATTATTGTGCATGATGAAACGCGAGTACGCGAAGTTGTTTTGATAAAAGAGCAGACGACCGAGGGTGCGTTCCGAAGATCAAGTTTGTTGAGCCAATGGCAACGTCGCAGTCAGACAGCGATTGTTTTTGCTTAGTGTCAGCTCCTATCACTCTCACAGCGCCGTTGGCGTCAGCTGATTGCAACGTTGCCGTTACTTAAACTAGTTGGTGTTTCGGAACGAATCTCGAGCGGACCAAGCGCGCGACGACAAAAAAATTTAACTATCCCCGCCAGCAGGTACTACTTACCCGCGTAAAGATTTAAAAGCTGTACTTGTAACAATTTTTTGATTTTCATCAAAAACTAAACCTAAAGTTTTTTTTTCAGTCTTTTTTGAAGAATCATACTTACTAATATGAGCGATGATTTATGTTTCACGTACGTAGCCATGTGCGCGTCTAGCTATTAGCTAATATAGCTATGTCAGCTATGGGTTGCATGTTATATATCGTATATACGTCAAATCTCAATGAGTCATAAATACGCAAGCCTCTTGAGGCTTGTGCATGACGTTTTCTTTATTGTGATCATATGCAAGCATTAAGTAAAAGATGGAGATTTTTACTAGCTGCACGTAAGTATGTAATGAGTATGTTGTACTGTTGATTTCACTACCATGTATACTTTATGGAGTATTTAACGACTAATGGAGACAAAGACGAGCAACCGCTTTTCCAGCTCCATCACCTCTAAGCTCCGATCACACCTCAAAAAGGTTAGTTTAATCTGTCCGCTTTTGTTTTTTTATTTCTTTATTTAATTTTATTTTTTTTATCTCACTCATGTATAAAGTAATAGTTTAGTTCTGGGTAGCAATCTGAAGCGCCCCGAGGCCCTCGGACCTCTGATGGGCGGTTTCGACGTTTTCGTGAAATTTTGTGCGTAGAACTCTAATTCCTTTTTTTGGGAGNGTCCATCTGTCAATGAGGATTGTCTGCACAAAACTTGACTGCAGTGACACGAATGGCACTTGAGCCAGGGTGACGTTGCATATGATACGAAACTTAAACTATAGTCGGTATTACTTCCCTCTTCTTCCAAAATAAATCGGAGATACTATCTTCCTCATTTCATCGAGCAAAGTGTGATTTTTTTTTTATAGTTTCCGTAAATGTCGGATACTTTATTTAGAATTAATAAAAATTATAATTTTAATGAATATACGTACATACCCATTGAAACACTAAAAACTTTATTTTCGCGCAGGATAAAAACAAATTATGTGTACCGAGTCAACGGTAACATGTGAAAATTGATAAAATACATAAAAAAAGTTAAAAAGCATTAAAGGAAAAAAATGGCTCTTTTTGTGCTACAGAAGCAATATATTTATTCACTTGCTTTGTTTATTATATTTTTGTTATTTTTTAACATAAAATTTAAAAAAATAGCACAATTGTTATTGCATAACGGGTCAATTCGTTCTTAATAAATACGTGAAGAACCAGCTCTTATACATGGGGAAAAAAAAATTAAAGTGAACGCAAAAAATAGTAATAATAAAAAAACAAGGTGAACCGAAGGACAAGCCGGTTTCAACATTTATTTTTTCACTTTGGACAATAAAAGCTAAAAATCCGTGTTCGGTCGGTGTACCTACAGCTACATGCATAATTATTGTGTAACTTGAGAAGAAAAATTTGGGATTCCCAAACATTCGTACTTAACAGCATACTTGATTAATACGGTTTCGGTTACCAAAATCTAGGCGCTTCGTAAACGTTGGTAGATAACGGTAGACAAACATTTTTTCAAAAACGTCTCCAAAAATCTGAAACTAAATAAATTGAGGAAGATCCTTGAATTTTTTTAAAAATTCTAATAAGTACCCAATATCCCTGGAGTACACATACGTGCAATAAACTGAAAAATAGTTTTCTTTGTTATTCTGTATGTGTAGTTTAATTAATGTATTCGAATTATATGGGTTACAGGCTTTTTACCTACGATTACAGGAATCTTAGTCCTTCGTTATATACATAATAGATTTCGAAATTCGAACATCATTTTACCTGTGAAGGAGGGGGCGATTATTTGCACTTATTGATAAAAATACCATTTGGTGTTACAATGGTATCCAGCGGTCGTGATGTGTTATAATCAAACAAGTTAGTATCGGTGATTAATTGTTTGTTGCCCAATAGCCTGAAAAGTTGAGAAATAGGTGCAAAAGGCACAAAAAAATAAACTCAACAGCGTCAAAGACTTATTTGATGTTAAAATAGAGCATAGTATTTTTATAATTCAATGAAACCTGCATAAAAGACCTTAAAAGCTTTTAAGGAGCCATATACAGCTATTTTGTATGTAAATGTACATACTACATACATACGTACTATGTAATAATCAAACTGCGTAAGATAAGCATAAAATCTGATAAATGAGAAAAAAAAGAATCGTTGAGAAATTTTTACCGATCAGCTAGGGATGGCGGTATTTCGTATCGATTAAATCTCAATCGCATCGCATCGAGCGTGAGCTGATAGCGGTGAAAGTTGCACGCGGGGCTATTGCGCGCCATGGGCGTATTGGTATCCAGACATACCTGGGCTGGAAAAGTTGGGAAAGGTGCAGAGGCTTCATCTTTACTTTCGCCTGTGGTGCGTATAACGTATAAGATTTTTCGTATCCCAGCTTTCGTTCGGCTCAGCGAACACGTTCAGTAACCGCTTTTCGCCCGCATGTGGCTCGGCTTGGCTTGATTTTTTGCATCGACAATTGCAATAGCATACTTTTTTTTTTCCCTACCCCATGGCCCACCCTGTCACAACCTGCCACATTTCCGAGTGTCATCATTGCTAGCATCTACAATGCATTGAAGAAGAAAAAAAAATATAGCAGACGTGCATCTGTGAAGCGTGAGACTTTTTTTATGAGAAAATGCGTTACTTATCTCTGAACCTAATGCGAAAGGTATATATTTAAATGATTAATGATCCCCCCGTGATCTTACTTTCCGTGCGCTCCCAGGATAAAAAGGCATCACGATTACATGCGGCACGGAATGCGCAATACCTAAGTACACGGAATTCGCACTCTCGTGGTCTTGCTGATAGTTCCGTAATGCGCATTCCGTCACAGTTTGTGATTGCGTACTCGAATCACACTTCATAAATATCTATATACACCCGCATGGTCTCGGCGAATACGCCTGCAGTCGTGTAATGGTACGATACTCAAGTACTCAACAGATTACATATTTATAGGTGAAATATATTTTATAGGCTTTATACATAATTATATACGCGTACTGTCTGTGTATACTGTATAGAGCTATATAGGGTTACTAGGTATAGGGTAGGTGTATTCATACGTCAGGTGTATAAGTATACGCATTAACGCAACACAGCTCGCAGTATTCGCTCCGAGCCGATACAGAGGTTGCGCCCCTTCTAGCCAAAATCAGGCGAAATTTCTTGCATGTAAACAAACGGTTTAGAACATATATACATGCGTATAGTTGCTTGTGATTGGCACTTGGCAAGCTAGAGAGAGAACGACGATCCTCTCCTGCTGTCTTATTCAACCAATCACAAGCCGCTATACGTATGTATATATGTTCTAAACCGTTTGTTTACGTGCAAGAAATGTTGCCTGATTTTGGCTAGAGAGGGAGCAACCTCTGCATCGGCTCGAAGCGAACAGCGGTTGTACTTAATGGCGAGCGCGAGAATCGCAAGAGCAAGTGGATTGCATGGCGTACGTGTATACTAACTATACATTACGTACCTACTTGTATAATGCACGGTGCGGGGTGCGGGCTGCAGGGGCAGCGGGCAGCGCGCCCGAGTCACAAGCTGCTATAGCAGTCCTATAGCTATAGGCACACACACACACAACAAGCTGCATGTGTGAAACACGTGAATATATGTATATACAACATCGTACAGCGCGGACCGCGTATAAGTACCGCGCGATCACATCAGTTCAAGTCCACGGCATCTCAGAGGCGGAAGCGGAGGAGGAGGAGGAAAAGTCGGATAAACAGAACTGTGGAAGAAGTGTATAGAAAAATCATACTTAAGTAAGGTGCAGAAGTAAACGTGGCCTCAAAGCTTGCTTGAGCATCCCAGAGTACAACGCGAAACGCATTTATAAATTAAGCCTACACCGCTTGTTGTCATTTGTATATATGTATATATATATACACCTATAGTGATTATACCTTGTGCGATTATTACAAGTGATGAGCGCGGGTGTGTTTACCTTATTTATAAGTATACGGCATTTTAAATATATTATTACGGAAGCTTATAAATCGAATCAAGTGTATAATAAAGTACTCAACTGCTGCACTGTACTTATATACTTACTTGTTAGTGGTTACTTTGCTACATAAGACATTATATTATACCGGATATATCTGTACTTAAAAGCGAGACAGCCGCGAATCGGATCGCTGCGCGACAGGTGGCGTCTCTATCAAAGGATTGCTAACGAGACTCGTCCACAGGACGACGGCGGCGACGAGGTCATGGTCCAGATGGTATGACGATTACCTCAATTTAAATTCCACACAAGTATATTATTATTATTATTATTATTATCATATCTATCTATACGGTACATCTGTTATATATTATGCACGTGCAGGTACACAAAACACTGTATGCACGTTGTGTTGTCGGTGTCACTCTCTGCTTAATATGTACTGCACACACACCTATTATTTTTATTATCATTACTTACATTACTTAAAATATTTATATGCATGTTGGTATCAAAAACTGCCCACGAGGCGATGTAGTACGAATCCGGGACGAAGTAATGAACAAAATTACTTAGTGCGTGCTGTAAAGAACACTACACTCCCCGTGTGAAAGGTGATTATATATACTATATACATTGTGAATACCACATACTTATTTGCAGCACAGCACAAATTTTGTGAATGCAACCATTGCAACCTGTCGTGCCACCGGTGTCAACCGCCTAGCCCCTGTCATATTCGCCTCTGTAGATACACGCGAACATACACCTGTCACTATTGGTATTGCAATTATATCTGTTACTTATCCAAAGATTGCCGAAGGTGATTTCTCTTTTGGCGAATATACGTATACGTATACTTATTATTATTATATTATGCTAGCAGTAGCATACACATCACTGTGCAAACACATGTGCTTTGCTTACTATCGTCAACATCATAATATATATAACTCTCTCTCTATTCTGTATCCATTACGATAATCTAGGCGCAGCTGGTGTATTAAGTACTTCAATTATAGTACAATAATATAAATATCTCTTCGGGTTATTACTCATGTGCACTTATACGTATCACGCAAACTTTTTTATTTTGGTTAATCAGAATTTTTATTCACACCTGACACTCGTAACGCAGTGCAAGTACATACTTAAGTTACAGTATAAAGCGAGGTATGAAGCATGGGATTATTAGAAAATCAGTTAAATATTATAAGCGTAAACATGATTAAAAAAAAAAAAAAAACTATNATTATTACGCGTCGCACTATACACATTTTACAGAACCTTGTATTTTATTATTATGATTACTGTGTAGACGAGTGGCCTCATTTCATCGATCGATTAAACAAGGTCTAGGGTATGATAAATAAAGGTATAAACAGCTGCAAAATTTAATCGAATGCAGGATTATTAGAAAATCAGTTAAATATTATAAGCGTAAACATGATTAAAAAAAAAAAAAAAACTATTTACTAGTAAAAATATTACGTAGATTCGCGTTATATTTCCCTTGTTTTTTATATCGATTACTGAGTTAAAAAAAAACGTATAGAACAAACCCTCCTACCTTGGGTATTTTGTTAAGGTAGATTTATGAAAAACTGGGGCTTCACCTTAAATTAGCTTTGGGTTATGATTCTAATAAAGCCCCAATTGTACATATTTACCTCCTTTTTTTAACTCCAGCCGTTTGCTCCGTCCGGGATGAAAAAGGATTTGACACTAATGCGCATCCGGATGTCCACACACACACACACCACATACCTTTCCACGGAGTGTGTATGAACCTCAATATTTTATGAATCGTTGATTAAAAATTTCAGGATTAACTTGAAAAAAAATTGAGATACGGTACCGTCAATACAGTAATGTATACGTATATTTTTAAATTTCTACGTTTTATGATAATATTGATCAAGAGTAAGCTAGAGATAACGCGCTTATTTTTTCCTCTGCTGCAAAGAAAAAATTCTGCCATTGTTATTGATGACTTTTTTTTGCACATTTACATAAGGAAGATATGTTCTATAGCTTATATTGTCTAAGGTAGGGTTTAGTGAGGCGAAAATTCCCTAGCTTGAAAATAAACAGAAAAAGGTTCTTATGTACGTTTATAAATATTAACAAAAATTTATTTTTGGATTAAAAAAAAAAAAAAAAAAAAAAAAAAAAAAACGGAAAAAATTTCTTTAATTCTGAAAGTCAAGATATATGTTGTGGAGGTATCATTGTTTTTATTTGTCTTGATTTATTATTGATATTATGTAGTTGGTCCAGATGGTATGACGATTACCTCAATTTAAATTCCACACAAGTATATTATTATTATTATTATTATTATCATATCTATCTATACGGTACATCAAGAATCAAAATTTGGAACATAAATTTATTTTCCTTTTGGCTCTATCTATACTATTCACGGAGATACAAGAGTTTGATGCGGATACAATACTGTAAAATACACATTTACTGTTGAACCGGAGGAAGTTGTGGTTAAATAATGAAAAAAAACGCTTCTATTCGTATCCCTTCAATCAAATCAACTGTACAAATTAAAATTTCGAAATAATTACTGATAAAAATTATCTTGTTGCAAGAATATTTAAAAATTACTGCATTACATATGATTTATGAAAAAAAAAAAATCTTAAAAGCAGTAAATTCCTAATACTTATTAAAAATTACCTGAAATTTGTACTTAAAAATAAAGGAGAGCCCTAATAAAACGTTGTGGTTCTGACGCGGAGGGAAAGAATCTTCAGAAATTGGAATTTTTTTTTTTTTTTTTTTTTTTTGTTACGTAACCTACGATCAATTTTGGAAAGCCCTGATTGCTCACGTGCCCACGAGAAACGCGCGCGCTTGGAGCTCTTACGTGTAGACTGTTTTTTTTTTTTTTTTTTTTTCTTCTAAAATACATGTACCTACGCAAGCAACAGTTGCTGATTCAGATCCGAGGCGCGCGCACTTTCAGATCTCCTAAGGTTTATGTATACTTATACATTGTTTGCGTAAGTCACGTTCCCTTTTTTGCGTTGCGTGCGCCGGTACGTTGCGGTGATTACGATACGAGCAACAAATATGTGGAACCCCAATCGATGCACATAGGTGCTTACTTTGTTTACTTTGTCGGACGGTCAGACCGTATATATTATAAAGGAGCGATAACCTCTAGCCCCCCCCCCTCCTCCTCCTTTGCACTTTGACGGGCGAGATAATACATATCTATATGTATATTATATTCTCCGAACCAGCTTTAAGATTAATCCATGATTCTTCTCTCCTGTATAAATTGACAGTCCAGCATTCAAAGGCGGTTTTTCATGGTCTTGCCTTTTTTAATGAAAAGATTGAGTGTTATTTATGCCGTGCACGCACAACGCGCTTATGCTGATTCTGATGATCGCTGAAGTTGTTTTCGAGCTCATCGTGCAGTACTTAATGTATTTTTTGAAAAATAATTTATTCAAAGGGCGCAATAAAATTACCGTTTATCTACTTAGTGAAAATCATTTGAAAAATAGTCCGATTGCATTTCCGTTTTCGACAATGTTGATCACCAATGTTCTTCATCGCATAAATTTTCAATCCTAATTAATTGTCTCGTAGACTGCATGTATATTGAAATAAATCAAACATAATGTATACAAGGTGAGTCGTTCATCTTCAAATAACTTAATATATTTTTCATCATGAATGCTGATTTTCAAGGTAATAGTCCTGTGAGGCTTTTCAGTATATATTTGTCGTCTCTTTTAAAACTTCTATGGAATTTTTTCCATGATGACTTGGTGATCATTTTTTTTATCTATCGCGCGAATGACATCATAGATAAACATTTTCAAGAGCGTACAATCCGAATTGCTCATTTTTTATCCAAGATTTACAATAGCTTCTATAGACTTATAGGGTACTTATGAGTAATGTATATGGATGTATGAAAAAAAAAAAATCTCATTAATCTAATGGATCATTGATAGCCGGTTTTACTAGTTATTAGTGTAGGTATAAGAGTCAAGAGATAGGTATAGCTAAAACTGTAAACGATCCCTTACGCTGAAATTTGCGAGATAATTTGCGAGCCAAATACATCAGAAGTAATTCTTTGAATTATTCCAAAGTCTCGGAGTAGTGGAATAACAATTATTATACTGTTGCAGTTTATACGACCCTGTACTATCCAGTATTTATTTTGTCTACCCGAAACATTAACTCTTTTATTCCGTTTTATCTTAGACCTAATGAAGTAGAGTACACATATCTCAACAGGACTGACTATCTAGGCGTGGATTATTACGCGTCGCACTATACACATTTTACAGAACCTTGTATTTTATTATTATGATTACTGTGTAGACGAGTGGCCTCATTTCATCGATCGATTAAACAAGGTCTAGGGTATGATAAATAAAGGTATAAACAGCTGCAAAATTTAATCGAATGCAATTTTTAAAAAACTTTATCACATGTGGTTCCATATTAAGTAAAAGTAGTTTTCTTTTTACGTGGTGGCGCATGTTGCCAGGACAATCACCAGATATTTGCCCTGATTGGTGTAAATTCTATTTGAAACTTACTATATTTTTCGAAAAATAAAATATCTGAACATTTACTTAAACATCGTCAACTTTGTAATCGTCTGTCACACCTCAACTTTTGGATACATGTATTGTATATATATATATATAGCTACATGAATAAGTAAATGAATAGATGAAGATGAGAACAGCCTGACGATAAAATATTTTCGCATTCGCGTCCCTTTTTTTCATGGTCCGTAAGGCCGATGCTGCAGGCAACTCACTGCTTTGAACCTCCTTCAATTGATGCGGTCATTGTAAACGTGCGTGTACGCGTGCCTACACTCATAATGAAGGGGAATGGAGAGGGAGGGGATCGCCTCCATAATTTCACATTTGCTAATCCAGACGTTTTCATGTAAGCTTACGTAATCGCTTAAGCGCGGCGCAACAACAACCTGCTCGGTCTCTTTCTCTTCCTGCTCAAGTAGGTATTCTGTCTGCTCGACATCAAGGTGTCCGATTCGGGGGGGGGG
>NW_019379628.1:442312-466373 GCF_000648655.2 Copidosoma floridanum
ACATGATAGAGATGAGGTTAGCTTTTAGACCAGTATTATGTATTAATTGTTAATAAAAAAACTAAGCTAATATTTGCAAATGTAAGATAAGCTCAATTCAAATCAGAAAAGGTTCATTTTTTATAAGCCAACGTTGTATCGAAAAAGAAGTGTTTTCCAAAGATATCGGAGGTTTAAAACAAGACAACTTGGTAACTGTTAATAATTTTTTTCTACAAAATTTATGAGGGTTCAATTTAAACAAACTGTGTAATCAGAGGGTGCATTTTTTGTTCTTTCTAACTGAATTTTTTTTTTTTTCTTTTTAATACTTTCTTGGGCTGGGGGAGTGGGGGTAATACCTATCGGGCCTCAAAGAACTCGTGCCGTCTCTCACGACACACTTTTCAAGTATAATGTGCCCACGAGTGTATATAGGTATACACATTTTTATCCTGCGGATATTTTTAACTTTCAAACTTTTGGTTAGTTCTACCCACCGCGTAGTTATTGTTTTCAATTTTTTTATTTATTATAATAAAATAATAATGATAAGTCTTTGATGAAATATATCCAAAATTTGATAATTTTTTTGCCGATCTCATCGTGCACGTCCACTCGTGAGAACAAAAATGATGTTGTGCCAGGTCTCATTCTCTTCATCTAGGCGGCACCCCCCTTTTCTTCCATCTTTTTTTCTTACTCCTTTACGTAAAAACTGTTTAGTTGACTATTGGGATTAAAGACTCTGCGTTACTTTCTCCTTTCCTCTGGCTTATTAAAAATATTTTGTTTACATTTGCTTATTCATTTTATCGGTTTAACGTTGAAAACAATAAATGTTGACAAAGTAAGGCGAGATAATGCAAAAATTCTCAAACAACAAATGAATTTTTTTTTCTTTTTTTTTTTAGAATCCGCATTCTTCGTCTACCAGTGTTACCTACGAGGCGGAGGGTGGAATCCGTAATCCAGCCTGTCAAGACGATGACTTGTCGGAATCGGTAAGTAATGTACTTGTTTCACTTTGAAAGTTATAAAAACTAATATTCGTGTGTCATCCAATGCAATATTTTTATTTTTGGTTTAAAAAAAGTGTTTGACTGACCATGACTCGTGTAATTTGTAGGTAGTTAATTAATAATTTTATTTTCGCATCGTTTTTATTACATGTTTGCGGGAGGTCACATCCCCCAAACAGCAATGATATGGGAATGGTGTCCTAGGAAGCTCAGAACAGAGGTCGCGAGAAAGAAAGTACACTTTAGCCTCGATTGGAGCCTTCAGAGTAACGGTCCTGATTGGCTGTGGTCTTTTCCTTCCTAGCACCCTCTTATCGGCTAAGTTTTGTCAGTTGCCATCCACCCATAATCAATTGTACATGTACGAGCACGCACTTTAAAAACGTAATTCTCAGAATTGAAAGTCAACTAGCCTTACGCATTTCTCGAAGTAGTGATCGGATACCCTTGAAGAGGGACATATGACCCCCCTTTACTCATGTTTCGATTCATCTGCAAGATTGACATCATCTTTTTTTTGGAACGGTGACAAATACCGTATAAAGTTTACAATGCTTGTTTGTGTTTTTCATTTATTGACCTAAAATGTAAAATATATTTCATAGGGTGACACACACTTTTTGATTGGTGTATGTTTTTGATAAACCGAAGAATAAGCAGCTTGTGTCATTTTTGTCACGTCTCTTTTTTGAACTTTACTTCCCAACGTTCGTGCGTACCCGTCAGCTTCGCATAATCCCAGAGAAAGAAAAAATATAACTATTTTTTGCTTTGTTTCCCTTGAAAATTTTTATGTCCATAATTTCAATTCGTAAGTTTGATTCCTATCCAAGGAAGCATTGGAGGGTAAACTGGGGAGTTGTGTTGCGTAAAAATGCTGTATTCGTCTTATGCATACTTGTTCCCATTGATTTTTTTTTTTTTTTTTTTTTATTCAAGTTCACCCAGTAGGTACTAAAATAAAATTTGTTCTATTATTCATTGTCCCGTAGAAAAAAATATCAATAGGTAAACAATTTTCCACTGGGATACAAGAATTTTTTAGTATAAAACCATTCAAAGTGTCGTGTATGCACGTGATTATGATTGGGTCTTCAAAGTTAATGTTTATTTAATATACTATAGTTTTGATAGTGCACAAAGCAGATAAGAATCTCAAGAATTCTATACACACAGAGTAGTATAATCACTTATACGCACTAGCATATAAATAAAATTTAAAAAAATTTTTCGTACTAAAATTTGTGTCTTATATCTAATATAGATAACAAATGCTTTTTTGTTAGTTTCACGCATGAATGTTGTCTTTTATACCGTACCCATTTAGTCGTTTTTCATTCGTCAACTGTGCCGCATACAATGAGAGATAGAAAAAAAGAAATACCCTCGACATAGCGTAAGTTTTTCTTTTTGTTCTTGTAAAAATTGAACCAAATTATATATTTCTACGAAAATGCATAAAAGGTGCAAAAATAAATTTGATGACTGTGTTTTAATGATAAGTGATAAGCTAAGCAAGCATTTTCCTTCGATTCTGTAAAAATCACATTGGACGCATCGCGAAATGTTGCAGTATTGTCCTTCGGTATGTTTTACAATAATAAATCTAGAAACAGTACACAGTCACAGGTCTTGTAAACCGTTTTTAAAATTACTTGAGTCACGTGTAGTGAAATCCTCAAAGGGAATGCCATTTAATGGGTGGTGTGTGTATAAGCGTGTAGTTCCTGCGAAATCTGATTTTTTTTTTCTTCAAAGGGACGTGACTAATTTTTGCAATTCGATATGAAAACATTGAATTTCCAGCTATCACCTCATCGTTTGATTGTTCAAACTGACAATAAAGCTCATACACAGCTCAACACTTGGTGCTACGCATCGCGACAAGATTGCCGTGTTTGTTTAAACTAAGCTTTGGCAACATGTGTACAATAAGAGTTGCATTTCTAGGTATGGCTCAAACGCACCCGAGAGATAACACGAAAAACGATAGGAATGTGTTTTGCAAGCTCGTGCCTCAGTCGTAAATTTTACGTGCCAATATAAAATCGTACGAACAAGACACGATCTCAGAAATTGTGTCAAGAGCTTTTGAGGAAGACCTTAGAATTCGCAATTCTCTATTATTCACCAAGAGCTAGCCCATGAAAAAAAACTTTCACATTTTTACCGATGAAGAAAAACCATCTCTCTCGCTGACGTAAATGCAAATGGAGAGGTCCTCTTCAGGCACCACCGCTTCACAGTGTCGTACACTCTCACAAAAGCAAAAAGTGGACGCGCATGTAAATGGTCGAGTATTTTACAATGCTTACGTGTTGATGACAAGTTTTTTTTTTTTTTTTTTTTTTTTTTTTTGGTTTCGGTATTCATACACACACCTGGAGCAAAAGATATCAGCTCATAATATTAAATGAATTCGTATATTTATTTCACGTCCTAAACAGTAATATTACTAGAATTTTTCTTTAGCGTGCTCAGGTCAAAAAAGAAAAAATCACAAGAAGCTACCGTTTACCGTGATCAGTTAAAAAAGCTTACTTACGTTCTATTTTCCTCGCGACCCTTATCGAAATAATAGCGAAATAAAAGCGGAATGTTTTTCGAAGCCGAAGGAAATCAATTATAGTCTTTACATCAGCTACCACATCAGTACGTACATTATAGTGTGTGTGCGCACGCATTGCGTATGTAATAGCTATGTGAGAATCCAAAGCCGTATTTGGATGAAAAAAAAGTATTAATAATAATAATAATTAAATAAAGCGTCTTAATGTGCGCTTTGGCCAAAGATAAATCCAGCTTGAGCATATGGATAAATTTAACGCACAACTGCATATTATCTTATACTAGATAATAATAGGCCGTACGAAAAAAAATTTTTTTTATGTTATCTACAACTTGATTACATAACACGTAGAGCCAAAATAGGAGTAAGAGTCGGAAAAATTTAATTTTTTTCGGTCCTACACTAAAGTGGTAAAAAGTTGTAGTTTTTCGAGTACTGCATTTTTCCTCATCTGTCCATCTGTCAATGAGGATTGTCTGCACAAAACTTGACTGCAGTGACACGAATGGCACTTGAGCCAGGGTGACGTTGCATATGATACGAAACTTAAACTATAGTCGGTATTACTTCCCTCTTCTTCCAAAATAAATCGGAGATACTATCTTCCTCATTTCATCGAGCAAAGTGTGATTTTTTTTTTATAGTTACGTAATTTTAAGGTTGGTAAAATTAAAAATGACTCGATTAGAAAGCATTAAAAATAAAGGTAACATGAAATTCGTAGTGCCACTCCGATTATCCTAATTTAAGGTTCAAACTTTGTCTTGGACAAATAACATATGCAATTGAATGCACAGTGGCCTACACCTTTCGCTCCGGTGAAAATGTGAGGCACTCTTGTAAAGCTGTCGCGCCTATTTTACGGCCTGCACCCGCGGTATTAATCGGCATTGCCCGTCACTAATAACCTTAACATTTTTATAGGCTCCCTTAGCTTTCTTGGAGAAAAAAAGAGAATGAAAGAAATGCGCAGGAAATGGAAGTGAAGAGCGTGCACTCAAAGTTCATGCGCTTCGCCACACATCGAGCCATGGATGAGAATACGGGAAGGGACGTAGCAGTGACACTTTTAATTATCTTCGTTGAACGCACTTGCCCCATTTATAAATGTGCGTACATCTATACATATATCTATGTGTGTATGTGCTCGCGTGTGTGCTTCCTACGTAATATATTTGTATTTTTTCCCCTCTCGCCTCTATGTTATGGACTTTTTTACTTGTCGATTAACTGTGCTACGGGACGTATAATAAGTATAAAATACTCGCGTGGTGTAAATGCATGTGTTTAGCCTATTATCGTGTATAATATGACCAAATCGTACATCGTATACAATGTGATCAAAAAAACGCTGTACTTACTTTTCGTTATTTGACACGTTTATCCTCTTTTTTCATAATAAAAACAAAAACAAAAAAAAAAACATATCAAATAAAGCATATCAAAAATTATACGAGTGATTTAAATTCAACAACACTCCTCAGCTTTCACACAATTGTCAATTTTTGTTCATACAAAATAAGATGAAGTAGCTATAAAATATTTTTCGATCATTCATGTGATAAATACAGTGAGTTCAAAAAATTTTTTTAAGCAACAATCGTACCGTATCACAATGTGTGTAAATTGAAAAAAAAAAAAAAAAAAAAAAAATGAGTTAATTACTATAAGAGACGAGGAAAGACTGGTTTTAAGTGTGGTTTTTCGAGAGTTTTTATAGTTTTTTTTTTTTTCTTAGATTTAACTACGCAACAGTAGCTTGGGTGTTTTTTGCTTTCATTCAAAGCTCTGTCATCGCATGCGATTGGCCACTGTACACGAACATCCGTGCATGTGGTTTTTCCTCGTTGCTCTATAGGATGCCGAAAACGCAAATTTCGTCGAGTGAAATTAAATAACTTGCAATTGGAAAGTGAAGGGAAAAAAATATTTACACACAGATACACAAAAAATATATACACGCACATGCAGTTCGAACTATGCCATACAATTTGTTTGGCGTAAAAATCGAATCGATGAGAGCGAGTATAAAACGTATCAAAATAGTTAGGCTTTGCTAGTAGGAATTCATGCTTTCAATTTTTTGTATCTTATCTAGTTTTGCTTATTTTCTCAATTTTTTCATCAAGTGCCCCCTCTCGTTTCGAAAGGCAGAGATGATATTACGAGACTCCTGATAAATAGCCTACTCAACAGGCATTTTCTTATTTGTTTCGGTTCACTCTTTCCAATACATATATATATGAGCACGTGCCGCACGTGCATGTACCATGAATTTTTGTTTATGTCAACGATATGCCAAAAATAACAGCTCATTTGACTTTTTCTATTGGACGTACAGTACTGATTCAACAAGTTGAGCTCAACTCAAGTTTGATCAAGTTTTTTTTCCTTATTATTGCAGCCGGAGCTTACTGTAACAAAATTATATTGAAGAATGTGTAAAGATCCACACGTACATGAATACAAAATTTTATTATTAAATGCCAGCTTTATCAAATTCAAACATATCTGACTCATAAATATGCAATAATGCGTTTTATTTTTCACCATTTTTCTCTGAACACGTTCGCTTAACTGCACTTTCGCGTAAAATTTATAATTCCGAAAGTATCTTTTATTATGAATGCATTGCATTATGTTCGTCGAAAATTCAGAGTGTTTTTCAACTTCATAATAAAATCTTGTTATTTCCCACCAAGGACCCCTAAAATATGGAGTATTGCGTTTAAAGTATATTTACCACCCGAAGAACTAACCGACTTTGTCAAGTAAAAGTTTCGGTTTTAAAAACTATCTTTATATACATTGTCGCATCTCGCCTCACTCTTACGTGCCTATAAGTAGATACCTGTATCATCTGCACTGTGCTCGTACTGAGCGTGCCACTCGTCTATTCATGCATTTTAATATCATTATATGAACTCGGCGCTGCCTCTGACCGCTCACCTACTCTTACGAGGCTTTTATGAAAAAACTCTCTAGGAAAAATTCAGCGAAATTTTTATCTACGTGAAATCAGCACTTTTCCATTTACGCATTTCTCTTATCCGACAAAGACACAATTTTTTCAGATCCGAATTTTTTTCATTTGAAATTTTAGATTTCTCGTTCTACATGATTATTCTGGCCGTACCGAGCAAATCGAGAGAAGGACACGACAAAGCAGCAACAGGCGACCTTAAAAGATGCAGCCAGTGCTTAATCGCGGAAGCTCTTTCGCCGAGCTCCGCCAATTACTCGCACTTACGATTGCATTTATTCGATTCTCGCTGGCGCGAAATTTTCTCTTTGACCGAATCCTTTTATGCTGTGCTCGAGAGAAGCAGCTGACTGCTCTCTCTCTCTCTCTGAATTTTTGCATGTTTAATCTTTTTTTTTTTTTTTTTTTTTTTCATTTCCTTGAAAAAATGTAAACTCATTCGATTTGTTTTGTTAATCATCGATGGTCAATCGTTATTTTAATTTTTTTGTTTATTTCGTTACACTAGACCACAGTACAAGTATATTAAATTTACTTCGAGCAACGCTTGTGTGGCGATATACACTTTAAAAACATTGTATACGAGCTACGGTAGCTTGGGCACGGTGCCATCACGGCTTAATCACACTTAATCACTTGTACGCCATGTAATAAATAACTAAAATCTCCAATCAAAGTGTAGATAAAAATAAAAATTTCTCTATTTTACGAGTAGAAAAAGTGATGATCAAAATTCCAATTTAATTAAATTAAAGCACCTTATAGTTACTTTTTTTACATAATGTAAATGAAAACAACTACAGTAAAGTTGGCTCCATCGGTATGAGTATGTATATAAAATACTGAATCGACTTGAATAATAACAATCGCGATGTACTCCAGTTAATAACAAATAATAACAAATAACCTTGCCGATAATCAGATGAGCTTGGGTGCAGCTCGGAGATGAGATTTGATTGAGAAAAAAAAAAAAAAAAAAAAAAAGAGAGATTCTGATACATTACTTCCTACGTCGGTTTATTCACGTGTACTACCCATATCTGTCAAAGAATAGTGGCCAGTCGCTTAATTATATACGGCGGCGTCCCATAAATCGTTCCATTGTACCTACTATACTTGTTTACCCAGAAGTTCATCTGTGCTCGCTGGCCAATAGATTTTCCTATTGCTACTCTGCTTACTACTCCGCTGCTGACGCTTCTTCACCTTTCGTTCTCAAACTTGTGTTGAACTGATACTTATTACAATGCATAACATCGTTTGGGCGTAAACGAGAAGAAGAGGATGAAATAAAAATGCGCCTCGTGCATTCGTTGGAGTTGTCGTGTATGAATATACCTAAACATACGGCCGCGTGGAAAAAGAAGCCCTTTTTTACGTCGCAAAGCCCAATCGTCCCCTTCTTTTTTTCTCGTACGGTTCATCCCTGGAGATAAGAGTGTGCGTGTGATATGCATGTGTATGTTTTATGTGAACCAGGGAAAACGAGTAGGTCGGTTAGCCGCTAAAGGACGAATCCCATGAGTATGGGTATGCAGTGACGCGCGCGGGGAGAAAGATAAATTCGTTCGAGTCAATTAAAAAATGAGAGATGCCACTTTCCATTAGCCATAGGGAGGGAGGGAGAGGAGCCGTTGTCCGTTCGCCCTCGAGAAGATCGGAGTCGAGCAGCTGCACGCACGAGCCTCTCGTGTTATTCGTCTTTGACTTTGCTGGTGGTAGGATAAAGAAGGAAAAAAAACAAAAAAAGAAAAAAAAAAAGCGAAGCTGCAAAAACTGTTGGAACGGTGAAAAACAATGTCCAACGAATGAGTTGAAGAAAAAGAGAAAGCGAGGGAGTTGATATGAGCTCATTGAAACTTAAAAGAGCGTAAAAATGAACGTGTGCGAGTATCTCTGCCTCTGTTACACTCAAATGAATTGTACAAGTACGCAACGCGAGTAAATCTATACCGCAGCCTATGTTTATTGTACAGGCAAGCGGTGTCTTAATTATATGCGTGATGATAATATGCGTATTTTTCGAGTATTTTTATAGAAAGGTATACGCGTTGCACGATAAATTATAAAAAAGCGCAGATAAAAAGCCAGTCCATATGCATGCGTGGTAAATAGGTACGCATGAAGCTAACGGCCGACATCAGCAATAGTCATCGGGTGGCCGTGACTGTGGCCCTGCGTCCATGGAACGTATCTATTTTAACAATCGTCGTCGGTTAACGACTACAGTACCTACTTAAACGTATTATTTCACGCAATACATACGTACGTACCCTATATAATTTTATGATGCTAAGACAGCCACTTATAACCGTTTTATGAATACACATTGATTCAAATTATTTCTTGGTTTTTTTTTTTTTTTTTTTTTTTTTTTGTACTGTAAAATAAATATTATCGTCCTTTTATCAATATATCTAATTGTAAGTCACTTGCGGAGATACAGTCATTTAGAGTTTAAAAAAAATTGATCCAAGACTATATAGAGGGTGTGCTTTCTATGTACATGTTTTCAAAGTGGCTTTATTTACCCTGCGGATATTTAAAAAGTATTGTTAATTTTACACAGTTTTTACTTTTGCCAACCTAATTCTTACCGTTATGCACAGTAATATTTTTACTGTATAAACTGTAGAAATCTTTGTACTTGAGATGAAAATTACTGTTCTAAGCATTAAAAAACAATCTCTTGACGATCGAAAAGTACCAGATAAAATTCTGACTCTGTAATTTTTATTACTTTTTTTCTCTGAGTGTAACATTATTATTAATATCATTTCTATAGCATTTTTATTTACCGTACTCAGTATCTAAACCAAAGCATGAAACAAATTATTACGCATACAACGCATTTTACATTGGTACAAAATGTATTATGGTATTATACGTACACGTGTTAGAAAAAAGGCAGTGTTATGACGTGAGTAGCAAATAGTTGGTCGTACGGTGCATGGACCCTATTACGTACGATTACCGCAAGAGCCCTAATGTGAGCCGTGTAGTTCATCGTCATTACATCCCGTCGATCACTCGGCAATTTTCGTTTTAACGCGAAATGTGAAGAGTCTTGATACAAAATGCAGCAGTGCAGTGCCTGAGAATATTACATAACCAGTGTGTTTAGGCGTACAGATATGTGCTAATCCTAAGGCCTTCTACATGCAGGTATAATGTACTTGGGTGAATCAGACCGAGAAACAAAGTAACAAAAATTTACTCTTACAAAGTAATAAAAATTAGCTCTTCCTCACTACAAGTATTTTTTTCACAATTATCATTGTATGGGGTTCTGTATGTGATGTATACACTTTAAGGTCATGTACAAGTTCTGAGTACAGCCAAAGTAAACTTGGATTTTTTTTTTTTACTTTCGGTATCTGGCGAAATGTTTAAAAGCTTGGTATGCACTACCGTGTAGTGAAAAAGTGTATACAATTCGAAAAATACGTATACTTACTTTTCAAAGTGTATTTCAAATTTTGTCAATATTTTGTTAAATAACTATTGAGATTCAAGATAAACGTTTAGATGTAATTTTTTTTTTTTTCTTCATTATTATATACCAAACTACCAGTGTGTATTATTTATTTAATTATTCCACTGGAAATAGAAAAAAAGACGTGTCTAGTCGCTAAAAATCAGATCAAATCAAATATACGAGCCGTGAACAGGAGTTGTGCGTAGTATTTTTTTTAGTGATTTCCCCGTTATGGAAAAATTCGACTTTTCACGCGGAAGAGAATTTTGTACTTTCAACCCTTTGAATCAGGGAAAATAACTCCAGGTATGGATGTACGAATGAAAAAGTATTTTCCAAGCAAGATTGGTACCCTAAAATGTGGCATTCGCGTAAGACAAAAACTGGTAAAAATTGTATTGACATCCGACCAGCTTATTGTCTAACCAAAATTCTACCATTGTATTTATGTGGTACCTATTGAGCTTTTTTTATCTGACTACAGTGCAGCGAAATTGAGAAAACTTGCCATTCCTGGTTGGATGTATAAGACCATTCCGTAGTATATAAAAAGCGGACCGTGCGGGGTCAACATCAGTGAATTGGAGCCAGGGAGATGAACTTATTAGTTGAATGAAGGGAGGAAAGACTTTTTAATTGAGTGAGTCGTTTGTGTTAAAAGGTTGTACACGAACGCGTGCACCGTTATGGGCATCATGATGGTGCCAGGATGCTGGTATACGCGTATATACGTGTATGTTATAATATGTGGGTGTTTGCGTATACATAGATGTGGCGCATGTGGGGAGGAGCACAGGGGGCATGCTTGGTACATAGGTATATATAGTTTTATATGGACTGGGCCCGTATACCTACTGCTCGAACGCCCGTGTATTGTACGCATATGATACTTTTGGCGTTGGTGGTTGGTGCTCCCGTTCCAAGCTTCCCTCCGCGCGCGCGGACATCGCTCTAGCAACCAAACGACCGGCCACACGCGGCATAGGACACCCATTATAGCACTCCACAGAGCGCACGCCAGTTTTCCGCGCGGCTCCGTACTGGCCGGATCGCTGAAGCCGGGCACGACGTTATTCGCGCGCCAGAGCTTTTTGCCTCGTTTGTTGCACTTGCATGGCCTCTACGTACATGTTTATAAAGTGTAAATACCCATATTATATATATATATATTATATCATGTACACCGTACCTTCATACCAAAACTGAATATTATTTCTCCTCAATGGCTGATGTTACACTTGTTCTTCTCATTTCCGGTAATTTTTGCATTATTAAGTAAGTTGTTTTTTTTTTTTTTTTTTTTTTTTTTTTTATCAATTTACTTTTCGTAGTTCAACTACGTCGCCATTGCACCCCTTTGTTTCCTTCAACTCATACTCTTGATTTTTTTTTTTTTTCTTTTTTCTTGTTTCTCGTGACGAATGTTTTTAGCTCGCAAGTTCAATCGTACGCTTTACAGTTTTGGAATTAAAATAGCTACCACCTCTGTCTATGCGATAGGCGTGCGTGGTAATAAGGTACGTCGTTGTTGGCTTGAATTAATTAGAAAATAACTAATTAGGACAGATTATTTCTAGACTTACGAATTGAAATATTGACAATCGTATACGATGAGTTGGAGAGAAAAAAAAAATTTAACCGTACCAACAAATATGTTTCTACTGTGCGCCCGACGCTCGGGGTTACATCGACTTGTACGGATAAGTGAAGACGAGTCGCCGAAAAGATGACTCGAATTCTTTTCTCTGGGGATCACTTGCTGGTTCCACTTTTTATTCCTGACATGCTTAGTTATGCCTCTAGTGACCCGATAACCTTACCAGTAAAGTTTCACGGTGACATGGTTAACCGTTTACGATGTCGCGTCGCGCCCGTATAAATATCACTTGAATTTCCCGCGTCAAGTGTCAGGAGACGACGACGCCGACAATTTGAATTTCTCCCGGCAAAGTTGTCGCTGTATGTTATATTTGACTTGGCGGTACGTCTTATCAACGTTTTTATTATAACAATCGTGTAGGGGCATGTCGTACCTATCCAATGTGGTAGCCCAATTTAATTTGATTGATGGATTGACACCCGCAATTCACATCACTGCGTATAAATATATACCTCCTCTTTGCTCGCTCCGTCACTACAAACCTATACCGGCAAAGGTGAAATTTCATATATTTACTCATCATCTACCTACCTTCCATATCACCACCCACACGCAGATGCAGTATAAATATAGGCGCACCAACCACTTGTACACGCATTCTCTGAAACTTATCGCCGTCCGTGTTTGATCTTCTCAGAATAAGAAATCGCCGCGGCAGCAGCATCGGTATTGGTCGACGGCAGAAGGCGAGCTCGATCCCTCGACGGCAACGGCGGACAAGAGAAACGGAGATCCACAACAAGTCCATGAGAACAAGGGCCGAATACTCAAAAAGGCCATGACCCTCTGTCAGACTCGAGTACCCTGTTTATTCTCTTTAAACGTTATAATCGCCATTATAGGTAAGAAAACTCAAAATCAGTTTCTCTTTCTCTCTCTCTCTCTTTTTTAAGTAAAATCTTCAGCTTCAAAGAGCTGTGCTATGTTATTGCACTTGACGTGCTAAATCTTGAGTTGATTTAATATTATTTATTTCTTTTTTTTTTGCGTAAATTGGACGAANTTTTTTTTTTTCCCTGACACATTGATGGATCGTTATGCCACACATACCACAGTCGACAGAAAAACACACACACCTTGTCCAAACGTGTTTTGTACGACGCTTTTAAACGATACTATTATCCTTCATCGAATTAAAAAATATCTGGTGGTAGAAAATTTATTTTAGTATTTTACAATATTTATGTGTCGCCTAACTTTAAAAGCAGTAGGAGGAACGAGAAGTGTTTGAAAATAGCCGAGAAATTTTATCAAAAATGTCATGTATTATAATCCGATCATGAAATGTGGTCTGAGGATTCATTACCGAGTACCTATTTGTACAATTATTTTAAGTATTGCGAACAGTCATTTTAATCGCCAGTGTATGATGATTTTTACAGTTCAAACATTACGACTTTCTTAGACTACATTTTATGATATTATCATACATTTTTTTTACATGATCTCAATATGTTATGTCGCCCAGACAAAGCCTACAATTGTTATTATTTTTCTTTGTCATGGAAATTTTATAACAAAACCCGTTTTTGTAAATTTTACGGGTATTTATTTTCAAAAGTCGTTCAATTGATAACAATTTGGTAAAAAAAACTAAGCTTATACCTTATTTAACTCATGATATAGCTATTATTTTTTGACTCAAAAAGTGTTATTCGTTTAAAAAAGATCGTTAGTACATTTTTTAAATAGTATGAAAAAATCGGAAAAAACATCATACGGGCTTTTAGGGGTAATTCTAATTTTTCTGAATAATTTGGCTCTAAAAAATAAAAGATAAGTACAGTAGATACACGATAAACTTTAATGTAACTTTTTTCAAAATGATATCACATATGATTTTTTTATGAAATTACTCAGAACAAAGAATATGGGCCACTTCATATTTTAGATAACTACATGTATGCGATTATTACAAAAAAGACTGAAGTCTGACAAATAATTATTACTATTATAATGTAATTTCGTAAATACGACGTATGAAGAGTGCCGGCGTGGCGTAAAAAAATTTCGCCTTATCTTTAATTGCGACTCAAGTGTTAAAAAAATTATACACATCAATTACATTCAAATTAGCGTAAACAAGCAAAGTTGAAATATTTAAATAAGAAAAGCGACAGCTTGATATTAGCATCATTAAATAAGTCATTTGTGAAACAGGCGCAAACGAATTATTGGAGTAAGGAGATATATAATGTTTTACCTTGATACAATTATATTTACAGACCAATTAAACAGAGTCGTTTATTTGTGATGATAAGAAAGTTGAAGTGAAAAAATAATTGAAAGAACGTTAGTAAAAATATTTAGGAAGTTGAAGATTTGAATTAAAAACCACTCGTGTGTTAACAGTAACATGATATTTACACTTACGTATACGCCAATGATTCGGCAATTCCAAGAGATCATCGTGCACCTAGTTGCGGCAAAGCTATACTAACCTTGGGAGATGTTTTATTTACAATTACTTTTTCATTGCACTGTGAAAAATTACATTCCTAACCATCATCATGTGCTTGCCCAGTTTAATGTTCATTTTGCGGTTGCTAAATGATATTACTGTGCGTTTCTCAGCGCACATTCGGAAACTTGATATTCTCCCATCGCCGTCCCGTTTATATGGTAACACAAGCGCGCGCGACATGAAGCAACAATAAACAAGCCAATACCTAGATTCGCTATTACAACGAATTTCAAAGTAAGTAAGTACCGTAAGTTTCGAAAAAAATTTTCAACTGTTGGAGGTTTCAAACGGTCAACATTAGAACTACGTGACCCAAGTATGGCCACCCATGTACCTATACTAGCTGTTTTGCACCTGGACGCGTGTGTAAATGTATAACGCGCATGTAGCGCTATTACAGCCAATTGGTAAATTCAATGTTTATTCGTGTAAACACATACACGTATGGATCAATCTGAAATTCGTAAGTTGTGAGTACTCTGCCGACGAACGGGCAAACCCACCGACTGACCGATTGACCGGTATTCTACGTGTATATGTGTGTATTTTATGTAATAAGGTTTACATACTATTGCGTAAAAACTCGTTTTTCCAAGACGGATCGACAAGTGAAACGAGTTTCTTATGGTGTAGTCAATTTGAACTTTACGTAATGTCTCGTGGCTGAAGGATTTTCGGGTCAGATGAACGAAAACATCGTAAATTT
Source organism: Copidosoma floridanum (assembly GCF_000648655.2). The sequence continues at coordinate 457,174 of NW_019379628.1, forward strand.
TACCGCGCAAGGTGCCAAAGATGCGGATAATCGACTTTTCCTTTTTTTCCTCTCAAACGTCGTACGTGTCTTTAGTTATGTTTAAAATAACAAGCAAATGCTTGCCTTTGGTCAACTTTTTTTTTTTTTTTTTTTTTTTTTTTTTTTTTTGTCAACTTTTTTTTTTTTTTTTTTTTTTTTTTTTTTTTTTTTCAACGATGCTTCTCACCTGCGTGCCTTCGCTTATAAAATATTGTCTTTAAACTTTCTTCCTAACTCTTTCCCTCCGCGTAAGTTTCGTATAGTTATTCGCGCGCAACAATAATTGGAATACCAATTGGTCTGTTTTAAAGTGAAAGTGCAACGAAAGGCCAGCACCAGCTTATGGGCGCGAGCTTTCGAATGAATTCCCAAACTCTTTGGAAAAATCACGAAAAAGCCAATAAACATCTGTTGAGCACAAAAAAAGACAACAAATAAAGTACCTATTGCCTCTTCTTCAGTAAACACGCATGGCAAACTTATACTAACGAGTTGAGAAATATTTTTTCGTCCCATCAATAGTAAAAACAACGTAATAACTTGTACTTATTTTGCTGATTGCAGTGCTACTGATGATATGTTTGACCGAGCTTGGAGTCATTCCGAGCCAGCAGGTCGGCTTTTTCTGCAATGATCCAAAAATTTCGCACAAATTCCGAGGCGAAACGATATCGGCTTTTACCGTCGTGTCTGTTACAATACTGGTGCCCGGGATAGTGGTAAGTTTAGCACGAATAACATTTTTTTTTTTTTTTTCATTTTGTCGGGACATGCACACCATGAAATGTGATCATACGATTGTACACGTATACTTGGTAAGACGATTGAAGCGAACAATAACGATTTTCCGAAACAGATGTGGCTGACGGAATGCTTGTGCTACAGTCCTGAGAGCTACAAGTGCCTGGAGCGCGCGTTAAGCTCGAGGAGCCGTCAATTTTGGATGTGGTACGGCTACTACACGATCGGCTGGTGTTACGTGATCTTCGTGGTCGAGGTGATGAAGGTGACAGTCAGCGAACCCAGACCTCATTTTATCGACAGCTGCAAACCCATGAACATTGATAATTGCACCACCTCTGAGTCAGTATTACTATTCAATAAATACATACATATTACCTTTTCTATACTTCTATACCTGCATGCTCCTCGTAATACGTTGATATTATTATCACTACCTATTGATTTAGATGTACCTGTAGATTAGGCGAAAAATAATGCTTTCTGTTTTCCTCTCTCTATGATTTTTTTTTTTTTTTTTTTTTTTCAGATTTATATCGTCGTACACGTGCAACAACACCAAACTCTCTTCCTTGGCTGTGAAAGACTCCGACCGGTCATTTCCATCTGGACATTCTGCAGCCTCACTGTTTATGACTACGTATTTGGTGGTGAGTATTGAGTACTTATACCTGGTTTTACTTCATTTTATTGCTATTATTTTTTATTTTTTTATTTTACTTTTTTTTTTAATTCCAAAGTTTTCACGGGCATGTTTCATTTTACCCAAAAGTCCTTTCATGGAATGGTAGTTTTCCTACGAGTTTGAAAAGTCTCTGTTTGCGAACCGAGAGGTAACGAGGTTCGTAAAGGAGACTTTTCGAACGAGTTCCGGAAAACTGCTTTTTCGCCCGAGGAAGTACCAGCCTCCCAAAACCACCCGAGGGCGGAAAATCTTATTTTTTCTATCTCTACTTTTTTTCACCATATTTTTTTTTTTTTACAACAATAATAGCGCAAAGTGTAAGAAATAAAATTGCTACATTATTTCTCAAAGTATGNATAATTGAAAAAAAAAAAAAAAAAAAAACTTTTGAAATTGCCTATAAAGAGAAAAAAGCAAAGAAAATGTAAGAGTGAGGAGGAGGGAAAGTGCATGAGTAAGAGAGCTGACTACCTGCTATCCCTCCGCCACCTCTTATTTCCATATTCCCATATTCGAAATACTAAAGCGTGCATATATTACATTCGTAAGGTCTATATTCTACGCGCGAACCTAAAGCAACTTTATTTACTTGGTAAGCTCGTACTTACCACTCCTATACTCCCTACACAATGCCTACCAAGTTATCCACGTATAGATACTACCTCACACCTTTATCTTCCATCCCCTGCCCACACTGCGCTACTTGTTTATACCAAATAATAAAAAAAAAAAAATAATAATAATAAAATAATAATAATAATCCGTGACTTCTGGATCCAACCATCCACAGTGGTACCTACAGAGTCGGTTGCCGGAGCGCATGACGCTGATACTGCTGAAGCCGTGGCTGCAGTGCCTCGTCGTGATCTGGGGTCTGAGCTGCTCGATGTCCCGCATAACCGACCACCGACACCACTGGTGGGACGTCCTCATTGGAGCTACCCTCGGCATCGTCTTTGCCTACTTCGTCGTGCGGCTGCCCTGTCGGAGCTTCCGTTCGGGTGCTACTTTATTCGGTCCCTCGGCCACTACAGCGGACGGCTCGTTGTCGATCTGCGCCCTCGAAGGACTGCAACCCGGCCCAACGGCAAGCATGACGGGAGCTGGCTTCGCGGTGCCCAACAACAACAACAATAACAACAACAACAACAACAACAACAACCATAATTACTACAACAGGCGTAATCTGAGCGCTAAAAAGCTCCTCAGCCAAAGTGATTCCGAGGTACCCGAGGACCGCGAACTCGGCAACATGCCCCCTGCAACCGAAAATTGGAACTCGTAGAGTTTCCCTTTCGTTTTTCATTGTTATTGTTGCTCTTCTTGTTGTGCCTTTGTATTTTACCCTATACATAGTATATACAGGTATTTCGCGATACTTAATGATGATGCCTTATTCGTTATTGTGAAAAAACAATGTGACGGAGAGTGTCTCAAGAGAGTGTATATAATTAACTGTCGACAATTTTAACAAAATAGCGAAATCTAATTATGACAGTAATAATAATAATAACAATAACGATGAAAAAAAAAAAAAAAAAAAAAAAAAAAAAAAAAAAAAGAGAGATTCTCTCCAACATCGCGAGGAAACCGAAATCAAACGAACGTAAAATTTCGTCCCGTAAANAATTTAAAAAATGTCATGTTATTTGTAGATCTCAAGATTTTTGCTATGGTTCTTCATCGTAGCTGCTTTTCAATTTAAATCTCTACATTGTAAAACAGTGTAGGGAGCATTTCAATTTTTTTTTGTTCTTATCATTTGAGTATGTATTATTTATTCGTTAATATTTACCTGAATATTTAATCCAGATTATGGTGCATATGAGGATTATATATAAGTGATAACATAATAATGCAAGCTTAAGAGCTTCAGATTTTTTGAAATTTTTTATCGAGTAAATTTGTTTCGTGTATCGGTCTAGCTCCTTCGTTCTATATTTCATTCACTTATTAATTGGATTAGCTAGCTAAATGATGTAACACTACATAAAACTTTATTTAGAGTGTTTTAAAAAGGTTTTTATTATAATTAGCTAATGTCGTTTTTCTGTACTATATGTAATTTCGTAAACTTAAGTAAAATGAAAACAAGTCAAAGTTTAAAAATAAATATTTAATGCCGTAAATTATTTTTTTAAAAGATATAATAGTATATTTTCTGAAAATTTATTACGTAAGTTTTTGTATTTAAAGTATACTCCCACGCGTGTAAAAGATTGTGTTATTTTAAATAAGGGTTCATGAATCCAAAACTATTTGTACAGTATTTCCTTAAATGCGTAAGGGAAACATGAAGATGAACCAAAGTAAATAAATTTGAAGATTTTGTTATATTTTTCTCATACATCGACGCTAATATCTATAGTACATATCAATTTTGTTATCGTTTATATAAGGATTTAACTGCGATTCGTTTGTTACTAGTACTTTGTACTTTCATATTCTCGGAACAGACGTACAAAACTAATTGCGTATAGTACAATTGTTGGACTTTTTGTTATAACTATCTTTAAAATATATTAAATAAAAAAATCGTAGTCTGCAAAGTTAAAAAGTATTCAATAAGTTTATTATAAAAAAGGCATTACGCCATTGAAAGTAGTTTTATCGTAAAATGTGATCTATTAGAAGATAAGATCATTTAATGTAAAAGTTTATTAATAGGTTTTGAAAATCGTTAATTTTACCGATAGCCAATACACGTATAATTAAGTTGTCAAACTATTGAAAAGTGCACTTATAAAATAAAATCTGTGAAAGATAGCATAGCTAAAAATTTTTGCATGTATGCATTACAATTTTCTGTGCAACTGTTTAAGCAAATAAATCAATGAATAAAAAGTCGTATTTGCAGTAATGATCATTTCGAGTGTATATCTGTAAAAAAGAAAGCAATCGTCGTTGACAATAAAGACACTGTACGTAATGGGAAAAAGGCAGACACATCGAAAAGAGGTGGAAAAATTTTTTTTTTTTTTTTAAATAAACAGACACAAAAAAGGCAAAGGTGCAAAGCACTCCATGCAGCACGTACTTTTTGGGGTAAGAAAAATCTGCTCGTGTTATGGGTTACTGCCATCTATGTATTTTGTATTTATACCTATAATAGGTGGAAATGGCATATACCCTAGTCGTACAGTGTAAAAAAAGCATATCATACTGAGAGAGTGAGCACGAAAAATTAAAAAAAAAGAAACTGATGAGCGAGTCGCAGACGAAAAAAAAAGTACTTAGAAATGTACGCTCCCGAGGATTCGGGGATGCAGAAAGGTAAAGAAAAGGGCGAGCAAGAGGGAGCGGGCAAAAGAGGGTTGTGAAAAAAAAGAATGGACGTAGGATTTGACGTTGCACGCGCCCTCGGCCCTCGTGTGCTATATGTATGTACACATATAATACATACTCGTAGGGTTTGTGAGGTATATATATGTGTCGAGTAGGTGAGGGGCACAGAGAGCATATTATAGGGGGGAGAAGCATTGCTTGCTATACCTACACATGGCGGCTGTAAGTATACACACACACACACATACAACCTCTGCACGACCAGCGCCTCCAGGACACAGTCCAGGAGTCGGCGCGACGGTAGAGACAGGAAGAGTTATGGTTGTATAGATTGCAGGTTGCACTACTGATGCATGGTATTTATATGGGACGATGTTTACTACCACCACTATTTGCAGTCTTCGTCGCGGTGGTGGTGGTGGTGTAGGGGTGAGAAAGAGGTGGGCGGAGGGAGAGAGAAAAAAGAGAGACAAACGGCCCGCGCGAGCCGAGCAAAAACACTCTCTCTCCCCCCCGCCCCGGACCCCCTCAAAATGTAAACGTAACGCGTAATGTAGTGTGGGTGTTGTCCATGTGAGAATTATACTGCGGCTGGTGCTTGGCTGCTGTAGGGTTGCGTCGGACGGAAGGGATAGGAGAAAGAACGAGGGTCGGGTGGTGTACTGGTATAGCTGCATGTTTAGGGGGAGGACGACGGGAGCGGCGCTCGTGCCACCCCCCCCCCCCCCGCCCGGCGCCGGTGGCTTAATAACGCTGCATCCCCTTTACTCCCACTGTACGAGGGGCGGGGAGTACTATATAGGGAGGGAGCGAGGAGCCATGCATGCAAGGGATCTCACGGTGTACACATCCCCTTTAATTCGGCAGATACACATAATACATACGTACCCACCGTATGGATACAGGTACATTTATATACGTATAGGCGGCACCTTTTACAATTTACAATGCGATGTACACGCGCAGTCACCAGAAAATCAACTGTCCGTCTTGTTTCGCATCGGGACAGCTCGCATCCTCCGCCCGGACGAATGAATGAATACTCCCAAGTACGATCGGTAAAGTTTTTTCTCTTTTGTCTTTGCGCATAATAACATGTACGGGGGCTCATAGTCCCAAGCCGGTGTACAATTATTTTTGGACGAGGCGAATCGGCTGATGAGGTATGGGTGACCATTGCAGTGCTGATGATGCAGGAAGGAACGCGCCCTAGGCGGGACGGATTAAAGAGACCGGGGAGGGCGGATAGTATATCCGATCGAAATACCGGGTAAGTAAGGAGGTATGCTTACTCGACGAGGAGGAGTAACACGCTAAGTACATGATGATATGTATTGAGTAAATTGTGGAGACTCTCGTGTGCACACAGGCAAAAAGAGGTGAGTGTGTATAGGGCAGCGTTGTGTAATGTGCGATTGGAGAGACAGTTGTTCCTTCTGCTGGGGATAATTCTTATACGATTTCTCGCCTTACTTATACGCCATATTTATAAGGGCAAAACGTTTTTTTTAATGAAATTACATCAAATGTCCATCTCCGGCACTGAAATACAATGCAATGTTTTTGGTCAACAAAAAATGGACACATCCAGCGAATAATGGTAGGTTTTTTTTTTGCCAATTTGACGTTTACCAACATTCGAGTGCCATTACCACGGAAGATCGTTCAGAGATTGAAAAAATTGTATTGCATGTAAAGAAAGTAATTCCGTGTGACTGTGGATGAATAAATGATTGCTGTAAGTACAATATAGTGCGAATGAAGCGAATCACAAAAACAACATCCCAAAAAGCTACAGCTAATCGAGAAAGTCGGAGAAAAAGGCCGTGCATCTCAATAGTGGAAGAAAGGGAGAGACTGAAAAACAAAAAACAAAAAAAAACCATGATTCAGGAGTGACCCGGAGATGAAGTAAAGTTGTTGGAGCGAATTATTAAGAGATGAGCGTGCAGGATAATTTATATACAGAGAGTATACGTAGGTAAGTATGGAGATGCATACATATTCCATATAACAGCGGAAAACTCCAGAGTTGATATATACCTACCTACTGTCCAAGTGCGAGTACCAATATATGCATGTGTACGTATGATATATATATGTATGTACGGCTCTGATAACGTGAAGCAAGACAGTGTAGAGCCACGATATCACTCGAGCGCCCGCACCCTTCTCCATACATACACAGTACAACATACATGCAATGTGCTCTATGCTGTTGCGCGCACGGCGCATACGTAAGTTACGTGTGTGTTTGTGTAAATACGCACGTACGCGCGTGTATCTTAGATGTGTATATATTTATATAACTGCTGGCAGTGCTGGCGACGGTAGCGAGAGTTATAGTGACCTACATTAGCTGTTACAATGTGTGTAAATATGAGGGGATGTATGCGTATAACACACGCATATTTCACATTGCATTGCCCGTAATATATATATATATATATATATAGAAAAAAAAAAAAAAAAAATCTTGGTATAAATATGCAGTGGCACGTGAGTGACGTTTTTTCTTCTCTCGATCGTAGTTACTTAGGTATTTCTTTCTCATTCGCAGCGCATTGCATGCATCAGAGGCTCTCCTACCCATATATATACACATCGTAAGTATTATATTATTTTATACTGTCCTGTTAGCTAGATATTGTGTGGATTCCATGCAAGTGGCTATAGAGGCTAGACGACGTATGGAAATAGAGAGAGAGAGAAAGGAATAGGAAAGTAAGTATATAACACACAGCACCGGCACGTCCACCTATACTTATACCTCGGATGTGTACATATACATATATACACAGTTATACACCTCCAGTATCAGATGCATGTATATGGCTTTGGTTTCAACAGGAGCCCATACTTGGCAGTTCTTGAAGGATCTTTTTTTTTTTAGTATTCAGCGAGCGTTCACGCGGTTTTTGCGCATAAGAGCTATAGGATGGGTGTAAGTGAGGGACGAGCGTCAATCTCGACGGAAGCACCAAGATAGGGAGCGTGAAAGAAAGAGGAGGAAAAAAAAATCAGAAATACTGAGAAAAAAAGAGGAAGGTTGAATAATATTGTAGCTGCTATATAATTATAATTCATACGATATTGTACCATGATGGGGTTACGACTTTTTAGTAAATTCAGGTACACACGTGCGTTTGTCCCTGCGACTGTAACTTTACTGTAGTTGCGCGTATTAAATGTCTCTACCAGTGTAACGCAAGGTAATATTGATAAATGGTATTTCTGTAAAGTAAAAAAAAAAAATAATAATAATAATAATAATAATAATGGTAGCGATATATCTAAGGAAGAAAATGAATAAGTACAGCCACTCGGACTATCATCCGTACACACCGATGCATAATAGCTATAGGTATACATTAGTATGCATATATATGCATTTATCTATTATAAATTATGTTTTATGTGTTCGCATACCAGCTTTCGACTTTTTACGGTAAAAATTGTATTATCTTGAATTTTATAAACGATATGTTGTTATTTTTGTACATGCATTGGGCGCACATTTTATTCGCAATTAATCGATGAATGGCTCTTGCTCGAAGCTTGATAAAAACTCTCTATTTTATAATAACAGAAACTAAAATTATATTTGACAAGCCGATATTTATTAACTTGAAATTGTTCTCCAAAGTCAACTTTGGCGAAAGCCTGCTAAGAGGATACTCGAAGGTATTTTTGTTTTTTTTCGTGTGCATCTCTACACATAACTTATGGATGAAATAAACGTGCAAGTAGATTGGGTGCTTGGATCGGAAACAGCAAGAGTTTGGCACGTATTTTCTCCACGGCGATTACTTGGACAATCGAACATATCCATCAGTGGCAAATCCCAAATTTCGTACCGAAGGGGCGGCCAACGTCGAAATGTTGAAAAAAGCCGGGGTACCTACGGGTAAAAAATTTATTTTTCATGCTTCCGAATTACGAGACAACAATCCTTTGAAACAAGTTGTGCAGGTATAATATGTGTAAGATATAGGATATGCATGTTAAACTCGTAATATGAAAAGGGCATGCGTATACGTAGCAGGGGATATATTTGCGGACTCTGGGCATTTACTGTTGGGTGTACCTACTACTGGCTGGCTCCAGGACGTCTTGGCGGCGTTCTACCAGAGATAAGGCTCAACTGCAGGCTCTCCGTAAATTTTAACACAAAGAGGTACAGCCCAAGTCTGGCAGGTTTTTCTCTCTCTTTCTTTTTTTTTCTTTTTTTTTTTTTTTTTTTCCCTGCAACCTATTTCGAACTCCAGTCGCGTACTATACTCCTCCTCCGGAGCGAGCCCTGCCGCGCGTGGGATGAATGCTTAATTTAGCTCGCGGCAGCCACTACCACCGTATATAGTGTATATATTGTATACACATTGCTTACCGTTGTCGCAGTCCTATATGGTACCAAGTTCCATCGTATACACCCCGTGTTCACCTATATTTTAAGTGATCGTATGATATA
>NW_019379628.1:466430-493642 GCF_000648655.2 Copidosoma floridanum
CATACATACATGTACAATATTTGTACATGCGGTAACATTCAGCAGTAGGTATATATATATATATATATACACTGTAGTAGGACGACTCGATTGTTTCGCTTGTACAACTATATATACTGACCAGTGTGTAGAGGCGCATGTGAGGGGCGACTGCCGGAAAGTAAACCTTAATTATCGTGCGATCCTTGTCGAGGACTGCATGTTTATTGTGTCGTACAGGTGCATATTGTATAGAGAGTATCAATCACTCATCTTGCCACTTATTTCCCTTTTTTTGCAGAACCAAAAGTCTGGCAAGTTAACGTAAAATTTTTGGCTGAAAGTATAAAGCTGTGGAAAAAAAAAACCTATCGCTTACACTGTTTCATATACAACAAAATGCTTTATAAGCTATAGTTTTAAGTAGTTGGTGTGATTATGGTTCAAATCAAACACAAATTTGTTCTAAAATGATTCATCATCGGGTATCACAGTGCAATAGCGTTAGGGCACATTTATGTGCGTGTATTATTTGTTGTAAGAACAATTGATAAATAAATTGACCTCGTAGATCCTACTTACCTCAACCGCAACCCTACGACTTAATATGCTTATCTACGTCCGTTTTGATCGTGTTTACTTGATATGTACTACGTATCAAAACAAATAAGCAACATTTTCATGTTCACGTGATTATTTTCAAGTGCCAACCGCTCATGGCTACAGCTGTTCTTCGCATCACTGTCCTATACACACACCATGTATAAGTTGTGTACCTACATAACACATTTTAGCTACAAACTTGTGTTCCAGAATTTCATGATTTATGGAGGCCTCGTGTGCGGGCGTTCAACTTACATCGAGTAAAAAGTAGATGAATAAGCTCATAATATATCTTAAACATGAAATAATTCAATTAAAACTTAATCCTCCCATGCTATGCACTAAAAGCCAACCAATAAAACAATATCAACCAACAAATTGCTTCTAAACAACTCAAAACACATAGGCGAGCTAATTACAACGTTATTCAAGCACCAATAATTGATTAACAAAAGCCAAAAACAAAATTGAACATATATTTAACCTTAATATATCCAAAAAATTTTTTCGACTGTCAGTCACTACTAAACAGCAGAATGAATTTAAACAAATTATTTTCATACTTTTTAATTCTGACAAGTAAATTTTTTTTTTTCAAATTTCCTGATTCCGAAATAACGTCCATTTCACTGTATCTCCATTATTAACCAGGCTACAGCCATTTAAAGTTTAGAAATATTTGAAGATTTAAGAAGTCGACTTTTAAGCAAAGCCTCTGAAGAAAAACAGTTCTTACGGGGGGTTTGACATAATTTCAACCATTTAAATGCATATTGAAGATTTACTTACAGTTACTTAGGGCTTAACAGCGAAAAAAAATAATTTTTTTTTTTTTAGATTCTCTGATACCGAAATAACGTCCCTTTCGCCGTATCTCCATTATTTACGGAGATACAGGCGTTTAAAGTTTAGAAATATTTGAAGATTTAAAAACTCGACTTTTGAGCAAAGCCTCTAAATAAAAAGAGTTCTTACTGAAAGTTTGACATAATTTCAAACAGTTTAGTGCATATTGAAGATTTCCTTACAGTTACATAGGGCTTCACAGCAAAAAAAAAATTTTTTTTTTTAATTCTTCTGATTCCAAAATAACGTCCTTTTTGCTGTATCTCTATTATTTACGGAGATACAGCCGTTTGAAGTTTAACAATATTTTTAGACCAAAAAATGTGACTTTTAAGCAAAGCCTCTGCATGGAAAGAGTTCTTACGGAAGGTGCAAGACAATATTAACCATATAAGTGCATATTGAAGATTTCCTTACAGTTACTTAGGACTTACTAGCGAAGAAAAAAATTGTTTTTTTATAAATTCTCTGATACCAAAATAACGTCCTTTTTGCTGTATCTCTATTATTTCCGGAGATACAGCCATTTAAAGTTTGGCAAAATTTTAAAACAAAAATCTCGACTTTTAAGCAGAGCCAGTGCATGGAAAGAGTTCTTACGGATGGTTTGACATAATTTCAACCATTTGAATGCATATTGAAGATTTCCTTACAGTTACATAGGGCTTCACAGCAAAAAAAAAATTTTTTTTTTTAAATCTTCTGATTCCAAAATAACGTCCTTTTTGCTGTATCTCTATTATTTACGGAGATACAGCCGTTTGAAGTTTAACAATATTTTTAGACCAAAAAATGTGACTTTCGAGCAAAGCCTCTGCATGGAAAGAGTTCTTACGGAAGGTGCAAGACAATATCAACCATATAAGTGCATATTAAAAATTTCCTTACAGTTACTTAGGGCTTAACAGCGGAACAAAAAAAATTTTTTTTTAAATCTTTTGATTCCAAAATAACGTCCCTTTCGCTGTATCTCCATTATTTACGGAGATACAGCCATTTAAAGTTTAGAAATATTTAAAGACCTTGATTTCAACTTTTAAGCAAAGCCTCTGTTGGAAAAGAATTCTTACGGAAGGTTTGACATAATTTTAACCATTTGAATGCATATTGAAGATTTCCTTACAATTACTTACGGCTTAACAGCAGAAAAAAAATTTTTTTTTTTAAATCTTCTGATTCCAAAATAAGGTCCTTTTTGCTGTATCTCTATTATTTACGGAGATACAGCCGTTTGAAGTTTAACAATATTTTTAGACCAAAAAATGTGACTTTCGAGCAAAGCCTCTGCATGGAAAGAGTTCTTACGGAAGGTGCAAGACAATATCAACCATATAAGTGCATATTAAAAATTTCCTTACAGTTACTTAGGGCTTAACAGCGGAACAAAAAAAATTTTTTTTTAAATCTTTTGATTCCAAAATAACGTCCCTTTCGCTGTATCTCCATTATTTACGGAGATACAGGCGTTTAAAGTTTAGAAATATTTAAAGACCTAAATTTCAACTTTTAAGCAAAGCCTCTGTTGGAAAAGAATTCTTACGGAAGGTTTGACATAATTTTAACCATTTGAATGCATATTGAAGATTTCCTTACAATTACTTACGGCTTAACAGCAGAAAAAAAATTTTTTTTTTTAAATCTTCTGATTCCAAAATAACGTCCTTTTTGCTGTATCTCTATTATTTACGGAGATACAGCCGTTTGAAGTTTAACAATATTTTTAGACCAAAAAATGTGACTTTCGAGCAAAGCCTCTGCATGGAAAGAGTTCTTACGGAAGGTGCAAGACAATATCAACCATATAAGTGCATATTAAAAATTTCCTTACAGTTACTTAGGGCTTAACAGCGGAACAAAAAAAATTTTTTTTTAAATCTTTTGATTCCAAAATAACGTCCCTTTCGCTGTATCTCCATTATTTACGGAGATACAGGCATTTAAAGTTTAGAAATATTTAAAGACCTAAATTTCAACTTTTAAGCAAAGCCTCTGATGGGAAGGTTTGACATAATTTCAACCATTTGAATGCATATTGAAGATTTTCATACAGTTACTAAGGGTTTTACAGAGAAAAAAAAATATTTTTTTTTTTTATATTCTCTGATACAAAAATAACGTCCTTTTTGCCGTAACTCTATTATTTACGGAGATACAGCCATTTGAAGTTTGGCAATATTTTAAAACCAAAAATCTCGACTCTTAAGCAAAGTCTCTGCATGGAAATTGTTCTCACGGACGGTTCAACATAATACCAACCACATGAGTGCATACCGCAGTTTTTCTCACAGTTACCAAGGGCCAAACGGTAACACAAAAAATAAATTTTTTTTTTCAAATTTTTCGATTTCAAAATAACGTCCTGTTTGCTGTATCTCTATTATTTACGGAGATACAGGCGTTTAAAGTTTAGAAATATTTAAAGACCTAAATTTCGACTTTTAAGCAAAGCCTCTGATGGGAAAGAATTCTTACATAAGGTTTGACATAATTTTAACCATTTGAATGCATATTAAAGATTTTCATACAGTTACTAAGGGCTTTACAGTGAGAAAAAAAATTTTTTTTTTTTATATTCTATGATACCAAAATAACGTCCTTTTCGACGTATCTCCATTATTTACGGAGATACAGCCATTTAAAGTTTGGCAATATTTTAAAACCAAAAATCTCGACTCTAAAGCAAAGCCTCTGAATGGAAATAATTCTCACGGACGGTTCAACATAATACCAACCACATGAGTGCATACCGCAGTTTTTCTCACAGTTACCAAGGGCCAAACGGTAACACAAGAAAACAATTTTTTTTTTCAAATTTTCTGATTGTAAAATAATGTCCTTTTCGCTGTATCTCTATTATTTACGGAGATACAGGCGTTTAAAGTTTAGAAATATTTAAAGTCCTAAATTTCAACTTTTAAGCAAAGCCTCTGTTGGGAAAGAATTCTTACGGAAGGTTTGACATAATTTTAACCATTTGAATGCATATTAAAGATTTTCATACAGCTACTAAGGGCTTTACAGAGAGAAAAAAAATTTTTTTTTTTTATATTCTATGATACCAAAATAACGTCCTTTTCGACGTATCTCCATTATTTACGGAGATACAGCCATTTAAAGTTTGGCAATATTTTAAAACCAAAAATCTCGACTCTAAAGCAAAGCCTCTGAATGGAAATTTATCTCACGGACGGTTCAACATGATACCAACCACATGAGTGCATACCGCAGTTTTTCTCACAGTTACCAAGGGCCAAACGGTAACACAAAAAAAAAATTTTTTTTTTCAAATTTTCTGATTTTAAAATAACGTCCTTTTTTCTGTATCTCTATTATTTACGGAGATGAAGGCGTTTAAAGTTTAGAAATATTTAAAGACCTAAATTTCAACTTTTAAGCAAAGCCTCTGATGGGAAAGAATTCTTACATAAGGTTTGACATAATTTTAACCATTTGAATGCATATTAAAGATTTTCATACAGTTACTAAGGGCTTTACAGTGAGAAAAAAAATTTTTTTTTTTTATATTCTATGATACCAAAATAACGTCCTTTTCGACGTATCTCCATTATTTACGGAGATACAGCCATTTAAAGTTTGGCAATATTTTAAAACCAAAAATCTCGACTCTAAAGCAAAGCCTCTGAATGGAAATAATTCTCACGGACGGTTCAACATGATAGCAACCACATGAGTGCATACCGCAGTTTTTCTCACAGTTACCAAGGGCCAAACGGTAACACAAAAAAAAAATTTTTTTTTTCAAATTTTCTGATTTTAAAATAACGTCCTTTTTTCTGTATCTCTATTATTTACGGAGATGAAGGCGTTTAAAGTTTAGAAATATTTAAAGACCTAAATTTCAACTTTTAAGCAAAGCCTCTGTTGGGAAAGAATTCTTACGGAAGGTTTGACATAATTTTAACCATTTGAATGCATATTAAAGATTTTCATACAGTTACTAAGGGCTTTACAAAGAAAAAAAAAAATTTTTTTTTTTTAGATTCTCTAATAACAAAATAATGTTCTACTCGCCGTATCGCCATTATTTACGGAGATACAGGCATTTTAAGTTTGGCAATATTTAAAGACCTAAATTTCAACTTTTAAGCAAAGCCTCTGTTGGAAATAGTTTTCACGGACGGTTCAACATGATACCAACCACATGAGTGCATACCGCAGTTTTTCTCACAGTTACCAAGGGCCAAACGGTAACACAAAAAAAAAATTTTTTTTTTCAAATTTTCTGATTGTAAAATAATGTCCTTTTCGCTGTATCTCTATTATTTACGGAGATACAGGCGTTTAAAGTTTAGAAATATTTAAAGTCCTAAATTTCAACTTTTAAGCAAAGCCTCTGTTGGGAAAGAATTCTTACGGAAGGTTTGACATAATTTTAACCATTTGAATGCATATTGAAGATTTACTTACAGTTACTTAGGGCTTAACAGCGAAAAAAAATTTTTTTTTTTAAATCTTCTGATTCCAAAATAACGTCCTTTTTGCTGTATCTCTATTATTTACGGAGATACAGCCGTTTGAAGTTTAACAATATTTTTAGACCAAAAAATGTGACTTTCGAGCAAAGCCTCTGCATGGAAAGAGTTCTTACGGAAGGTGCAAGACAATATCAACCATATAAGTGCATATTAAAGATTTCCTTACAGTTACTTAGGGCTTACTAGCGAAGAAAAAAATTTTTTTTTTATAAATTCTCTGGTACTAAAATAACGTCCTTTACGCTGTATCTCGATTATTTCCGGAGATACAGCCATTTAAAGTTTAGCAATATTTTAAAACGAAAAATCTCGACTTTTAAGCAAAGCCTCTGCATGGAAAAAACTCTCACGGACGGTTCAACATAATACCAACCACATAAGTGCATACCGCAGTTTTTCTCACAGTTACCAAGGGCCAAACGGTAACACAAAAAATAAATTTTTTTTTTCAAATTTTTCGATTTCAAAATAACGTCCTGTTTGCTGTATCTCTATTATTTACGGAGATACAGGCGTTTAAAGTTTAGAAATATTTAAAGACCTAAATTTCGACTTTTAAGCAAAGCCTCTGATGGGAAAGAATTCTTACATAAGGTTTGACATAATTTTAACCATTTGAATGCATATTAAAGATTTTCATACAGTTACTAAGGGCTTTACAGTGAGAAAAAAAATTTTTTTTTTTTATATTCTATGATACCAAAATAACGTCCTTTTCGACGTATCTCCATTATTTACGGAGATACAGCCATTTAAAGTTTGGCAATATTTTAAAACCAAAAATCTCGACTCTAAAGCAAAGCCTCTGAATGGAAATTTATCTCACGGACGGTTCAACATGATACCAACCACATGAGTGCATACCGCAGTTTTTCTCACAGTTACCAAGGGCCAAACGGTAACACAAGAACCAAATTTTTTTTCTTCAAATTTTCTGATTGTAAAATAACGTCCTTTTCGCTGTATCTCTATTATTTACGGAGATAGAGGCGTTTATAGTTTAGAAATATTTAAAGTCCTAAATTTCAACTTTTAAGCAAAGCCTCTGTTGGGAAAGAATTCTTACGGAAGGTTTGACATAATTTTAACCATTTGAATGCATATTGAAGATTTACTTACAGTTACTTAGGGCTTAACAGCGAAAAAAAATTTTTTTTTTTAAATCTTCTGATTCCAAAATAACGTCCTTTTTGCTGTATCTCTATTATTTACGGAGATACAGCCGTTTGAAGTTTAACAATATTTTTAGACCAAAAAATGTGACTTTCGAGCAAAGCCTCTGCATGGAAAGAGTTCTTACGGAAGGTGCAAGACAATATCAACCATATAAGTGCATATTAAAAATTTCCTTACAGTTACTTAGGGCTTAACAGCGGAACAAAAAAAATTTTTTTAAATCTTTTGATTCCAAAATAACGTCCCTTTCGCTGTATCTCCATTATTTACGGAGATACAGGCGTTTAAAGTTTAGAAATATTGAAAGACCTAAATTTCAACTTTTAAGCAAAGCCTCTGTTGGGAAAGAATTCTTACGGAAGGTTTGACATAATTTTAACCATTTGAATGCATATTGAAGATTTACTTACAGTTACTTAGGGCTTAACAGCGAAAAAAAATTTTTTTTTTTAAATCTTCTGATTCCAAAATAACGTCCTTTTTGCTGTATCTCTATTATTTACGGAGATACAGCCGTTTGAAGTTTAACAATATTTTTAGACCAAAAAATGTGACTTTCGAGCAAAGCCTCTGCATGGAAAGAGTTCTTACGGAAGGTGCAAGACAATATCAACCATATAAGTGCATATTAAAAATTTCCTTACAGTTACTTAGGGCTTAACAGCGGAACAAAAAAAATTTTTTTAAATCTTTTGATTCCAAAATAACGTCCCTTTCGCTGTATCTCCATTATTTACGGAGATACAGGCGTTTAAAGTTTAGAAATATTTAAAGACCTAAATTTCAACTTTTAAGCAAAGCCTCTGTTGGGAAAGAATTCTTACGGAAGGTTTGACATAATTTTAACCATTTGAATGCATATTGAAGATTTCCTTACAATTACTTACGGCTTAACAGCAGAAAAAAAATTATTTTTTTTTAATTCTCTGATACCAAAATAACGTCCTTTTTGCTGTATCTCTATTATTTACGGAGATACAGGCGTTTTAAGTTTAAAAATATTTAAAGACCTAAATTTCAACTTTTAAGCAAAGCCTCTGTTGGAAAAGAATTCTTACGGAAGGTTTAACATAATTTTAACCATTTGAATGCATATTGAAGATTTCCTTACAATTACTTACGGCTTAACAGCAGAAAAAAAATTTTTTTTTTTAAATCTTCTGATTCCAAAATAAGGTCCTTTTTGCTGTATCTCTATTATTTACGGAGATACAGGCGTTTAAAGTTTAGAAATATTTAAAGACCTAAATTTCAACTTTTAAGCAAAGCCTCTGTTGGGAAAGAATTCTTACGGAAGGTTTGACATAATTTTAACCGTTTGAATGCATATTAAAGATTTTCATACAGCTACTAAGGGCTTTACAGAGAGAAAAAAAATTTTTTTTTTTTATATTCTATGATACCAAAATAACGTCCTTTTCGACGTATCTCCATTATTTACGGAGATACAGCCATTTAAAGTTTAGAAATATTTAAAGACCTTAATTTCAACTTTTAAGCAAAGCCTCTGCATGGAAAGAGTTCTTACGGAAGGTGCAAGACAATATTAACCATATAAGTGCATATTGAAGATTTCCTTACAGTTACTTAGGACTTACTAGCGAAGAAAAAAATTGTTTTTTTATAAATTCTCTGATACCAAAATAACGTCCTTTTTGCTGTATCTCTATTATTTACGGAGATACAGGCATTCAAAGTTTTGAAATATTAAAAGACCTAAATTTCGACTTTTAACCAAAGCCTCTAAATAAAAAGAGTTCTTACTGAAAGTTTGACATAATTTTAAACAGTTGAGTGCATATTGAAGATTTCCTTACAGTTACATAGGGCTTAACAGTAAAAAAAAATTTTTTTTTTTTTTTTAATCTTCTGATACCAAAATAAGGTCCTTTTTGCTGTATCTCTATTATTTACGGAGATACAGCCATTTAAAGTTTGGCAATATTTTAAAACCAAAAATCTCGACTCTTAAGCAAAGCCTCTGCATGGAAAGAGTTCAAACGGAAGGTTTGACATAATTTAGACCATTTGAATGCATATTGAAAATTTTTATACAGTTAATTACGGCTTAACAGCGAAAAAAAAAAATTTTTTTTTTTTTAATTCTCTGGTACTAAAATAACGTCCTTTACGCTGTATATCGATTATTTACGGAGATACAGCCATTTAAAGTTTAGAAATATTTAAAGACCTTAATTTCAACTTTTAAGCAAAGCCTCTGCATGGAAAGAGTTCTTACGGAAGGTGCAAGACAATATTAACCATATAAGTGCATATTGAAGATTTCCTTACAGTTACTTAGGACTTACTAGCGAAGAAAAAAATTGTTTTTTTATAAATTCTCTGATACCAAAATAACGTCCTTTTTGCTGTATCTCTATTATTTCCGGAGATACAGCCATTTAAAGTTTGGCAATATTTTAAAACCAAAAATCTCAACTCTTAAGCAAAGCCTCTGCATGGAAAAAAGTCTCACGGACGGTTCAACATAATACCAACCACATAAGTGCATACCGCAGTTTTTCTCACAGTTACCAAGGGCCAAACAGTGACACAAAAAAAAAAATTTTTTTTTTCAAATTTTCTGATTCCAAAATAACGTCTTTTACGCTGTATCTCTATGATTTACGGAGAGACGGCCTTTTAAAGTTTAATAATATTTGAAAACCAAAAATCTCGACTTTTAAGCAAAGCCAGTGCATGGAAAGAGTTCTTACGGTTGGTTTGACATAATTTCAACCATTTTAGTGCATATTGAAGATTTCCTTACAATTACTTACGGCTTAACAGCAAAAAAAAAATTTTTTTTTTCTTAATTTTCTGATACCAAAATAAAGTCCTTTTTGCCGTATCTCCATTATTTACGGAGATACAGGCATTTAAAGTTTAGAAATATTTAAAGACCTAAATTTCAACTTTTAAGCAAAGCCTCTGATGGGAAGGTTTGACATAATTTCAACCATTTGAATGCATATTGAAGATTTTCATACAGTTACTAAGGGTTTTACAGAGAAAGAAAAATATTTTTTTTTTTTATATTCTCTGATACAAAAATAACGTCCTTTTTGCCGTAACTCTATTATTTACGGAGATACAGCCATTTGAAGTTTGGCAATATTTTAAAACCAAAAATCTCGACTCTTAAGCAAAGTCTCTGCATGGAAATTGTTCTCACGGACGGTTCAACATAATACCAACCACATGAGTGCATACCGCAGTTTTTCTCACAGTTACCAAGGGCCAAACGGTAACACAAAAAAAAAATTTTTTTTTTCAAATTTTCTGATTTTAAAATAACGTCCTTTTTTCTGTATCTCTATTATTTACGGAGATAGAGGCGTTTAAAGTTTAGAAATATTTAAAGTCCTAAATTTCAACTTTTAAGCAAAGCCTCTGTTGGGAAAGAATTCTTACGGAAGGTTTGACATAATTTTAACCATTTGAATGCATATTGAAGATTTCCTTACAATTACTTACGGCTTAACAGCAGAAAAAAAATTTTTTTTTTTTAATTCTCTGATACCAAAATAACGTCCTTTTTGCTGTATCTCTATTATTTACGGAGATACAGCCATTTAAAGTTTGGCAATATTTTAAAACCAAAAATCTCGACTCTAAAGCAAAGCCTCTGAATGGAAATAATTCTCACGG
Organism: Copidosoma floridanum; assembly: GCF_000648655.2. The sequence continues at coordinate 477,182 of NW_019379628.1, forward strand.
ACGGTTCAACATGATAGCAACCACATGAGTGCATACCGCAGTTTTTCTCACAGTTACCAAGGGCCAAACGGTAACACAAAAAAAAAATTTTTTTTTTCAAATTTTCTGATTTTAAAATAACGTCCTTTTTTCTGTATCTCTATTATTTACGGAGATAAAGGCGTTTAAAGTTTAGAAATATTTAAAGACCTAAATTTCAACTTTTAAGCAAAGCCTCTGTTGGGAAAGAATTCTTACGGAAGGTTTGACATAATTTTAACCATTTGAATGCATATTGAAGATTTCCTTACAATTACTTACGGCTTAACAGCAGAAAAAAAATTTTTTTTTTTTAATTCTCTGATACCAAAATAACGTCCTTTTTGCTGTATCTCTATTATTTACGGAGATACAGCCATTTAAAGTTTGGCAATATTTTAAAACCAAAAATCTCGACTCTAAAGCAAAGCCTCTGAATGGAAATAATTCTCACGGACGGTTCAACATGATAGCAACCACATGAGTGCATACCGCAGTTTTTCTCACAGTTACCAAGGGCCAAACGGTAACACAAAAAAAAAATTTTTTTTTTCAAATTTTCTGATTTTAAAATAACGTCCTTTTTTCTGTATCTCTATTATTTACGGAGATAAAGGCGTTTAAAGTTTAGAAATATTTAAAGACCTAAATTTCAACTTTTAAGCAAAGCCTCTGTTGGGAAAGAATTCTTACGGAAGGTTTGACATAATTTTAACCATTTGAATGCATATTGAAGATTTCCTTACAATTACTTACGGCTTAACAGCAGAAAAAAAATTTTTTTTTTTTAATTCTCTGATACCAAAATAACGTCCTTTTTGCTGTATCTCTATTATTTACGGAGATACAGCCATTTAAAGTTTGGCAATATTTTAAAACCAAAAATCTCGACTCTAAAGCAAAGCCTCTGAATGGAAATAATTCTCACGGACGGTTCAACATGATAGCAACCACATGAGTGCATACCGCAGTTTTTCTCACAGTTACCAAGGGCCAAACGGTAACACAAAAAAAAAATTTTTTTTTTCAAATTTTCTGATTTTAAAATAACGTCCTTTTTTCTGTATCTCTATTATTTACGGAGATAAAGGCGTTTAAAGTTTAGAAATATTTAAAGACCTAAATTTCAACTTTTAAGCAAAGCCTCTGTTGGGAAAGAATTCTTACGGAAGGTTTGACATAATTTTAACCATTTGAATGCATATTGAAGATTTCCTTACAATTACTTACGGCTTAACAGCAGAAAAAAAATTTTTTTTTTTTAATTCTCTGATACCAAAATAACGTCCTTTTTGCTGTATCTCTATTATTTACGGAGATACAGCCATTTAAAGTTTGGCAATATTTTAAAACCAAAAATCTCGACTCTAAAGCAAAGCCTCTGAATGGAAATAATTCTCACGGACGGTTCAACATGATAGCAACCACATGAGTGCATACCGCAGTTTTTCTCACAGTTACCAAGGGCCAAACGGTAACACAAAAAAAAAATTTTTTTTTTCAAATTTTCTGATTTTAAAATAACGTCCTTTTTTCTGTATCTCTATTATTTACGGAGATAAAGGCGTTTAAAGTTTAGAAATATTTAAAGACCTAAATTTCAACTTTTAAGCAAAGCCTCTGTTGGGAAAGAATTCTTACGGAAGGTTTGACATAATTTTAACCATTTGAATGCATATTGAAGATTTCCTTACAATTACTTACGGCTTAACAGCAGAAAAAAAATTTTTTTTTTTTAATTCTCTGATACCAAAATAACGTCCTTTTTGCTGTATCTCTATTATTTACGGAGATACAGCCATTTAAAGTTTGGCAATATTTTAAAACCAAAAATCTCGACTCTAAAGCAAAGCCTCTGAATGGAAATAATTCTCACGGACGGTTCAACATGATAGCAACCACATGAGTGCATACCGCAGTTTTTCTCACAGTTACCAAGGGCCAAACGGTAACACAAAAAAAAAATTTTTTTTTTCAAATTTTCTGATTTTAAAATAACGTCCTTTTTTCTGTATCTCTATTATTTACGGAGATAAAGGCGTTTAAAGTTTAGAAATATTTAAAGACCTAAATTTCAACTTTTAAGCAAAGCCTCTGTTGGGAAAGAATTCTTACGGAAGGTTTGACATAATTTTAACCATTTGAATGCATATTGAAGATTTCCTTACAATTACTTACGGCTTAACAGCAGAAAAAAAATTTTTTTTTTTTAATTCTCTGATACCAAAATAACGTCCTTTTTGCTGTATCTCTATTATTTACGGAGATACAGCCATTTAAAGTTTGGCAATATTTTAAAACCAAAAATCTCGACTCTAAAGCAAAGCCTCTGAATGGAAATAATTCTCACGGACGGTTCAACATGATAGCAACCACATGAGTGCATACCGCAGTTTTTCTCACAGTTACCAAGGGCCAAACGGTAACACAAAAAAAAAATTTTTTTTTTCAAATTTTCTGATTTTAAAATAACGTCCTTTTTTCTGTATCTCTATTATTTACGGAGATAAAGGCGTTTAAAGTTTAGAAATATTTAAAGACCTAAATTTCAACTTTTAAGCAAAGCCTCTGTTGGGAAAGAATTCTTACGGAAGGTTTGACATAATTTTAACCATTTGAATGCATATTGAAGATTTCCTTACAATTACTTACGGCTTAACAGCAGAAAAAAAATTTTTTTTTTTTAATTCTCTGATACCAAAATAACGTCCTTTTTGCTGTATCTCTATTATTTACGGAGATACAGCCATTTAAAGTTTGGCAATATTTTAAAACCAAAAATCTCGACTCTAAAGCAAAGCCTCTGAATGGAAATAATTCTCACGGACGGTTCAACATGATAGCAACCACATGAGTGCATACCGCAGTTTTTCTCACAGTTACCAAGGGCCAAACGGTAACACAAAAAAAAAATTTTTTTTTTCAAATTTTCTGATTTTAAAATAACGTCCTTTTTTCTGTATCTCTATTATTTACGGAGATAAAGGCGTTTAAAGTTTAGAAATATTTAAAGACCTAAATTTCAACTTTTAAGCAAAGCCTCTGTTGGGAAAGAATTCTTACGGAAGGTTTGACATAATTTTAACCATTTGAATGCATATTGAAGATTTCCTTACAATTACTTACGGCTTAACAGCAGAAAAAAAATTTTTTTTTTTTAATTCTCTGATACCAAAATAACGTCCTTTTTGCTGTATCTCTATTATTTACGGAGATACAGCCATTTAAAGTTTGGCAATATTTTAAAACCAAAAATCTCGACTCTAAAGCAAAGCCTCTGAATGGAAATAATTCTCACGGACGGTTCAACATGATAGCAACCACATGAGTGCATACCGCAGTTTTTCTCACAGTTACCAAGGGCCAAACGGTAACACAAAAAAAAAATTTTTTTTTTCAAATTTTCTGATTTTAAAATAACGTCCTTTTTTCTGTATCTCTATTATTTACGGAGATAAAGGCGTTTAAAGTTTAGAAATATTTAAAGACCTAAATTTCAACTTTTAAGCAAAGCCTCTGTTGGGAAAGAATTCTTACGGAAGGTTTGACATAATTTTAACCATTTGAATGCATATTGAAGATTTCCTTACAATTACTTACGGCTTAACAGCAGAAAAAAAATTATTTTTTTTTAATTCTCTGATACCAAAATAACGTCCTTTTTGCTGTATCTCTATTATTTACGGAGATACAGCCGTTTAAAGTTTAACAATATTTTTAGACCAAAAAATGTGACTTTCGAGCAAAGCCTCTGCATGGAAAGAGTTCTTACGGAAGGTGCAAGACAATATCAACCATATAAGTGCATATTAAAAATTTCCTTACAGTTACTTAGGGCTTAACAGCGGAACAAAAAAAATTTTTTTTTAAATCTTTTGATTCCAAAATAACGTCCCTTTCGCTGTATCTCCATTATTTACGGAGATACAGGCATTTAAAGTTTAGAAATATTTAAAGACCTAAATTTCAACTTTTAAGCAAAGCCTCTGATGGGAAGGTTTGACATAATTTCAACCATTTGAATGCATATTGAAGATTTTCATACAGTTACTAAGGGTTTTACAGAGAAAAAAAAATATTTTTTTTTTTTATATTCTCTGATACAAAAATAACGTCCTTTTTGCCGTAACTCTATTATTTACGGAGATACAGCCATTTGAAGTTTGGCAATATTTTAAAACCAAAAATCTCGACTCTTAAGCAAAGTCTCTGCATGGAAATTGTTCTCACGGACGGTTCAACATAATACCAACCACATGAGTGCATACCGCAGTTTTTCTCACAGTTACCAAGGGCCAAACGGTAACACAAAAAATAAATTTTTTTTTTCAAATTTTTCGATTTCAAAATAACGTCCTGTTTGCTGTATCTCTATTATTTACGGAGATACAGGCGTTTAAAGTTTAGAAATATTTAAAGACCTAAATTTCGACTTTTAAGCAAAGCCTCTGATGGGAAAGAATTCTTACATAAGGTTTGACATAATTTTAACCATTTGAATGCATATTAAAGATTTTCATACAGTTACTAAGGGCTTTACAGTGAGAAAAAAAATTTTTTTTTTTTATATTCTATGATACCAAAATAACGTCCTTTTCGACGTATCTCCATTATTTACGGAGATACAGCCATTTAAAGTTTGGCAATATTTTAAAACCAAAAATCTCGACTCTAAAGCAAAGCCTCTGAATGGAAATAATTCTCACGGACAGTTCAACATGATAGCAACCACATGAGTGCATACCGCAGTTTTTCTCACAGTTACCAAGGGCCAAACGGTAACACAAGAACCAAATTTTTTTTCTTCAAATTTTCTGATTGTAAAATAACGTCCTTTTCGCTGTATCTCTATTATTTACGGAGATAGAGGCGTTTAAAGTTTAGAAATATTTAAAGTCCTAAATTTCAACTTTTAAGCAAAGCCTCTGTTGGGAAAGAATTCTTACGGAAGGTTTGACATAATTTTAACCATTTGAATACATATTGAAGATTTCCTTACAATTACTTACGGCTTAACAGCAGAAAAAAAATTTTTTTTTTTAAATCTTCTGATTCCAAAATAAGGTCCTTTTTGCTGTATCTCTATTATTTACGAAGATACAGGCATTCAAAGTTTTGAAATATTAAAAGACCTAAATTTCGACTTTTAACCAAAGCCTCTAAATAAAAAGAGTTCTTACTGAAAGTTTGACATAATTTTAAACAGTTGAGTGCATATTGAAGATTTCCTTACAGTTACATAGGGCTTAACAGTAAAAAAAAATTTTTTTTTTTTTTTTAATCTTCTGATACCAAAATAAGGTCCTTTTTGCTGTATCTCTATTATTTACGGAGATACAGCCATTTAAAGTTTGGCAATATTTTAAAACCAAAAATCTCGACTCTTAAGCAAAGCCTCTGCATGGAAAGAGTTCAAACGGAAGGTTTGACATAATTTAGACCATTTGAATGCATATTGAAAATTTTTATACAGTTAATTACGGCTTAACAGCGAAAAAAAAAAATTTTTTTTTTTTTAATTCTCTGGTACTAAAATAACGTCCTTTACGCTGTATATCGATTATTTACGGAGATACAGCCATTTAAAGTTTAGAAATATTTAAAGACCTTAATTTCAACTTTTAAGCAAAGCCTCTGCATGGAAAGAGTTCTTACGGAAGGTGCAAAACAATATTAACCATATAAGTGCATATTGAAGATTTCCTTACAGTTACTTAGGACTTACTAGCGAAGAAAAAAATTGTTTTTTTATAAATTCTCTGATACCAAAATAACGTCCTTTTTGCTGTATCTCTATTATTTCCGGAGATACAGCCATTTAAAGTTTGGCAATATTTTAAAACCAAAAATCTCAACTCTTAAGCAAAGCCTCTGCATGGAAAAAAGTCTCACGGACGGTTCAACATAATACCAACCACATAAGTGCATACCGCAGTTTTTCTCACTGTTACCAAGGGCCAAACAGTGACACAAAAAAAAAAAATTTTCTTTTCAAATTACTGATTCCAAAATTACGCCTTTTTCGCTGTATCTCCATTATTTACGGAGATACAGCCATTTAAAGTTTTGAAATACTTAAAAACCTAAATTTTCGACTGTTAAGCAAAGCCTCTGAAGGTAAAGAATTCTTACGGAAGGTTTGACATACTTTTAACCATTTGAATGCATATTGAAGATTTTCATACAGTTACTTATGGCTTAACAGCGAAAAAAAAAAATTTTTTTTTTTAAATTCTCTGGTACTAAAATAACGTCCTTTACGCTGTATCTCTATTATTTACGGAGATACAAGCATTCAAAGCTTTGAAATATTTAAAGACCTGAAATTTCGAATTTTAAGCAAAGCCTATGCATGGAAAGAGTTCTTATGGAAGGTGCAAGACAATATTAACCATATAAGTGCATATTGAAAATTTCCTTACAGTTACTTGATGCTTAACAGCGAAAAAAAAATTTTTTTTTTTTTAAATTCTCTCGTACTAAAATAACGTCCTTTACGCTGTATCTCGATTATTTACGGAGATACAGGTATTTAAAGTTGAGAAGTATTGAAAGACCTAAATTTGAACTTTCAAGCAAAGCCTCTGATGGGAAGGTTTGACATAATTTCAACCATTTGAATGCATATTGAAGATTATCATACAGTTACTAAGGGCTTTACAAAGAAAAAAAAAAATTTTTTTTTTCAGATTCTCTGATACCAAAATAACGTCCTTTTCGACGTATCTCCATTATTTACGGAGATACAGGCATTTAAAGTTTAGAAATATTTAAAGACCTAAATTTTAACTTTCAAGCAAAGCCTCTGTTGGGAAAGAATTCTTACGGATGGTTTGACATAATTTCAACCATTTTAGTGCATATTAAAGATTTCCTTACAATTACTTACGGCTTAACAGCAAAAAAAAAAATTTTTTTTTTTTCAAATTTTCTGATTTCAAAATAACGTCCTTTTTGCTGTATGTCTATTATTTACGGAGATAGAGGCGTTTAAAGTTTAGAAATATTTAAAGACCTCAATTTCGACTCTTAAGCAAAGCCTCTGATGGAAATAGTTCTCACGGACGTTTGAACATGATACCAACCACATGAGTGCATACCGCAGTTTTTCTCACAGTTACCAAGGGCCAAACAGCGACACAAAAAAAAAATTTTTTTTGTTAATTTTCTGATTTTAAAATAACGTCCTTTACGCTGTATCTCCATTACTTACGGAGATACAGGCATTTAAAGTTTTGAAATATTTAAGGACCTGAAATTTTGACTTTTAAGCAAAGCCTCTGAATAGAAATAGTTCTTACGGAAGGTTTGACATAATTTCAACCATTTGAGTGCATGTTGAAGATTTACTTACAGTTACTTAGGGCTTAACAGAGAAAAAAAAATATTTTTTTTTTTTAGATTCTCTGATACCAAAATAACGTCTTTTTTGCTGTATCTCTATTATTTACGGAGATAGGGCCATTTAAAGTTTAACAATATTTTTAGACTAAAAAAGTTGACTTTAAAGCAAAGCCTCTGCATGGAAATAGTTTTCACGGAAGGTTCAACATAATTTCAACCATACAATCGCATACTGCAGTCTTTCTCTTAGTTACCAAGGGCCTAACAGCGATACAAAAAAAATTTTTTTAATTTTTTTATTTTTCTTATTCCAAAATAACGTTTATGGCTGTATTTCTATTATTTACGGAGATACAGACGTTTTAAGTTTTTAAATATTTTGAAGCGAAAAGCATCGTTTTTAGAGCGTAGCCTCTGGTTTGTAGGTGTTGAATCAGGAAGTTGAACTCATTTTTAATCGTTTCGAATGTATCTAGAGTTGTTTTTAGAGTTGTTTTAAACTTTGCCAAATTCGGAATCTTTAAAAATAAAATGTTTTATTAGTTTTTGGATCCTAAAATTTAGTTTATCTTGGTTAATACGTTAGTAATAGTTCATACGAGATATTCTACTTATTTTACCTGATATTAGAGTTTTTTTATCGTTGAATCTTTTAGTCAATATCCGTTTTTTTTTCACGCTGGAATGGGCATTGTAAGTTTCAGATTTTTTTTCTGAAAAAGCTTTCGTTGTAGGGTTAAATCTGAGTTCTGTAGTATCTACACGGGACGTTATGCCTATATTGTAATCATGTTTAGAACGTCGAAAATCGTTGTAAAAAAAGAAAGATATGATTTAAACCGAGGTTAAGAAACAATTATATAAATTTTCCCACATTGGGTCTTTTGAGGGCGGGGTGTGCCTACGATAGGAAAAACAGTGTTCTCCATACAGTTACAAGTGCTATCTATGCGAGGCTATCTTATGGTTACTTGGGCCTTCTGTGAAGGACTTTTTTGGCTGAAGAAAAGCCCTGAGTCGGTAGCTTTTTGTGGCGCCAACTACTACTTTTCATTATAGGCACAGAGATGATTCCGCGACTAGTTATTTCTCTCCATCAGTCAATTATTCTTGTTGCAGTAATTTAATAAGTCTCATATTGATAAGACGCTTAGTTCCTACTGCTATGTTGGTTGTTCAACATTTTTTCGATTTTAAACATTGATTTTCAAGTCTTTTGATATACTTTTAATAATCTGGAGGTGTTATGTATATAAAATTAAATTGAAACATTCAATTTTTACATTGGAAATGACATTCTAAAATTTTATAACTATAGTAATGGGGATGTTTTATCTACAATATAAGAATAAAATTTGTTTCAATCAATGAATTGCGCATGAAATTACCTAATATCTGTATTTATTAACTAAAGATGCGTGTTCATTATCGTGGTGGAAATATACGTTTAGTGTAGTCGAATGGAAATTAAAAAAAAAACAAAATTTTTAATATTTAATAAAATGCTTACCTACAGAATAAAAGTTAAATCGTAGGTCCTAAAAAGGAATCACAATTAATAAAAAAAAAAAATGCGATGCGAGCGAAGAGACGGACATGGTCATTAAACTTCTTCAAGACGAGAAACTTTGACGATAATAGAAAAATTTTGTAACGAATTAGTACATGGTGATTTGGAATCTGGTTGCAGCTGTGTTGTCGAGTGCAGTGTATTTTTCTAAGTTCCATATGTATTATATTGTCCCTTTTCATAAAACGTAAATGTGCGTGTAAATATGTAGATATTGATGGGTGTACTGCGTGAATGAATGAGAGACGCGTTATATGCAGGCACATGCGAATAAAAAGTGAAAGAGAAGGGCGAGCAAAAAGTGCGAGAAAAAAAAAGACGAAGGTGATGGAATCGAGCGAAAGTGAACGAAGTGACGTTGCGGAGCTGGGGAAGGTTTGACAGCTCATACATACACCTTTTTTCTCTCTCTCGCTCGTGTGCTCACAGAAAAAAAAGAGTGTATAGGTACTTGCTGTGTTGCTGTAGATGTACTGGCGGGCTGGGGTAGCGGGGATATTGGTATACAAGTGCGTGTGTGTACACGCATGCTGAGCTAAAAAAGGAAAACGAGATACAGGGGAGGAAAAACAATTAAGCAAACTGACGACGACGACGAATAAAAATTGAAATGGAGCTGGAAAGAAGGGAAAAGAAAAGCATTGTCTTTCACCGACACGTGAAATTTTCCAATACGAATTTTGTTCGAGTTTTTCGTTGCTGCATGTATTCAAACAACGGGAGCTGCATAAAATTACGAAATTAAAGATTTGCGGGATAAACCAGTTAGTTTTGGACTACGCATTATCAAATCCATAGATTGGAGCTAAACGAAACATAATTTAGGTAATGTCATTTGGGACACCTGAATGTATAACGTATTGCGTACCCCTTGCGAACTCCTACTCATAAATTAACCACAATTTTTTTTTTTTTTTCCTTTAATTTTTACTCCAGAACAACTTTCAAGCTATTCTATCTCAGCTGCGTGATTCAAAAGGGCCGCGAACGAAAAAATATATTTTTACATTAACCCTTGTTCCACGTGCACGCGTGTATGTAAAATTAACGCCTGCCACCTGCGCTCCAGCAAGAGAGCACTGTCTACATAAGTGCAACTAAGTACGTGTGTATGAGCGATTCAACGAAAAAAATACAACAAAATTCAAGTTAGTGATATTTCGGTCCAAATTAAGGGCCAATACACCTATAGATTTGTCAGGAATTTCTGTATCCAGTGGAGTTTTTAATCATTTTTATTGTTTCTTATTCTTAAATTATATGATAGACATGGCGTGCACTTCGGGCTTTCAGAAAAAAAGTAACTGGCAAAATCGTGGTGCGTTGAGCATTCTTTTTTTTTTTTTTTTTTTTTTTGAGTTCAAGAAAAAGCACATTTTCATAGATGTTGTCGAAAACTTTCTATCTTGTAAACAACATAACCGAAATAATTAGTTTATGTCGATTTTCTTGATTTGGTTAAGTCTGCACTTGAGCTTCTATCCGTGGGACGGCGGTATGGTTTTGAAAAAAATTGAAATTAAGAAGTCGTGGGTACAGCTTCAAAGTAGTGTTTATTAATTAACAGCCAGTAACGTTTGTTCCCAACATCATCGACTGCTCTATGCCCCTTTGATGTAATTAATTTTACATAATTTTGGTTTGCATTGGACAGCCCCCGATGGAAAAGAAGCATATAGTAAACCATTGGTTTTTGAGTGTGGCCAATGCAAGATTTTATCCAATATAGTATTACGAATAAATCGTACAATATGGCATTACGAGCCATTGAAATTTGAAAAAAAATTTTTTCTCAACCATCATACAATACGCGTATTTTGTGGAATTTGTCATGTATATGCACGGGAGAACAACTCCCCGCTCGATAATCCAAAAGTCGGATGACGGGGAGGATGGTAATACAGCAGTCGAGGGGCTGCTTGCATGTGTATATATTATACGTATGTAGTATGTACCTGCCTGCCTGCGTTTGCTTGCTTGTTTGAAACCACCCTCTGTACAGTAACGTTATATATTCAGATTTTTTTTCTGAAAAAGCTTTCGTTGTAGGGTTAAATCTGAGTTCTGTAGTATCTACACGGGACGAGTTTTGAAATATTAAAAGACCTAAATTTCGACTTTTAACCAAAGCCTCTAAATAAAAAGAGTTCTTACTGAAAGTTTGACATAATTTTAACCATTTGAGTGCATATTGAAGATTTCCTTACAGTTACATAGGGCTTAACAGTAAAAAAAAATTTTTTTTTTTTTTTTAATTTGCTNCCAAACAAGTCGGTCGTCAACGAGGTCATAAGTACATTTAATAATAATTTTTGCGTAAAATTTGATAGGATTTTATATTTTTTACAAAACATAACTAAAGGAAGCATTGATTTTGCTCACCTACCATGGGATTGTAAAAATTAAAAACTTATTCCGACATGTTATGTACAGTATGTAATTTTATGGGTATGTGAAAAAACAGTCATTAAGGGATGGAAAACGAGATTTTCAATACCTGTCGATAATTATTTGTATATATTATTAAATCAATCCTTGTCTATCTTTTAATTTTTTTGAGCGCGTTGAGTCCAAATAATACGTCGGTGTATACCTATACTAACAGCATCATCACATAGAAACGATCCGTAATCGAGCACCAGTCTGATGTCACATAAACTCGTTCTACTTGAAAGTAAAATGAAGCTACCATTAAAAAAAGGATAAAAAAAGATAGTATGCCAAAATATTACTGTATAGACACTGCGAGAAAAGCGTCAAGTTACCGAAGTGCAATTTTTCCGTAACACGGGCACATGCTTTATCATTTATCGTGAAAACTCATGCATAGGTATTTTGAAAACTTTATACGTAATATAACCATGCATGGAAAAATCTATAGAAATTTTGCGTTTTAAAGAGACATTTTGGGTAAATCTCTTTTTGTAACAACAAATGCAGTGCATCGTCATTATACGTATGCAAATAATCTGTGAGTGTTTTAATATATGTGAGTAGCACGCGAGCGTGCATGCAGAATGCAGAGTACCTTTGTGTAGAAAATCCTACACTAAAAAATACGCTTTCGTTGCCATGCCAACAATATTTTGAGCAATGAATTGTTAACTCAAATCTGTTTTGAATTCCGCAAATACTTATTACAATTTCTATTCAAACAAATTTTGTTGATAAAGTGTGGTCATTACTCATAAATAATATTATATCACGTACTTTCATTATTAAAAAAAGGGGTAATTTGTTTGTTTATTAATAAATTACAATAAACAATAACGCAAGCACCAATCACCGCACGACCCGAGGCGCTTTCTGGTCGTTTGGTAAATTAATAAAATAACATAAGCGCTAATATCCACACAAGCCGATCATTTTGTCTGAGGTACTACTACCGTCTGCAGAAATTTAAAATTTAAAAAAAACAAAAAAAAAAAACATGAAAAGTCATAAGCAAAAGAAATTTTGACGTTCTTCTCTGTAGGGCAAAACATGAAGAGTCTAGACAACGAAAAATGTGCACAAAAACATAAGACCATGACGTTACGCCAGTACAACTAATCGAGAGAAAGAAAGATCACTCGAAAGCTCACATTTTTGGCAAAACCATTTTCTAAAAACAAACCCTCGTTTCCAAACGCGAATTAAAATATCAGTCAACCGTCCATCCGTCCGTCTTCCCGCATATTATGTCGGCGCATACATATAATATATCTACAAGCAATTAATCTCCGGAAAAAGAGATAAAATCGATGCACCGTTCCCTTTGTCGCGCCAAGTGTCTACGTATAATTAATTGACCGTTCGTGCGAGTAGTAATGTATATTCCCGAAAATAGCCTTGACAAAGGGAGAGGCGCTCGCAAGTGAGAAAAAAAGAAGAAGAAAAGCTCGAACATAATCGGCGGACGTAATAACGTAACATCACTTAAAGCTCGAGCCCCCGCTTCCTGAGTTGAAGTAGTTCATACACATATGGCCCCCCCCCCTCTGTCTCGATCTCGGTCTACGCACGACACTCGACACTTACGTAGCTGCCAAGAGAAGATGAAATAATTTGAGCGACATTAAAAATTTACGAGGATAAAGGTACTTTGATTTATAATGATGATGATGATGATGATGATGATGATGATGATGATGATGATGATGATGATGTTGATGATTTAATATGAGTTGTAGTGATAGTGCAAATTATCTTTAAAACATTGGGCTTGAAGGGACAGTAAGTACTGTACCACCCGAGGGGGCAATGCTTTTTTGTATGAAAACCCTCCGGGTTAAAAGTTCATTTTTGCGCTTGGTCGCAAAGTGATTGATATATGTAAAGTGTTGTTTTTCGCCCTCGCGGCCTCGGTGCAAAATGCTCGCTTTCGTCACTTGTGCGCCATCGCCGCCCGGGCCACGCCTGAGCCCGAGGGGTTGTTGGATGGCGCTTATTTTATGAGCACTATACTTCCTTTTCTTGTGCCGGTTTTTCTAGCAAACTAGTTTTTTTTTTTTTTTTTTTTTTCGATGCGAAAGGTTTGGTGTGAAATCAGTCAATACTATTTCAGATTTAAAGGTGAATTTGGGTTATTGAGAGTAAGATGAAACAAAATTTATTATTCTCGCTACTATTATTCATACTGCTGTTGCTATTTTTTTTGCTTTTAGTTATTCATGCTTTTGTGTGATTCTGAATAATTTTACCATCGGAGATCTATCTAGCAATGTTTATGAAGGAAATGTTGGAAGACTGAATTTCCTAATATAAAGATGCATAACGTTAGATTTAATTTTAGGATAATTAATTTTATAAAAAAATAGTTGAGTATTCATTGAGCTTCTTTCTTTTCATACAAATTCTTTCTGATGAAGCTTTGTTAATATAAAAAATATTAAATGTCCTATGACTTATAGAATAACGGTAAGGAAAAACAAAATAAACGAAAAATAACATTTCGTAATCGATGGCACGGGGGCCTAAGGGATCATGCGAAAGAGAGGAGGTCAGGCGACAAGATTTATTTAAATTTCACAGGAAAATAAGCGTACAAACAACAACAATATTTCGTCAATACGATGGGCTATAGGGGGTAAGGGGGGCATCGAAGCTAAGCTATCATTGAAATCCTTACAACTGTATGTACATCATGTATACATATATATTTAAAAATGCATATGTATGTATAGCCCAAGTATAGATTAAGAATTATTGATAAAAAATAATAATAATAATAATAATATGTGTACTTTCGTGCGTGGAGCAAGACTTAAGTAGGTATTGGACGAGACTGTAGGCTGTATACTGTAGACTGTATACTGGCTAGTGGATATCCTCGTTTAATTTCGCGCTATCTGCTTTAAGATACGAATACTGGTAGTTTCCCTTTAATATTATACACACAACGTAAAAAGTTTCGCGACGAATAAAGCGCCCGGGAGAGAGAGAGAGAAAGAGAGCAAAAAAAGGAAGCAGAGAGCGAGATAGATAGCACCGGCTAAATAGATAGACAGATAGAGAGAGCGAGAGAGACGGGCTACAGCCAGCTGTATGGGCAGATAGATAGATAGATGGACGGGGCCGGGAAAGGGGAGGAGGGAAAAGAGAGAGAGAGAGAGAGAGGGGGGGCCGAAGGAAAACTCCTGTCCGGGACAGTTGCTTCTCGCCGGGCTTCTCTGGCCCTTGGAATATATAATTTACGGGGGCTTTTTGGACCAAACGGCTCCTCCGAGGCCAAGTTATCTTTCGGTTCCAAAAAACTTTGGAATTTTCCCGTAGAAAATGCAATCTGTGCTGCACAAGCCAGCGACGGTGGACAATATAAATTCTGTTGCTCCGTTGCGAGAGCGAAACCCGAGAGTAAGAGAGAGAGAGAGAGAGAGAGAGGGTGGGTGGGAGGGAGACAAAGACAGACAGAGAGCGGGAGGAGTGAGCGAGCGAGCCGGGAGCAAGTCACACACACACACACACACTCACGCACCCAGACTATATATATACACACTCTGCTGGGCTTACACGCCGGCTCTCTCTCTCTCTTTCTCTCTTACTTGCCTGCTTGCGCTTCCTGGTGATGGGGCACACGTGTGTCGGTGCGTGTATGTCTATATATATATATATATGATGATGTACACGGCACACGGGACGGGGAATACGGGGATAGCGTGAATATATATATATATAATATGGGTAGGGAGAATAGAGAAAAGCAGCAGCATTGCGTGTGTGCACGCGGCCGGTAGAGTGAGAAGGAGGCGGAGGCGAACGAGAGGGAGAGAGGGTGAGGGTGGGGCGGTACACAGAGAGAGAGAGAGCATACAGCGTACGCCGAGACGATAGCTCGGAGCGTCCGCCGGGTAATGTATTGTCCAGGCAGCTTTGTTCACTCTGACTAACTACATTTTTTTCACCCTACGCGCCAAAAAAATTTATCTCTGGTTCTGTCAAAGTTGAGTTTCGCCAGCTTTTCAGAGAGAAATTTNTGAAGTCGTACTCGTTGAATTAATTCCCAATGAATTACATTACACGGGTAATTACGTGATGCTCTTGTTGGCGGACGAAAAGGGAAAAGGGGGGGGGGGGAAGCGTCAAGGAAAACTTAACGCGAGTGTCCTTGCTCTCAAAGGAGTGGAAAGCCACGCGCTATGCGAGAGGGAGAGAAAAAAAAAAAAACGAAGCGGGTATATACAAGGAAACATGCCTCCGTAGGCCAGATGGGCCTCGTACGCATATAGGGTATAATATACACTCACACACCAGACCGAGGGACAGGTGCGCAGCCCGAACTGGCTCGTTCATACCATACGTGCGTATGGAGCAATGTACATGCATATTATACGATGCCATTCGAATTTCACGGCAAGGACACACGCGGAAAAAAAAATGTATGCCCGCATATGGATATTATTATAGTAGACGCGCGTGCCGTGTAATTTATATATGTGTATATGTATGCGCGTGTACCTGTATAAGGATAAACAATGGATCGCGACGCCGGGTGGCTTTTTGCTATTTTCTATACATCGAGCAGATATATACATATATATATAAGATAGAGTTCTCTTATTTCTCTTCCTCCGAGAGACTCTCCCTCCCGAATATTTATGTATATACATGGATTCTTTTTTTTTTTTTTTTTTTTTTTTCAACTTTTTTTTCTTTTTTTGCGAATATTTCTCCCCATCGCGTTAATTTTCGACTCGACGTCCTCCTCCGCATCCTTCCCGTGGAGCTCCATACCTAGGCGATCCTGGCTCAGAGGAGAGGACGACGCGCACCTCGATGCAAACGACGGATTGGCGCTTGGGCTGTTACTTACTTTCAACATTAAATAAGGAGCAAAAAAAAAGTTTATTTTTACCCACTCGTGCTGTTTTGTATACGACGTAGATAGGTACAGGTATATTTAATACTGGCGTATATACATAAAATATGTGTGTTTGCATAGAACGTGTCTCCCGCGAGTCCCGCGCTCACCTTCGTTTTTCTGCTGGGTTTCTTTTTTTTTTTTTTTTTTTTTTTTTTTTTTTTTTTTTTTTTTTTTTTTTTTTTTTTTT
>NW_019379628.1:532455-577165 GCF_000648655.2 Copidosoma floridanum
TTTTTTTTTTTTTTTTTTTTTTTTTTTTTTTTTTTTTTTTTTTTTGTTTTATTCTATGCACACAGCATCGCCAAGGTATGCGCGACGTCTGTCCTTGCGAGGGTCGATCGAGATACCCGTGGTAGCTCTGCTTCTCCCGCGGCTGTCGAGGAGAGTCTTTTTTTTTCTCGTCTCTTACGAAAGAGCGAGCCGTAGCCTTACGCTTCCAACGGCAGACTGACGAGCCGAGACTGCCGAGAGACCGTGTCTGCTGTGCTCTTCTACTGCTACGCTGCAGACCGCAGGTATAGGTATACACCTATAACTTCTCCGCTCTCTTTCTCTCTGCTGCCCCCCCCCCCTTTCCCCGCCCCGACGAGGACGAGATGGGGGTACTGGCATCAGCAGCAGTCCCTGGTGGCGCCTCGTCGCCGGAGCGAGTTTCGTTCCCGCAGCTGTTAGAAACAGCCGCCTACAGTGCCCGCAGCCGGGCTGGATGGCTCACCATCGTCAGCCACTTTTGAAGTAGCGTACAACAATAATAGAGAGCTTGGCTGTCGCGCTGACAGGGGGCGGCTGTTCTTTTGATAGGTAGATGTAGGCACCTATACGTATAAACGATATTCGTACCAACTCTCCATGCCTCTATATTTGTACAACTTTTTTTAACAGTTACAATGACGTTAAGTATTTATCGCCGACAATTTATTATAGGCAAGCCTTGAATAGGGCACAAAGTCCTTCGAATACGGGAGGACATTGTCTACTCGGGAAACTAATTTACGGACAGCTGATTTACAGTCTTTTGACAAGATTATGGTTCATTTGGGATATCGGATGGGTCGATGATCATCATCCTTAGCTTTAAAATTGTTCTTGTGTTCATGTAAGATCGAGTTTCAAGATCACTGAGAATGACGATATGGGTACTTCCATGTGCTTTCTTGACAATCGTTCAAAGTTTTTTTCGAGAAATGTACTGCAACCAAAAGTTCGTTAGTATAAAAAAAATAAAATAAAAGTTAAAAAAATACACCTTTATTTTAAATGTATAAACAAGTTGGTCTCAATGATTCGTCCCCATCTTATACGAAGTGTCAACAGGGACGCTACGACATTTAGGAAGCTGCTAGTTGCTTTTACTATATATAGTACTCCCACTCATGCATTTGATAATAACAATGTCACGTCATATAGTGTGCATACAGGGGAAAATTGATCCACTACCTACACACACTTGTATAATTGATCAGATCAAAAGACTCAAATGTGTGAAATGTACAAACTGTTAAATGTACGTACCATAAGTACTCAAAAAAAAAAAAAAAATTGTAAACATTAAACGGTCACAGAAAAACAAGCGTTACGTGTGGCATACAGCTTATACATAATAAACATCACAAAAGCAGGAATAGAAAAAATATTTTAAAAAAGGTGTTTCGTAGCAGCGTAGGACTTAGCTTGCAGCAGCAACACACACATAGTTATATATGTGCGTCTGTATATGACGAGCCAAAGCAGGCAAAATCCTCGAGGGAATGTTGAGTTGAGACGTAGAGTATTGTATATTTTACAGAGGCACGAGTGCCCAAAAAGGTCCTTGGGTCTCTTTCTCTCGCTGTTACCCTTCGCAAGGCATTCTCCTCCCCCTTTTTCCCCATCTCCTTCAAAATTAAAGTTTGAAAAAAAAAAAAAAAAAAAAAAAGGTAGGCAGGGCAGGTATGCCGTAGTTGAAAGAGCTGATGCCGGGCTCTCTTTTTTGGATCGTAGCGATATACATGTCTACGTATACTATGTATAGAAATCAGTGGAAATTATGATGGGAATTACCCCAAAAATATTTTTGTGATGATGTGAAATTACTTCGAGTAGTCACTTTGGGCTGGATCTGGCAAACTTATAATAACATGTGGTACACTTGTGCTGGGCGCGAAATTATATTTATTTGCACTTTGAACTATAGATACAGGTTGCGTTCCAAAATTCAAATTTGTCAAGTAAATGATAGCGCTGCCGTCGATGTCGACTGATCAATCAGCCGCAGCCAGCTGATGTGATTGATTTCGGGCCTTTTTACCTTTTTACCGTGTTAAGTTGAAAAATTGTTAGCTTCATAAATAAAAATTTTCGAATGAAATGGATTTTTTTGATGAAAAGTGATATGTTTGTAGCACACGATTTTATATGTTATGCAAACGTCGACAATAGTGATGGACAATTTTTAAAATTTTTCGCTGAGGTACCTATAAGTCTAGTGGGAACGTTTTTTAGCATCGAAAGTGACCAAACTAAGGAGGGAAAAAGGTGTCCCTTGAGCCAGGACATCGAGTCCCTGGTAAGTACGTACCGACTTCCATACTCCTTTTATCATCCGCTATTTATTCTTTCGTTTTGCTCCCACTGCCGTTCATTGTCCATGTCAGCGGCAACGGCTCTCGAAATGACATTGTGAATTTTAATAGGGCATACTGGGCATACCAGTACGGGAAACTATACTTTAAACTATGGCATGTTATTTGCACCCAAGAGAGTTGTAGACATACGCTCGTAAGGGGGGAGGGATCAACAATACCTGTGCGCTCGTGGATCATGCATGGATGTAAACAAGAGTCGAATTATAAATGACATTGTGCCGAGGCAATAATGTTTCACAAATGGCTCTCTCGGCAAGCGTGAACGGCCTACGCCTGTTATCTCGTCATGGCTCATCATACGGTGTTATTTTCGTGATTAGGATACGTATTATTTACCGTTTTGCTGAAATAACCATCAATTACGTGGATTGTCGCCTCGGAATGTACAAGCATATAAAGGTCAAACGTTTGACGACCATAAAAATTTGTTTAAAATAGTATAAACTGCGAGGAGAAGATATTTATTGTGGGTATAAAAATATTGACTGAAACGCGGGCCAAACTTGTATGGATACTCAATGGAATTCCCCGCGATCCCAGCGGACTGGACGCCATTATTTGGATTACGACTCTTACGTTTAAAGTTGAAAAGGTATTTTGAGTTCCCGGAAGATAGCATTGAACATTTAGTGTGCCACAACCCCCCTCCACGCAATCTTCTCGAGAAACCAAGTGTATGGGTGCGAGGTGCAGCACACCAGAGAATAAAATAAAGGAGCGTTTGAGTTTTCCTGTGCGAAGGGCACGTTTCCATTCACGTCTCTGGCACGCCCCGTCGTTATATAGCACTTTCTTTCTTCCCCCTACAAGTAAGGATTCATAAGTATAGTCAAATCGCATATCGTTTGGATTCGGACGGTACCAATATAGGTATACATGTATAGGTAACGCGTATACTGTACTGTATTGTACCCACGACCAGTGCATGGGTACCTACATCCCCTACATGACACTTGTGTGCAGAACGGCCCCGTGCTAAATGCTTTTTTTTTTTTTCACCCTGCACGACGTTTTTTCATATAGCACAGCATAAGTATCTTACCTACACGCTTAGTCCACAGCACAGGACTGTTACAATGCCATATACTAGTCACCTGTTGATACGTCCCGCGTAGTTCTATTGAATTGAATAAACCATTTTTTTTACCTAATTTGGCACGCAGGGACAACTTATCCTCCACTGACAAGTATTGGGTAAATTATGAATTTTCGGCATCCCCTCGTGAGATTAGTCATTTGTTGATACATACATCTCTCTCCGAATGTTTAATCACGCGAAATTAACAAGTAATACTTTAACAGAAAAATGTATCGTGTCTGTGACATCAACTTTTAGGTTCATACTTTCACTCTTATAGAATTCAAATACATTTAAACCGTTTTACAATCATATTTTCATATTGGTTACCACGTCTCTCAAAGTTGTAACTATTAACAGTTAACTCCACCATAAGTAATTGTTTATTTTCATTTAAATTCTCTCGGGTTGTTGGTGATTTTTTTTTTTATTCAACTTAGCTTTGACAACAATGTTGGTTTTTTTACTTAACTAAAAATTGCGTCACTAATATACATACATCGCAAACTAGGTATACATTGATATTTTATTATTTGGATTCGGAGGAATCATATTAGAAAATTTCGAGTTCTAATTAGACAAACATTTAATGCTCAATTTTTTTAGATATTACTGATTATATAATGTGTTATAACAAATCTAAATATATATGGAAACTTTATTAAATATATTTAAACTTCGACTAATTGGGTAACTTTTTTCAATCAATAACGTGAATTATGATCAGCGGTTACAAATTTTCGTCTTTTTACATTATACTAAATAGCTTATAAAGCTCTAGCAGTGGACAAAGTCGCAATGCCTGTTTAAAAAGCAAAAGAATCCTGGGATAGTGATTCGAAACCATGTACAATATACTAAGAATAACAACTTTTTTGTTTATTAATAATGATAAACAGTTGGCTTAATAAAGTCAGATAAAGGTGAGCCTTTATTTTATTATTGCACAATGATTACGTATTCGAAAAATAAAAAATGATCGGCCTCTGCTCGATCGTTGCCGCATGTATTGAAAACATTTGACGTATAATAATATACATGTAATTATTGTTGTCATCCTGCGTGTAACTCTATATAAAATACTAGGCAAACTAAGCACCTTCTATATATATATAACCTATACGTAAAGTGTATATAAGTATAGTATATACAACCACAATACCGTCCCACCGAGTTACCCAAAGTGTGACGATTAAGTGGACACTCCAAGAGAGTAAAGGAAAAAAAAAAAAAAAAAACAAGTCGGAAGGGAGGAAAAAGGTGGAAAGTGCATTGGTGGTGATGGTGATGAGACGTGCTAATTGAGCCGGTCGGAATGAACTTGCGTAAGGGCTAAAAAGTGGAGCTAACAAGCATATATAGGGACCAGTCAGCCGAACCACCAGAAGGAAAAAAAAAAACAAGGGAGAGAGACATACTTAAACTAACACAACTTCCAAATAAAGTATTTATCATTTTAGTTGTATACAGATTAGAGAGAGTGAGACGGGAAAGAGAGGGGGGGGGTGTGTGTTGCAAAGGTTTACCCGCTTGTTTTCACGAGTAGTGTACATTACGTTTGTTTAAACATGCAAATATTTATATAATATAAATTTATAATAGACGTGTGCTTTTCTGCGTATTAGGTAAGTACTGGAACATAATATCATAGCTGTAATACCTCATTATACCGAGGAGGGGCGTTTGTCTGTCCGTCTTGGGTTCGCGAATGAATGAGCGTATTATATAGAGTAGGAGGAAAGAGAGTTGGCAAAGCAAAGGGACCGCGAGGGAGAGAAAAAAAAAAGAGAGACGAGGAGAACGGGCACATGGAAGGTGGGCAGTAGGTACAGATGCCGACGAGGGAGATGGGAATTAAGTGCGGCCGGCCGAGCAAGCGAAAGAGAGAAAGCAGATTATCGGCAAGTGCAAGCAAGCGGTGGAGAGAAAGGACCCACATGTTTATATATATATATATACGTATACATCGAGACGACTATAAAGTATATAGGTACACACTGAGAGCGAGAGAGAGTCCCTTTTTTGCCGCAGTTTTTGCTCAATATGTTCCCGTCTCTGTTCGTCTCGCGGCATTACCGGGATATATATATATACATACACGCGCAACCGAATGGCTAAGTAAACTATATGTATATACAGGGCGTATAATATATACCTAAGCGAGAGAGAAGCTGCTGCCGCAGTATAAGTATATGGGAGTATCAGGCATTGCAGTGACTGGATAGGTACTTGCTCTCTCCCTCTCTTGCTCCTTCTCGGATTCCCCGGACGTCTTTCGCGGCAGCCTGCAGCCCCATCGGCAGCCCGAGAGTCGCCTTCCTCGCGCAGCCGCGAACAGTACAATACCTACTTACCTACCTTGGATATATTGTAAACCCCGTCTGCCTAGTATTCGCCGCCTCCAGTCTTTCGCCCATTACCCATACCACCTGCTTCCTCTCTTTGTTATACTTATTAAGTATGTACTACTACTGTACATACCTGTCTTCTACTTGGGGAGTGTTTTCTCTCGACCAGGTCCCTTTTAAGTGAGCCATTTCGGGTATCGCTGAGCCGCTCCGGTGTGAAAAATCGGCAAGAAAAGTGCGCGGACGCAGATCGCAAGTCTGATATGATGTTACCTTCAATACAAAGTCTGTTATCTCTCGAGTGCTCCTGTCAGTCGCGTAAAGAATAAAAAATATCCCAAAAGTACAAATAAATTTGTTTAATATTTTGTTGTTGTTGTTGTTGAAACTATGCAATTATTACCTACTATAAATTGTTATTATCGTTATAGCTAGATGTCTCACTGAAAGAGGCTAATTTTCATCGAAGAAGGTGCAACAACAGTTGTTAAAGTGCCCAAGTTATTTGCTATAGGATAACGATGATGATGATAATAATAATGCGTAGGATGTAGGCCTCGATATGCGCCAAATACAAGGGGAGGAAGAAGAAGCGTGACAAGGTGTTCGCGGTGGATATTTCAATGTCAGCTGCTGTCCAAGATGTAGACAAGCTGTGGCTGTGGCCGTTTCGATTATCTTTTTTCTCCCCCCGTACTACAAGTATACCATTATAATTATTATCTACCTGCAAAGATTGGGAGAGGCTATACATGCACTTCGATACACCAGCCAAAGTAGCGAGCTGCCGATTGCCGATTTCTCCGATATAAGGTAACGTTAAATTTAAGCTTGTTGCATATATATATAATAGTTACCCATACATTATAATTACCTAGTATACCTGCTCACATTTACACGTACGTGTACATTCGTTTAGCTCATTCGTGCAGACGTATGTATGTATTTATGTGTATGTGTGTATACATGCTATGCGAAATGACTGTTTAATGTGGACATGCTTGTAAGAGTGCTCGTGAAAAGACAGCGAGATAGAAAAGTCTATATGTATATATCCATCGAATAGCATGTTTATATTATAATAATTGTATCGTCGGTTGCGTCGGCTCTCGATGCATAAATATGTGCTTCATCTAAAATAAGCACCTACTCTTGTGCAAACGACAATAACATTTGCCCCGAGGGGTCATTCAAGTGTATGACTTTATGGCGTCGGATCATATTCACATATCTCTAGGATTCTAAAAATAATATTTACCCTCAGTGCAACTGTGAACAATCGTAACTGTCTCTTGATGCAAAAAACACCACCTCAAGTCTCGGAGGGTATGCCTTTCAATTGACCCCTGAAAGTAGGTGTGCGCATTGTTTATTTCATCGTGAGGGGATTATACAATTATACACACACATAATACATAAATAACAAAAGTTAAATTACATCGGTCACCATAAATAAATAATTATTATGGATCTGACCGAGTTAGATTTCATACATCTCGTTAATCCTATAAAGGTATGGATATACTTACACGTGAGCCTACTTTTCATCGAGATAGTGGTAAAAAAAAGCAGTTAGGTACCTGCGGCATTTAACATATAAAAACAGTGAGCACCGGATGCGAGCAAATACCTATGCCCATATGCAATACCGGTGACGGACGATTTTTTTCCAATGACTATGAAAATGGATGCACATATCTAAGTTTAGTCGCGCATCACCTCGCGCACTTTTACAAGAACAACTGAGCAAAAATTAACTGATCGCTAATGTGACACCTATATATCAAGTATACAAGAACTTTAATTAGTCTCGACGGTATAGACATCGAAAACTCCGCATGGAATAAGTATAGATACTTGTACTTTATCAATGTTTCAGGGAGAAAAAAAAAAAAAAAAAAAAAAAAACGCAGCTCTATAGAGCGCAAATAACAAGCCTCTCTTCGTCCTCACTCCAGCGTGTGTTAATTTGTGTATACATACATATATATACTTGTACAAGGAGCCAGTACCATTCTACATATTTTTCGCATAGGTACCATAGCAGTGGTGGCACAGGCAAATACACTCACATACAGCCACGTACAAATATCAGGCAGGCCAACGTGAGCGCGAATCTTCAAAGCGCTTCTTTTGAGGCACCGACGCGTCTTCTCACCTTGCATTAATTTATTCGTCAGTCAAAAGGCCGACTTGATTTCTATGATGCTTTTTCTCTCTCTCTCTCTCTCTCTCTCTCTCGCAATGTATATGTATATGTGTGAAAAAAGGAAGGAAAGAAAGAAAAGAAACAAAAAAATCACTTGTTATGGTGAATAAATGATATAAACCCAAACAGCGCACGGGCAGCTTGTAATATGTTATTATTATCATTGCCGTACATATATATTGTTTGAAATGGAGAGCCAGAGGAGGCAAAGGGAAAAAAGAGGCAGGAAGATGCCAGGAGGCTGAGCAAGACGGCGAGCGCTCACGATTTTCGTCTTTCATCCCAGCCGCTCCACGCTGCTCTTTTTCTTCCTCCCCCCCCCACTCTTCTTCCTTCCGCCCCCAAGTGCTCATCCGCTCTTTTTTTATGTATATGTATCGTGCTGCCACCACCCAGCGCTCTCTCTCTCTCTCTCTTTCACACATACACTCGTTGTGATAATAACGAGGGCCGATTCACTCTTTGGGTGTGTACTTCTTCCTGCGGCGGCGGTTGGGAACCATTACACAGCTTAACATCCGTATACAACAAAAATGATAATAATAATAATAATGATTTAGAGTGCTAGTTGCGTTGGACGTGCTTCGCGTGATCTCATTATTTTTTTCATTGCCATGGCTATGTTCCATTGCCCAACTTGCACGCTACCCACAGAGTTTAAAGTGCTATGCATATGCTTTTTCGCTCGTCTAATCGTTTCGTACATACGAGGGAAATGCTTGCAATTTTCGTCAAATCAAAAACACTTTTTTACTATTTAAAGTGTCAAACAAATGCGCTTGGATCCCGTAAAATCCCGTATCATCTTTACAACACCGCCCATGGAATCCAGTCAAAGGGATTATCGGCGCTGACTCGTTGAAATCGAAAGTCACGACTTTTCGGCATTTTTTTCTTCACAATAGACAGGCCAATTTTGCGTATTAATGTCTCTGGGTCAGCGATGCGAATGTCCATGCCCACTTAAAATTAAGAGTCCTGGAGGATGATTCGAGTGACTTTTGGGGCCTGAAGGGATTTGCTTGCTCGTTTTAGTACATAACCAATAACCCAAAGTTTATTGAAACACGCTCGCGCCCTTTACAAGAAAAAAGAGCTCATCAGTCGAAACGAGTAGGCAACTGGACGTTTATTGTTCCGTAGATAGTATTAATATAATTATATAATTGTCGCGCAAGGTGGCTCGTTGTTATACCATGTACGTTTAAGAATAGATAGAGGACAACTCGGCTCGGCTACGTAAAAATACAAAAAAGACGAAGGATTATTCAGCTTGCCACGATTTCGAGATAAAAACAACATTTTTTTAAAACTCTTTTTCCCTGAAAACTCGGGTTGATCCATCCCTCATTTAATTCAATGACCGAGTTGACCCCCTTCATCTTTCGAGTAATATCGTTTCCGTACAACACACACCTTAATAAAAAAAGTCCACGTACAAATTTTGTTCCATTTTTTCTCTCCCAGCAAAAAGAAGGCGTTGTTTGGTTGGTTCAGATATATATACGCATCGTATGTGTATTTTTACGTACTAAGGCAAATACAAGTCATAAAAGGCCTCTCGAGAGGCGAGTCCATTGACTCAAGTAGTAGGTATACCTAAGTACATACGACACATGAACGCGTGTAGATTTTTTTTTTTCGAGAAAAGCGAGGGTTTATTCATTTGCTCGCAGGCGCTACATTTACAATATATACCCGAAGAAAATGCCAGTACTAATATTAACGTGCAGTACATATACATGTATACATGAATTATATTATACATATAAAATAATTACCTACATGTGAATATTATCACGTAGGAGTGGTAAGTTACACACATGCATACAGTACAATACACCACCACTATATTTACCATGGACCGTCGATGGTCGATGAAGAGGTCCGGATGTTTGTATAATATATAATATAATATAACGTGTGTGTGTGAGGGCGAGCGCGTCGTATGTACTTATACGTATATACATATATACGTAATTTGAGTGCAAACTTATAGGTATTATTATGTATATATTATACTTGCTAGCACATATGAGCACCGCGCGCGTTCATATGGGGTTTAGCTAAGTCAGGTATACTTGTATATATAGGTATAACAGTGAGAACGGCGCGAGAAAATTCACTCCGCTTCGGCCAAAGTACCTATTACCTATACGTATATATAAGTAGTTACTAAAGCAGCCGATTAATATCAAGGTGAACGGCCCCGTGAACTTGTGCTACAACGAGCCGCATACAGATTCTCTTTCTTAATTGAGCCCGTTTATTCCTCTGCTTCGTACTTCCTCTTATCTGGAAGCACTTGGGTGTACCAATTGATTGATGCGCGAATGATAAAGGAAATCCACGAGTGATAGGGAATATAAAAGATAAAAGTAACGGCTTGATTTCCAAGGTAAGTGAGCGTAAAAATAACAAACTACTGTTTTCCATCAGAGGCACACGTGACTTATGAACGAATACGATAATAACACGTTATGTGCTCTATGTGCATAATAATATGGTTACCTGAGACGGTGATCGGAAAAACAATGAAAGATAAATAGTCAGAAATAATAATCTATTAAACTTATTTTTACAATGTGCTTACGAGTCTCGCCGCGATCGGACCGGTCGCTTTTCAATAAACCGTAAAATCGGCAACTAGTTTTCAAATCGCGTTTCTTCTCCCCCCCCCCTCTCCTCGATACCTTGTCACCCACACACGTATATAATTATAAAACAAACACCATAAACGACGGGCCAAGTTTTACCTATGCCTAATGTAATGCAACTTGTGAGCGTCCATCATCTTCATCGGGTTCTCTTTCTTCTTATTCTGTTTGGTGACAGGACACCGCCTCCACTCGTATGGGAACCATACTTACTTATCTCCTTGGGCCAGCTGAATCACTTGGTACCGATCAACACCCTAACAACGAGCGGAGAAGCCGATAGACAGACAATCAGATTGAAAACTTGAAAGTACAGTGCAAGGGGTGCAGGTAGCTATAGTTGGAAGATTAATAACAGACACCCAGGCATGGCTGCAATAGGATCGGGTCCATCAGATGCATCAATAAGCGTGAGAAACAATTTCGTTTTTTTTTTCCACGTTTTGGTGAATAATAATAATAATAATAATGATGATGATGATGATGATGATGATGATGATGATGGTGTGATTACAGATTTATATATTATACACATATAGGTGATCCAATGCACACCAGGACGTGCTAGGACGTGCGTAAAATTAATGAAGAAGAGAGTGCGCTGAAGCGAGAAAAAATCACTAGGGATCGAGATCGTCGTCGCGTTTCCAAGCAAATGACATGTTTCCTGTCCCGTGCGCTTGGTAATTCTCAAATAACCGTCCCGTACAGTTTTTCGGGTTATTGGGCCGCATGAACTCATGAACTTTGCGAGAAAGCTGTGCTGGTTACTTATCGAGACTTTTAGCTACACCAAAACAAAATACTCATATCGAAGCATATAGGTATACATATACGTAGAACAAGAACAACGGCACTGTTCGTACCATTACAACGGCATGCCTGACGTAACGCGAGCGTTCCAGCGTCGACCCTGGACGAGTTCCGTGAGTACATTATACAACAATACTCGATACAACAATATATATATACCGGATCAAGATTCAGCGCACTGGTATGATGATACAATGTTATGTTCCCGCATGTGGGAAACATCGAGTAAGACTTTTCCACCCCATCCCCCCCTTTTTATCTCTGCGCGTTATTATCATTATTATTACTAGCTATTAACTTTCGTGTGCCTACGAATAAAGTTATATTATCTGGACGCACTCGAGTACCATTGTAATGTATAATATTATAATCCAGTTTACACATATAATAACGTATCTATTGCGATTGCCAGTATACCATACTATACTCCGTTGCTCCAGGTAAAAATCACTTTTGACATTCGACTGTTGCTCCTGCTCGAGCTGGCACTTGGAAGCTTTGCCGCCTCGCGCACCGGCACTTGGATGTAAGTACATAATAATACGTATTATATACCCTGCCGTATTGGGACTTGTGTGCGTAACATAATCGATTGTTGTTCATCATTTTAAGTTGTTATATTATTATTATTATTTGGTACATGCACAATTTGCTCTGTTATGAAAAAAAAAAAAAAAAAATGTTATTTTGCACGTCGCGTCACCGAATAAATGAATTACTGATACCTACGTGTGCTACACCGTGCTCAATGACCTATAGACAAATAATTAATGTATTAAGTATACCTGTACCCTTATTATGCGAGTATCATTTGACGTTGGAGGCACTCGGGTCTGCGGGGCGTCTCACTCGGGGATCATCGGGGCGAGGCTGCTACTTCGGCCGGAAAGCTCGAGCCCTCGGCGCTGTGCTCCGCTCTGAGGGGCCTGTCCCGCGGCCAGGACAAGCTTTGCCAATTGTCGCACGATCACATGTCCAGCGTCGCCCGCGGCGCCAAGCTCGGGATACGCGAGTGCCAGCACCAATTCAAGTATCGGCGCTGGAACTGCTCGACCCTCGACGACGAGAGCGTCTTTGGACCCCTCATGGACATAGGTACGACCCACCATGTCATCGTCATTATTATTATTATTATTATCATTATTTTTTTTTTTTTTTCCTCAACACTTGTATTCACGTCTGATCCTGTTTTACTCCCGGTGATGCACCTTTCTCTTATACGTATGCATAAGTAACCCGAGTAACTAACAGAGACACGTAAAATATAAATATCACTGTGAGAGGGTGATGGCTGTTTGTAATTTGAATTTATGCTGCCAAGACTGGAGCTATATATATATACAGTGTACCTAATATTACGTGGGTACATGGACACCACAGGTAGCGCTCTACATAGGCCTAACGCGCCTTCTACATAATAATATTACACATGTGTATATTTTTTTATTGCTCAATTCTACCTGCAAGATAAATACATAACATTATACATGATTTACCTTACATTGTGTGCAAATTATTACATATGTGTGGGTATATTATTTATGTATCGCGCGAAAACAGGTGGCAGTGGTATTTTACAGTTGTTGGTGGGCTGGCGAGTGATAGCCATTTGGCAAAAAACAACATTTGAAATGCTAATGTTCAGGAAAAATCTAGGTGTTTCATAGACACAAAATATATTTTATACCCTTTCGTTTGTAATGCAAATGAAAAAAAAAAAAAAAATTCTACATCCGGTTACTCCAGTTTTCATCATTTTTAATTTTTTATTAAATGTACTTGCTTGCGCTTGTACATTAAAAAAGCAGAAGAAGAAGAAGAAGAAGAAGAAAAAGAAAAAAAACATACTTAAAAAAATTGATGAATAAATGTGTTTAATGCACACATGGGAGAGTGAATGAGGCTGCACGCGAGGGGGTTGTTTATTATAATAACTATGTTGTTGTTGGGAAAATTGAATCGTGTACTAAAGGATATACTAAAATACATAATATTTATATTGGTATAGGTAGGGTAGGTACGTGTACGTATATACAATTAATGTCCTTATAATGCAATATGCGTTGCATAATGCATAAACAAGTAGTTGTATAAATACATATATAGAATATGATATGCGATTGAGTCAACAGCGAGCAGAGAAACGGCGTTCGTGCACGCGATCACGGCAGCCGGGGTCGTTTACGCGCTGGGCCGCGCCTGTCGGGACGGGCAGCTATCCTCTTGCGGCTGCTCGAGAACCAGCAGGCCCAAGGATCTCAATCGAGAGTGGATCTGGGGTGGCTGCGGTGACAACCTCGAATACGGCTACCAGTGAGTTTCACCTATATACCTAATTTCTCTTCGTTCAACTTTTATTCCCATCCCTGTTATTTTATATAATATAAAACTTTTTTTCACAACTATTATTATTGTCACTTGATAAAAATTTTGATTATTATTATTATCATCATCACACATCAATGTACTTCTTGTCTATCTTTCATCATATACTTATAATAGATTCGCCCAATCCTTCGTGGACGTACGAGAGCGAGAGCGTAATTACAAGAGGCGCAGTCGCGAGCACGGCAGAAGCCTGATGAATCTGCATAATAACGAGGCCGGTCGCAGGGTAATGATTTAAGTGATATTCAAAATAAATAAGAGTTGTTCTCTAACAATACTCATGTAATTTACGTGACAGGCGGTGATTAGGAAATCTAAGGTGACGTGCAAGTGTCACGGGGTTTCCGGGAGTTGCAGCCTCATCACTTGTTGGCAGCAGCTAGCCTCTTTCAGAGAAATAGGTGAGAAACTTCTCCAATGGTTTTTCAAAGCACCAAGATCTCTCGTAAGTACTTAGATAAGGTACCTTCAATTTTTGTTCACACGGAGAATATTATACATCAGTCCACGCATTACTTATATAGTAACAACAATAACAACACCGACAGCGATGCCATTAAGGGATGATGAGTTTTCACTTATACAAATGAAAACAGTAGTTATTAATTACATTATTTTCAGAAATATACCTATGATGACTAAGTACTTATCTGTAGCGAATTGTGACGTTAAAAAATCCCCTCCCCTTCCCGCACCCCGACAGAGGTGTAATACATATGCACCATCAATCACTGCACTTGAAAAATTTTCTTAACTAACCAAAAAAAGCATTTATTATTTTGAATGTTGCAATGTAAGTACAATGTAAAATTATACAATTACACGATTTCTCGTTGTAATCGGGCTCGCACGTTGTAGGGGATTACCTCTTGGATAAATACGATGGGGCGACGGAAGTGAAGGTGAACAAGAAGGGCAAATTGTCCATCAAGGATCCGCGTTACTCTTTGCCAACTGCCAACGATTTGGTGTACTTGGATGATTCGCCAAACTTTTGCTTCTCCAATGCAACCTTGGGCTCCTTGGGTGAGTAAATTCGTAGCGTGCGCTGTGCTGGGCAGCAGACTCCTTATACCTACCTAAGTATTCACTATCACTTGGCGACTATCCTACACATAGATATTGCGCAAAATTTTCTTTTGTACACTTGCAAGCGAATCACTTAACGTTGACCCGATATACTTATTTGTTTGTAATAGACGAACACGTTGTATATTGTTAGTTATTGTACGTGCAGGTACCCGAGGCCGAGCCTGCAATCGAACGTCGAATGGCATTGACGGTTGCAATCTGTTGTGCTGCGGTCGAGGCTACAATACGCACAAGAGCATGACGAGCGAGCGCTGCGACTGCAAGTTTCACTGGTGCTGTCAAGTTCAGTGTAATACCTGTTCCAAGAGTTTTGATATCCATACGTGCAAATGAGATCTTCGAATTCCGAAGATGCGATTTGACCACCGCGTGCCTACACCGTACAAAAGTAGCGCGTACTATTTACAACGGGAGCTATTATCTATTTATTACATATTATGCCGCTAGGAAGCGCTCGCTAACTCACGTTGTTCGTTAATCGTTGTTCATTTTAAATACTACAATGCGCACGCACTCACATAAAATATGGATATACCAAGAGGTGTGATGATAAGCGCCCCTAGCGGCAGAGTAGCCCTCATTCTTTCTCATCAAATCAAATATTTTTTATATTATATTATATGGTTGCGTGCACGGTTTATCCAAATCCAGGGTTATATTGTTCTTTGACACCTGTATTTTATTATTTAAATTGTTATTAGGTAACTTTAACTACGTAGCCGGTCAATAATACTTACTTAAGTTAAAACAAATATTACTAGGATGTAAATAATTATCTCATCTCCCGCATCTACGTTTTGCTTATTGTAGCCAAAACTAAGATTTTGAATATTAAAAAAGTGTTACAGTTTGAATTAAATCCTGAGTTGTTGAACGTAGATTAATGGTGTTTCTACAAGTGTAGTGAATATATCAAATAATCACGTATATACCTACATAGTTTACAAACCTAATGCAAATTTTTCAAGTGTAGGTGAAAAAATATTATTAATGCACTAAGGACCCATCAAAGGAATAATTATTATCCTGTGCCAATAAAAATTGTTTATTGTGAATCATAGAGAAGCAGTTTGGGTAAAAAAAAAGAAAATTATTTTGAGGAATATACTCAACACCCTGGTAAATCAATTAATAATTTAATAAAATACATGCTTTTGTAAATTTGTGCAATAAATTGAAATGGCATTTATAAAGATTCCTGATTATGAAGTTTTAAATTCTCCAACTTTATTAGTTATTGGAAAAAAAAAAAAAAAAAAAAAAAAATGCTAAAATTTACAATATGTTGTGGCGGCTATCTTTGAGATCTTAATACAACTACTATTCACAAATAATTGTGTTTTGAATCAAAGATTCATAGAGATCATGGAGATTAATTAGTAATACTTCTGTTGAATTAATACTATTATTACTAAATAAAAATTTGCAAATTTTCAATATTGTGTGTTTGTGTGTCTTACTTTACTTTTAATCATATACAAATTAAACCATTAACCTTTTATTAACACAATAAAAATGTTATCACAATTGATTAGACAATTTATACACTTTTACTTTCATGATTGATACTTTATACACAAAATTTATTTATTAAATTTATCATCTTGATCTCAGGGATAATTTATACACAGTTTAAATTACATGTACCTTCAAACTTGAATGTCCTTTGTTGGAAAAAAAGTGTGATTAACCATTTGATATTACCATGTTATAGCTACGGCATCTGCGTATTTAAAGCGTTTTCACGCAATCTACATTCTCATTTACAAGTGACGCTACATGGATGGTATTTACACCACACATTTACCATAAAAAATCACATTCTCTCGTATGTCTGGAAAAATATTACTAAATCGTAGGAATCGATTGGCTTGCATTACTTGATGTACGGCATTATTTTCTACAGTTCCAATAAGAGTAACATGAATGAAATGAGAGTCAACTCTGTCCACCAGTTTGAGATCAGTGATAATTTTTTTTTCTCATCGTTGATGGCTGCTTAATTCACGTAGATGATATACCGACACCTTTTATCTTGTAACACACCATACTCGTTACGTTTCTGTAGTTGTCTGCACATAACTTAAAAATTTGTAACATAAATATATATATGATAGAAAATATTTTCATTCATTGAAAGTTAAAACTTCTAAGAATCGTTTACAGCTGGATGTTTACGAAATTTATTTATTATTCGTACTAGATATCAATAACAAAATTTACATAGGCCATCGTCGAACGTGTGTTGTAGTGTCATTATAAAATGAAGGAGCGCAAACAATGCTTTGATGGATAACAGATTATCTGTTATTGTTTTGATCATATTCATAGTCACTCAGTCTTTAATATGCGCAGGCAAACGCGATTCTTATTAATGCAGCAAAAAATTGATATGTACAAGTAATACCAGAACGAGCAAATCCTATGTTTTAATCAATAAAATATCAAACAGGGTTGAAATCTATAGACACCTGCAGAACCTTATTTACATTTCCCTGCAAATCGAACAATATCTCAATAATCAAAACCATTTGACGGTGTTAATAAAAACAGTAATTTGCTCGTTAAAAACTATAAATAATAATTATTACAATAAAAGTATGTACAGCTTTGAGTATTATCGATTCTTAAATTGATCTACAACACTGAACACAAAGGTTAGGCATCCAAACGTTATAACAGAACCGTGATCCACCATTGCGCTGCCCTCCCATCCCTGGTCACTGTAATTACCATCAACGCCCCGATTACTTTTTTTATTTGCACATTTGCAGTTATATTCTTTGTTAAGATTATTATTCGAAGCGGGCTTATTTTTATTGGCGATTCTCCGTATTACTTCAACTGTGTCTTGTTCTTTAGTTTTAAGATAAGCATCTTTTGAAGCATCTATCAATTCAAAATCACTTGGATGTATGCAGTTGCAAGAATATAAAACATTATCAACGATAGTTCCATGTTCACTGTAATTTAACATTTCATATCTTCTTGATATCTGTAAAATTAAGTTTATTTCATTGAAAATTAATAAAACAAAATTTAAAAATTAATGATTTATATAAACAAAGATTACCTCATCGAAAAAAATAATTGCATGTTTTGGCGATACAAAATCGCATGAACCATAATGACTGAGTAGCAAATCTGATTCACCACCAGTTCCAATGTTGAAAGTTTTCCTAGTCATAAATACAGGAGGACCCCCAGTTTGCCCTAAAGGAAACATCAAAGCTCTAGCTTTAAATGAAGTGTTTAAATTTTTATAACACTCGCCACTCGGATTTAATATTTGCTCTACCCTCTGCTGTGCCAAAGCTTCCAAAACAGGTCTTTCCAAAAGACTTATTCCTTCTTTCACGCTTAAACCTAAGCCACTATTAATAAAAACATTGTCTTCCAAGTATTGTTCACTTTCACAATTATTACCAAGCACCACTTCAGCAGTCCTGTCGTTTTGTACTATTTCACATTGTGCATCATCTCTTTTATTAATTTCAATAACTTCTTCAACCTCACTAGTACCACCATCTACATTCATTACATCATTTTCATTTACTCCAGTTATTTCAGGAATAATAATATTATTCTCCTTTATTTCAGTTTTTTTCGTTTTTTCCTTTATTTTCTCTTCACCATTCTGTTCCATTTTTTCCTTTTCATTTTCACTTCCTGAGACGCCATTGTCCGTGATATCATTCACCTCATTCTCCAGTTTTAAAATCTTTTCTGCCTGTACAGCTTCGCAACCATCCTTAGAATTATCTGTACAAACAATTTTTTTGGCAGTGATAGGACATATGAAACTATTTGGCCTGTAAAGATTACAAAATTCCAGTTCTGGCGGATTCGCATAGTGATACTTGACGCTAGCGGGAACTTTCACTCTAGATTTTTGGTTATGCGTGACTTTTATCCTAAATGGGGGATTAGCAGAGTGAGCTTTCCTTAAAAATTGCAGTTTGACTGCGTGTTGATCGATTCTCTGATGAGCAAATTTATCCCACAACTTGATTCTTTCGGTTGCTGCACACGATTTGAGCAAATTCTGATCAATGAAGTGATTCAAATGGTTTGGACACATCCATCGACCACTTGGGAATGCCGTGAGTGGAGGATCTAAGCAGTCTTGATGAAAATATAATGGGCAGTAGTCGCAAGCAATGAGAGGAGCTTTCCTGCAACTTTTTCCACATTCAAAGCATAGTCTTGCTGGTAATGGAATTATCGACCCATTTTCGTAGTATTGAATTTTTCCTGAAACGTCAACAGATATTTATTATACAATATTGTTGAATAAACAGTATTCTTTGAGACAAGAGTAAAAAAAATCGATATTTTCATTCATGTGGCAATCGACTCTACATGCTCGAGTAACCGAGCATCAGATAAAACTAGCAAAATACTGACCGTTCAGTGTTGCTGAGTTATTGTTGTGCCTTCCTCTTTTGTAAGATACAGGATCTATCTTATCTGTGCCGGGAAAAGTTATGGGTAACTGTAATTCTCTGGGTAAACTAAACTCTCTAGGGTTAGACAGCGATGCCGCAAGTGCCAAGACCTCGAGAGCAGACTTTTTCTTTCTCTTATTGCCGGTAATATTATCCTTTTTTAACGCACATCTGCAAGCATGGCAGATCCACTCTCCATTTGGAATGTCGGACACCTCTAAGGGTGGATCGCTGCAACGGAAAATCATGAACATTGAGGGCCAAACGGGATTCATTAAAGTAAACCGTGCGTTATAACTTACTGGCACTGCAAGTGAAACGATGCTGGACATTTATCACAACAAATTAATTCTCCCCCATCGTGGCAGGCATCACAAGAATCCCTGTTGTGTCCTCTGCCAGGTCTCTTGAAATAAACATGTTTCCTCTCCTCTTTCTCTCTCTTGAGCTTCAATGAGCTAGAGTCATCCGATGACGGTGGTGCAATCAATGCCTGGATTTGCTGAGATGGAAAAAAACAACATTTTGGATTTTGGTACATACTAACAATGAACAATAAAATAGTTTAGCAATCAAGTGAATGAGGCAATAACTCACTGGCATCAGTCCACCAGGTGCATTGACATCTATTTCAAAAGGAACTTTTTGAGACATTTTGGCAAAATCACTGAGAAACCTGATGGAATGCAATTACTTAATGTGCAGGAGGCAACAGATTAACCAGTTCTATTTTCAAAGTTATATTATCGATAATAAGTATAAGGAGGAGGAAGAGAGCAAAAGGAACCATCCACAAATTCTCCAGCCACACTTGGCAATAGGTATATACCTAGGTACCTACAATATTGTCTCTTTCACTTGCATCGCTTCTTTTTGTAGTCCATGACGAGAGAGACACTATGCGATACAAACGTACAGACTGCTGACTGCATAATATATCGTGTAGCTGCGTGTGCTGTATAATATATACATACAAATGTATATATGTAGAGTGCATGTATACATACGTACATACACACTACAGTACGTTGGACGTGTGTTGCACTACAAACTATACATATCGTAGAATTCGTAGGTATAGGTAAGTACGCCCTGTAGCTCAGCTCAGTTGAGCTTTGAGCTATTATATACATGTAAAATTAGATTATCACAACTTTAGGTAACTATGGTACCATAAATAATTCATGGCAGTTGTGTGTGTGTTTCTACAGTCTAAATTACTAACACTACATACAACATAGTACTGCGTAAGTATACGGAGTAGTAGCACTGGACGTACAATTTGTACGGTACAAACGTAAATAAAGACTTATTAAAGAGTATACAGTACACACACACTGTGCACTAACATCCATGTCAAATGCATACTCCCGCGCGACGAATGTGCTCTTCTTTTCCAGTAACCGGTTAAGTCGAGACTCTTTTAATCGATAACATCGGTTTCCACCCATCATTCTGAATGATCGCTGATCGCCAGACTTGTTAGAGGCCGAATACGTATGTACATACAATAAATTATACATTATAAATATTTTAAGCGTAAGTACTTTATCAAGGAAAACTATACTTAGTGTCTCAAAATAAGTTGATTAAATAATACAAAGCTCCGAGTAATGATAGATCAAGAGGGACGATGAGGGATGCGTCCCGTTTAATCTAAGTTTTCAGATAATGTTTAGATAACTTTTTGGTGTGAGAGAGATAACATTTCATGCTATTCCCTTTGCACTTAAATGTCCGCTGGAGCTTACGGAGCGCACCCACGACTTTACGCTTTTACGCACACTACAACGTAAACCCAGTAACCCATAGGTAAACCGCATTTTCGCGGAAAGGCGGAAAATTAAAAAATTATATTTTCCAATTAGTGGCCTGCGGCGGTGGGTGGTGGGCGAGTACGAAAGTGCGGGGGTGCTCTCTCGCGAGTGTGAACCGGCAGTACTGGCACAACAAACTTTATGAAATTAAAAAGCTGGTATGGGAATAATGGTAAGGATTTTTTAATTTTACCGAGACATCGATTGAAGAAGTCAAACTTTAAATTGTATTAAATGTAAAGTAATTTTATGTAAAAAAATGTGTAGATTATATTCTATTCTCCGAGGATTAATTTATTTAAAAAAAAATAGTGTTGTAACAAAATAAAAAACTTTGCTTTATCTTGAATAAAACAGCTCTCTCTCTCTGAAAAATTTGAAAGTGCGGCATTTTTTATTTTTTTTTTTAATTGCCAAAAAATTACATGATGATAAAAATTGTTTGGATGATAAGTATAAAAACAAAAAAGTAATGACAATGCTCCTAGCAAGTCAGTACAAACGACGAGTCACATCATTTCTTCGATTTTTTAATTTTATTTAAATTTCATCAATATCATGGGTACCCAAGTAATGCGTAATGACACGATGAACAATTATTAAAAAATATAGTATTTTCTACAATTACAATTGTTATACATATAGTCATTAATGTAAATATAGTGTATATTATGTACTACGTACGATGCAGGCGCTTCACGGGGAAAAAAAAAAAATCTCGTCGCTCAATAGAATCATCTCCTAGTGGCAAAAAATTTTACAAAATATAGTGCAAACACGTTTTTTCTATACACAGTAAGGAGAGAAGTAACTTTATTTTTCCTCAACTCGTCTGCCATTGAAAATTTTGAAAATTTTGCCACTTGTAGCTAGCCACCATATTACCTGCTCGCTCAACATAACGAGAGCGCATATTTTTTCGCACATTAAACTTGAAAATAAAGATGCTGGCTTAAAAGTTCACATTTTTGCGCATGCAATGAGCATAAACGACATTAGGTTTATTTTCATATTATTCCCATCAACATTTGTTCAGTACTTTTCCACGCACTCGTAGGTGTTATTACTTTTATCATTCAACTTATTTGTTCTACCATTTATCTCCCCATATTTATATAAAAAAACTTAACAACAGTTGTTCACACGTTGAAAATGTATTTTTTTGCCTCTTGTTTCATTATATAAAATAATAAAGAAAGAAAAAAGTACGATTGATACTTTTTACGTAGACGCAATAATAAATTAAAAATAAAAAACAAGCTATAAACGATTAATTTTTTTTTATTTGCAGAACGCAAAAATCTCGGTGTTATCTTCTCTTGAGAGACGATGCGTAAGTAAATGCTCTACAATAATATCTTTCTCTTTGAAAGAAAGGCCTATGTAGTATCACATACACATGTTCAACGTATCTTCTGTACAATACTCATGATCAGTACTCGCGTAAAAAAAAACTTTTACTGTTTTTGTTAAAGCAAAAATCGATGCATATACATATCCATAATAAAATTTTCTGATTAAAACCTTGAGGCACGAAAAATATGTTTCTCCTTAAAAACCATTACAACTTTTTTTGCAAACTTTGAGAAAGAAATTTAGTAATGAAAACAAAGACACTATCCTGAAGAAAACGAAATTCGAGTTGTGCAGTAACTTTTTTGTTTAAAACATTCCACAACCCACTTGTCTTGTTTACGTACAAATTTTATTCGTTGAATCGCGAGGAATGATAATCTTATACTCTAATGGCTATTGCGCTTTATGAAAGAAAACGCCAAAGAACATACCTACACTATAGTTGGATTATTGCCACTTTATAGTTTACAAGTATTTGTAGACTATGTCTACCACCATAGAAGATATAAAATCCAAACTTTTTTTCACTGACGTTTCATTCCGTTCAAATTTTCACTCTTAATTTAACTATTTATTATTTGTAACTACCAACATTTATGTGCTAATATTGCTATATTTTGTTTTTACCGACTCGGTATTAAAAAATTTTTAATGAACCGTCATGACGTGTATTCCACTTAAACTCCAAATATTCAATAATTTTCTTGCTATCTCCCATTAAATA
Organism: Copidosoma floridanum; assembly: GCF_000648655.2. The sequence goes on from NW_019379628.1 coordinate 555,779, forward strand.
TATCGTGATGTTAAATTTATGTATTCAAGTTTACTTTTATAAACAAGTTTCTGCACAACTTTACATGTTACCCAAGTGTTGATCAGTAAGTTAATAGGGCTGTAACAGTTGAGTTGCATCCATGAAACATTTAATACGTTTACATTGATATGCAAATAAAATCAAACATTATTCGATTTTATTACTATATTTGGTAGTTTCCGACCAACCCAACATATTCTGTTATTCTTCATCTTGTTATTTTTTTCATAAACGATTCCATTTTATGCTGCATAAAAAGCCATCTTTAACGAAATATCATAACTTTTATAAACTTTTCAAGTCATTAAATAAAACGTACACTTTTTTCGTAACGTTAATTACATTTCTTTTATCGTATAATTCAAAAAGTATATACCCACTGTTGGTTTGTTAAAATATCAAAACAGTTTTTTATTTATTTATCATCAGTAACGACAATAACATTAAGATCTATCACTAGTTTTTCAAACAGCATGTACAAACAACGTAGTCGTATAAATAAGTGTATTGTGGATCAACATTTTTCTTCAATATGCACAGGTCAAGGATCTTGTTTTTTGGAGTGATTAGTAGGTCCCTCGGTGATCTGTAATTCTCAAGCAACAAAGTATAGAGCAAAACAAAGTAATCGCCGGGTAAATGTCACTATGAAACGATTAAAATTTTTTGTGATAAAAAATTTTTTTTTTTCAATATCACTCAAACAAAAGTCCGTATAAAGAAATATTACATATAAGGATGTAAATAAATTTTTCGGAAATCATCCGGATATCGACTTTTGCTTCGTCAATTACTTTTTGTTAATATTTAATCGAATGTATGAAACTCAATCTCAATTCAATTTCAATTTCACACAATTAAACAAAGGTAAGAAAAAAAAGTATAATAAATGGCAAAAAATAATTGCAGTTTTCAAACATACTTTCTTCCAACTACGTCTCAAAATAATAGTATGAATTTTCAAATCTCTAAAAAATATAAAAAAATAATTCAATACTTTGATGCGTAACTAAGATTACTGTATAATACTAATACTTGCAATAAGGTACAAGAATAAAATCAAATTTTACATTGGATTCGTCGAGGAATCGAAAAATCATTACATACATATCTTAAACAATAACTTTACAATATGTAGTCTATTATAATTTATGTTTGTTAATCTTTACACCGTTAAAAAATGTTTACGCAAACAAAATTGCAACATTTTTGCTTCCATCCATTTTAACAAAGGATATCCTCATCATCCTCGAAAATGAAAAAATTAACGTCAACATATCCTCTCGTCCGATTATTCTATTAATCATGATTGTCGTGCACTCTAAGCACACAGTCAAATAAATTTCAATATTTACACAACTAAATGTTGCAATGACACAAGTTTAAGTTAATTATTGTTATTGGTGTTGTTGTTGTTGTTGTTGTTGTTGTTGTTGTTGTTGTTATTGTTGTTATTATTCGTGCTCAAGGAATGACCAATGTTGTCGATTTCACGCTGAGCTCGCGATATTTTGACTTTGTCTCTAGGTGTGCCATCTTCTCCTGTCTCCATAGCAAACATTTTCATTTTTTCCTTGAAGCTTAGTTTTTCAGGGACAGCTTGCGTACTTTGTTGCAATCTCTGTTTTTCCGCCAACCTCTTTTGTCTCGGATCCCTATAGATTAATCATCAACTCGTTACAATGAAAAATTTGAATATGCAATGATTCAGACTCATTTTAGAGATGAAGAGAAAAAATAAATAAATAAAAATAAAAATAAAAATTATGCTTACTTATAAACTTCCTGAGCGCCTATCACGCCGGGTGTTGCTCCTTGAAACATATTTCCTGGACCTTCGGGTGTTTTCGGTGAAGCCAACAACATTTCTGCATCGTTTATGAAATTCTACCAAAAACATTTAATTATTCAATAAAACTATGTAAACAAAAAATAATAAATAAAAAACATCTACCACTGCATGACACATAAAATACAACTCTAAAGTAAACATCTACTAAATGGTTTCGATCGTCTTTTCAACTCGTAAAAATAATCAGTCAAGGAAAAAACACACATCAAAAATTGAGCACTAAGTAAATGCCAAAGTTCAATAAATGCACGCTTGCAATGATGGCAATGGCAGTATCGGTAACAACTTATGAGTGGGCGATATGTAGCACATGATGATTACAACTCTCGTTGTTGGGGTAAAACATTGCCACATGCAACAACAATAATAGTAGTAGTAGTAATAATAATAAGAAAAATAACATAAAAATCTAATAATTATTCATCAGGGTACCACTGGAACCTTGGTATACCTTAAAACATTATCTGCCTTTGGACGCATTTTGTAGGAAAGTTTGCTACTTGAAAATTTTCGGTTTATAACGACTATTGATCAAGTTTTGTTTCAGGTCATTATTGGAACATTATATTGGATTTTTAATAAATATTTACGTTTGGATCTTCTCTAATAATATCCTTTGAAATGGACGACGGTGACACGATATTGGATGTATTGTTGTTTCGTATCGGCAATTCTGTATTTGCATTGGGATCATGAAACGATACTCTTTTCGTAGTCGTTGTACCCAGTATGGAATTCGACGTGGTTGAATTATTCGAGCGCAGAGCACTTTGCTGTGACATTACTGCATAACTTGATCCGCGTTCTGGTGGTGGTGGAGCCTCGTTACCGCTTTGTGAATCTTAAAAAAAAAAAAAAAAAAAAAAAAAAGAAAAAACAATTTTTTGCTGTGTTTTTCATAATAATTTTACGTAATATTGTAATATCAAGCAATGAATACTCACTCGGCGAAATGGGCTCATCGATGACGAGATTGTCCAATCTGAGCATTCCTGGATGCAGTTGCTGCTGATTTCGCAAATTCGTCTGATGCTGCTGATACATGTTTTGCATTTGTTGTTGCTGCTGTCGCGCCTCTTCCTCTTGCCTTCTTCTTTGGCTTTCGTCAAATTCGGATTGTCGTCTCTTAAGTTCTTCCATCCTGCGTTGTCTCTCTCGATCTTCGTTAATCTGAGCCTCGATACTTGCCTTTTGACTAGCACTCGACTGACTAATACTCGAGGACCCGTATGGCGGCGAGATGCCCGACTGACTGTTTACCGATTGGTTTTGTTGTACATAAGGACTGAAATTGTTTGACGTCGTAGTTGGCACTTCGTTCTGACCGCCGTACGATGAGTTGCCCAATAACCCTTGTTGGCTGCTAACGGTGTGGATGGGCACGTTTGTCATTTGTATTTGACTACCTACTGGCTGCGGCGACAGAGCTCCCCTGCCAGACTGATTGAGCGCGTTTCCACGCGAAAGACTAGGATGCAACTGTTGTTGTTGTTGCTGCTGCTGCTGCTGCTGCGGCGGTTGGTGGATATTCATTTGATTGCTTCGATCCTGAGCGGCGACCGAGCGTAACAGTCCTTGAACCCGCTGGGAAGTGCTTTCGTTTTCTGGATCGTTGCTCTCTTCGTCGTCATCTTGTTGTTTGGCGGCTTCCTCGGCGCGCTTTTGAAAGTCCCTTTCAAGCTGAAAAGCACGCAGCTGCTCCTCTTGCTGCGGCGTTCGGCAAGGCAGAGCACTCAGGTCGGCAATCTGTTGATCCCGCCACTGTCTCACAACTTCCCTCCGTCTAGCTTGCTCTTTTTCTCTTTCCTCCCTCTGCCAAGGATTCGTAGCGCTAAACTGATATTGTCGAGGTTGCTGTGAATTTGTAGCCGACGTAGGATAATATCCGCCCCTAGGAGGGTCCTGCATACTAGCAGTGTATCTGCAACGACCAATATGATGATGTAAGGATTATCAATGCAAAAAGATGAAAATATAACATACCTCGAGGAGGGATCCAATTGTGTTGTGTAAAGCGGATGCGTCAGAGTGTTTGGCACTGGCGGGGGAGGGCTGCCAGTATGCGGCAGAGCAGGTCTCACGGGTGGATTGTCATTTGTGATGTCACCATCGATATGCGACTCGGGACCGTTACTGAACTGTGGCGGCCCGTTTTGATAGTACGTACGGCTCGTCGCACCAGTAGCATATTGTCCAGGTACCTGTTGTTGTTGTGGTGGTGGCGATGGCTTGTTAAACTGCCCGTACTGATTGTACTGCTGAGCTTCAGGAAAGTATCCATAATTTTGTGCAGGCTGTCTGGCGGCGTAGTTGGGCGAGGTGGGACCAAGATTGGGCGTAGAACCGAGCGGCCGATTGGGTCTGATTGCGCCCTGCTGTTGCAGCCCAGCTGGACCAACTCTAGGGTTGTATGTGTTACTACGATACGCGTTCATGTGTGGAGGCAGCGGACCACCACGCAGTTCTCTGCGCCTAACTTCCTCCTGCATCTCCTGCAACTTTGCCTCCTGTCGGATTATATCTCGAGAAGACTGAGATCTGACTGGCGGACCTGGCTGCTGCAGGCCAGGATAGCCCTGCGGCTGCAGCTGCTGCTGAGGCGCCTGTTGTTGAACCTGTGGCACGTACGCCGACATTGGCCGCTCTTTGTTCTGGCTCATGTCGATCAAACCTCGATTGAGTGAACTTTCCGAGCCTCGCGACAGAGTTTTTTGCAAATGTAACGGACTTCTGAAAAATGGATTACGTTTGGTGTTAATAACTTACATCGTAGAATCGATTTTTTCAAATGGTTCGTCTTACCTGTCGTCGGAAGACTGGGACGGACTTTGTTGTTGCTTCAACGATGGCTCTTGATTCCTGTAGACGCTCAAGTTTTGATAAAATCTTTCCGCTTCATTACCCTGCAAGCTGTTTTGCCCGTGCAAGTGGCTCGGATTCAAGTTTGGAGACGATTGTTGTCTGTTGGCCAATCCACTCGGCGGTAAAGTGCCGGGACTACTGGGATCGTGCAAATTGTGACTCGACCTGTTGGATCATTAATTGGCAATATTCTAAATTTTCTTCGCATCATTTTGGTACATTATTTTCAGCAGCATATGTCGTGCGAGTAGTATTGCATGTCGATTGTACGTATGAAAGTGACAAAAAACCAACCTCGAGCGCAGGGAAGGGGCTCCGTTCATCGCAGGCATGGGTGGTGGCTGGACCGGTGGTGTGACACTGTTGCTCGAAGATGCCCTGCTGTATCCGGGGTTAAAGACCTCGTGCTGGAGTTTGCTTTCATTTCCTACATCTGTTTCATTATTACATGCGTTATAATTACGATGAGCAAATAAAACCCAGTGACGTCGTGTCACCGTGCCGATACACATTATTTCATCGTCTTGCGTATGTTGGTGGTGTTACTTTTATATTTGTTAAGATATTCCAAGGTGAAGGTATATTGGGGTAAAGCATGGGGCGATCCATGAGAGTGCGAATGAGTGAAAAGCTCTAGTGCGTGTACACGCGCGTGAGCGATGAAATGCAAAAAGTAGTTAAGTATTAGTAAAGCGGAGAAGAACAGAGAGAGAGAGAGAGACGTAATTTGCTTTTGTAATCAATTATGCATGTATAACGCAAAATAGCAGTGATGATTGCATTGTGATGTACTTACTGTGAAGAGCGGGAACGGATTTGCTGCTGTGTATTTGCTGCGGAGTGGGTGGCTCGTGTCCTAAGCGCGACGGTAAATCACGTTCGCTCATGCGACGGGGACCTGTACGGTGGTGATGGAAGCGCGCAACAAGATGCACAAAAACATAATGCAACATTAACACATCTAATTTTTTCTTACATGCTCGTGCTGTATATAGACGTGCAAACATGCTATTGATATAGCTATTGTTGCAACATCCACCAAATTTGTACACTCATTCGAGAGTTGAGTTACTTTGAAGATTAAAGTTGCAATAAAATGATTCGATGATAATCTTCCAAGTATCCCTCAAATACTCTTAAGGATTAACGTAATAATGATGATATCAGAGTAAAAATTATTGCTATAATATTAAGTTGTGTGAATAAGCTCTTGTAAGTACGTATATTAAGCATTCACTGTCAAAAGCATGATATTATTGTACAAAAGTTTTGAGGTAAACAAACACAAGACGTGCAACAACAAAAATGTCTGGACGACAAAATGGTTAGGTAAAAAGTATCTGTATTGATGGACGTTTTTGTTTGCTGCGCGTATCGTGTGCCCGTTTTATGTACAGGGTAATAATATGTGATGTGCCCAAGTGTAATCTATGCATCTCTATGACATTACAATTAAAGTATACAATATTTTTGGCATTCGGACGATCGAAACCTCACTAATTAAGTCTATTGTGACGAAAAGTATGGTATGAACAAGTAAACAAGAATAATATACCAAAGAAATAATAAAACACAATAATAATCTTGATAATGAGTTAAAACGAACTGAACCAGGCTGAGACATTCGAGTGCATCACTAAACGACGAGCAGCAGTGCGTTTGACTTGAAGATCATCGCTGGCTTACGAGATTCTCCAAGATTATCCAGGCGCCGCTGTTCGGGCTGTTGCGGCTGAAGCGCATCATCATCATTATCATCATCATCATACTCATCATCATCATCATCATCAATCCGCCGATTCAAGCCCGGCCGCTCGAATCGTGGAGTTGGCTTGCGCTCCGAAACGTCGAGATCGCTTTTCGCTTTTCTTCTCCAAATCATCATCCTCCTACTACTGTTGCTGCTACTACTACTACTACCACCACCATTAGCCGCCTTGGCCCTGACGTTAGCCTTGCACTTTCTGAGGTAGCACCTGTGCCTCCTACTGCACGGCTGCGTCAACTTTTCCCACGATTTGCTGCGGTTGTTTGTTTGTTCGTCATTGTCGTCGTCATCGTGGCAACGCTCTTCTAGTTCGTCCCTCGAGATGTCACTCGTGCTCTTGGACAGTTTGACCGAGGATTGAAATGAGCCAATGGAGGAGGATCCCGTCACGCTCTCGTCGCTCCTCCTGCGACCGATCGATATCGTGCTCTTGATCGTTATACCACCGCTCACGGGAAACTCTATGCACTTGCCCGAAATCTCGGGTGCTGAGACTACGCGATTGTAGCTAGGAAAGACCGTGTACTTGGCTCCTGGACTGTCGTGCCCGTCGAACGGCACGTTGTCGTTGGATGCGTGCATAGAGTCGAGCTCGTCGCTCGAAGCGAGATCTTTGAGGGACCAGTACTTGGAGAGGCTGTTGATTTTCGTTGTTTCAATAACTGGCGCTTCTCGGCACTCTCGCGGCTCGCAACAGTCGACGCTGAACTCTTTCAGGATCGCGGGCAGCGAGTGGTTGCGAAAGTGCTCGAGTCGCAAACTACCGGATATCAGAGTTCGAAGGCCTTGCTTTGATTTCTTATGCGCCACGTCCGAGCCATCGACGCTATTCGTTTTGCCCAAAGACTCGGCCTCGGCGTTGAATGGTATAAATAGGGGGGCGTCCGTATTGTCGAGGTTCGCAAACTCCTTTAGCTGCTCGATTATTTGCTCTTGCTCCGCCAGAGACAGCTTCGAGCTTTTCATTGTCTCATCGCTTGTTTTGGTCGTATGTTTTTTCCCTCGTCTGTTCTCCTCCTTGTCATCGTCTTCTTCTTGGTACTCGAGGGAACCCCTAGCTTGGATATCCAGTAGAATCATGCTCCACTCCTTTTCCGGAGTCGTGGAGACGCTCTTGTTCGATCGGAGTAGTTCACTCTCCGACTTGAACTTGTCGATACTGGCTCTGGTGCGCCTCTTTAAATCAGCGCTTGATGGAGAAGCTATGTCTGGCTCGGACAGAAATTGCCTCGAACCGGCCAATTTACGAGATTTTAATTTAATGAGCCCTGCCTCACCCAGCTGCGAAAAGTGTTTGGCCAGAGCGGCGACTCGGCCGCAACCAAGGCGAACTTCCTCTGGCGATTTCCAACACTTGTCACCGTCCGATTCGTCCTCGCTCGACAAGTCGCTACTATTCAACCCGCTCAGGTCGAGATTCAATTCTGGCATAACTGTGTGAAGCCTGGGTGTCGATATCACGGTCGCCTCGGTCTCGAGAGACGGACTGTCGGAGGTGTCACGATTTCCCGAGTTGTTTGTCATTTCCTCGGTAGAGCAAGCCTTGTCCGCTGACCTATCGTCATCCTCGTCGTTGACGTCGTCGTCGTCGTCGTCGTCGTCGTCGTCGTCGTTTTCCAACTCCTTCTTTCTCTCGTTTTCCTCGTTCCGTTTGACCGACAAAGATTCGAGGTTCATCTGTTGTTTGTCCTGCAAACGATTTTCTACTTTTTGCTTGTCCGTTGCTTGGTCCTCTACAGTATAAACGTAACAGGATGGCTCAGGAGGGGGCGGTATCGCCGATATGTCGATACACTCATCTGGGCAGTTTGCCTCGGCTGGAAACACTAATTCACTCTTGTCGTCGCTGTAGTAGCCGTACTGTGGGGCGTAGCTCGAACTGGTCAAAGGCATCGGTTGCTGCTGATGATGATGATGATGCTGATACTGCGACTGAAGCAACGTTTTCCGTTGGGGGTCGACGTGCAGTTGCGCTGTCGCATAGCCGTGGGTGTATCGATCGGCGTATTGATTCGGAATGGTCAGGAACGTCTCGGCCGTGGGTTCTAATATTACGGGTATGATTGGTCTGTGCTCACTGTTGCCGCTGTTGGCAGCCGCCCAGTAACCGAGACGCGTTGGGCCAGCAGCGTTAATCACGTCGTACGACATTCCGGGGTTCGAGTAGACCTCGGCGATGCCGGTGCTGGTTATTCGAGTGCTAAGGGGTCGGCCGAGTACGGGACAACCTGGTACTAAGCTGCTTGTTCTCTTAGGTAGGTAGTTTGCGTACGACAAATGATTCGCGGGCACACAGTTGCGATAAGCTAGGTTAGCGTTCATTACGCGGCTTTGGGGGACTAACGAATTGACGCGGGGCATACTCGCACCTGGCTGTGACTCCCAGTCGTCGACGTATTGTTCATGGTAGACCTGGCCGGCTGTACGACGGGGCTGCATGGTTAGTAAATTGCCGACAGAGTGCGAGGAGGTTTCACCCGAGGTTCTTTCCGTTAGTCTGGAAGGGTCTAGGTGTTCCGATTTCGGGCGTTTCTTAGAGTTTGCTTGAAAAATAATTGTTAGTCGAAGCATTAATTTTTATTGCTTACCTCCCCGAGCACCACTCCCCCCCCCCCCTTTTCCGAGTAAAAAATAAACTTTCAAATTTTCTCATACTTTGCTTACAATTTCATACAATTTTTATTTAATTTGTATCGTTTACTACTTTTCTAATTCGAAAGTTTACTTTTTCTTTCTTTTCAATAATAAACACATTTCACGTGACGAAGCATTAGTATGCTAGTTGAGCTTTAGGCAGTAGTAAGAAAGAAAGAGAGAGAAAGCAGTCAAGAAATGAAAGTTATTTTGACAGAGATCTTATCGAGAGCCGATTCCTTTTCCAATGATTTGTATTGTTTGCTACTATTATTATGCGCTTGTTATGAAAAATCCAATTCCCGAGTGGGGTGCATTTTTTGTCGCCATCGACTACTTACTTCTACTTATAGTTGGAGAGGGTTGGGACAGAAGTGTCGCCAAGCCGTGATAAATGGCTCCCTGTTTCGCAACCTCCAGCGTTACTATGGGACCCGTTCGTACGAGGTACTCGGCAGCCCTACGACAAAAGTCATGAAAAGTTTTATCACGTACATGATGACTACTTAAAAAATTTTTTAAATATCGCGTGTCTTACTTTTCTTGAGTTATACCAACTAAGCTTTGCCCATCGACTTTAAGTAGTTGGTCACCTGCTGCTAGTTGGCCGTCCTAAAATTTTGTCGTATAAATTGGTTAAACAAAATGAAATGGGGGAAAGAAAAAAAAATTGTAAAATCATCCACGTACCGCATCCGCTGCCCCTCCAGCAACGACGCTTTTGATGTATATACCAAGTTTGTCTTGACCAGCGCCCTGTCGAGAAACACATAAATACAAAAAAGATAAGCATACCGGTGTGTCTGGAGTTGATGTTTTTTTAAAATACCGACAACTACCTTTGCCGCAACTATACTCAGTCCCATTCCGTTGGACGATTTGTGAAGCTTGATGAGCTTGATTTCCGGCTGATTGTGAATCTGTGGCACATGACCGCTATAACCAACAGACCTGTTGCTCATGGCGCTGGGGCTTCTAAACTGTTGGCAAGAGAATTTAAAAGAGTAGGTAAAGGAAAAAAGAAAAAAAAAAAAAAAAAAGTCTCACGCTGTGGTGGTCGATCATGTATATGGTCCAGTATCCGCTGCTCGTCGGCTGGGGAGCCATCCGGCAGAGGCCGTCGCGCTGCAGGGGCGCCAAAAACTCGGCCAATCCCGGTGGTACGCCCCTTATGACCTCGCAACTGTAGCCATCCTCGGGTAAAAGTAGGGCCAAATTGAGGGCGAGATCTTCCTCGAGCCGTATCTCCCGGCCATCCGTGATCGCCAACGAGTCGGCAATGTTTTGTGCCACCTGACATACGTCACGAATAAAAGTAACCACAAATTTCATGCTGGCAATCAAGGTGGATAAAAAGACTCACTCGGACAACCTCCTCGATGAGCTCGGGTGGAAGCCTGGGCTCGTCGGCGGCTGGCTGATATCTTTGCAAGAGAGCGCGCACCTGTAGCGAGTTCAACTTGAAGCAGGACGAACTGAGCATGTCGAGTTCCTCGGAATTGTACTTGGGTGCCTGTAAAAGGTGGGTGGCCTGCATTATGGTCGCCAGATGGCATTGGCTCGCGAGCTCGAGGCCCTGGCGCTCGGCCCAGGTCTCGAGGGCGTTGAGCCGTGCCTTGAGCCGCCTGCCGAACCACCTGACGCAAAGATTGCCGTTCGATATGAGGGCGTTGAAGGCCGTTGCGTTTATCGTGTGAAACAAGTGGCTAAAGAGCTGTATCGTGAGGGCGGCGTTGACACGGCAGCGACGCAACAGGGCCATGCTGTTTGAGAATATCTGGAGGACGCCGGCCTCCTTGGCCGGCTCGTCGGCGTCCGCCATAAATTGGGACATGGCAGGGGCGAGCTCGAGGGATATACAACGCACGAGAGAGTCAAAGGCCGTATGGACGGCCTCGGCGAGTATATCCTGGGCCTGGGTCGAGAAGGCACCCACGTGGCGATCGTTTTTCAGCATGTGCAGCAACTCCGAGCCGTTGGCCAACCACAGGGCGAGAGACGACGCGTCCATGTACCGCTCCTGCAACCACATTACCTTTGTTATTATACACATATATATATATATATGTATTTTCCCGTCAACCTAACCTTGCAAGTATCCAACAAAGCACCCTCTCTGTTCTGGGCTACATTATTGGATATGCAACACGGGAGACGACTGTTTGTTGTCTTCTTTTTGTTAATGTAAATAAAAAAAAATGTGGTTATTTTTAATATGTCCAAATATCATGGAAATGTCGGTTTCGGTGATTAAAACATAAAGAAACAAAGCTCGGTAAATTTCAGTTAACCGATCGGGCCACCACATTTATAATACTCTCGTTTGGGAGGTGGAGAGTCGATTGAGTACCTAATGATAATAATGCTGATGGGAAGAAAAATGAATAAAGACGGAGACTGACCTGTATGACCTGTTGGATCATGGTGGCGACCTTGGCGAGCATGACGGTGAGCCGGTGGGCGCGCTCTGTCGGCTGAAGCTCGGGCCTGTAGTGGGTGCTGGCGCGATACCGGGCGGCCAGATAAAGGGTGTAGGTCGGGGCGAGCTTGAACTGAGGGGCCGAAGGCTCGACGTCCGTTATAACCGCGTGAAGAAAGGCTTCCTCGGTCTCCTCGAGGAACTCGAGCACCGCCGGTAGGATCGGATCGGTGCCGCGCGGCTGCTGCCTCTCGTTGTACTGCGACAGCCTGTCATTCGATTATTCACTTATCATAAGTACCAATGGTATTTTATTGCTTTTCTCGTATCATTATCATCCACCCGTTGCCGCGTTATGGACATTTTAACTTTGCCCTATCGCTGCGCTACAGATGACATGAGTATTATAAAAGACACCGGATATTATTATATAAATGTACCACAGTACCCGACCAAGACAATTGATCGGTATATAAATGCATTTTTTCTTTCTCTTATTTAATAGAAATTCGGTTTATTCGGATCGACAAATAGACAACATGATCCTGCCCCCATGTGAATAAGCCTCGGGGCAGGTATGCACGATTCCGCAGATCGATGCATGATAATAATAAGTACAATCATCTGTACCTACACAACTGTCACGTTGTAACTGTAAGAGGGGGGGGGGGAGGGAGGGCGAGAGTTCACATTAACATTAACATGTTGACGATACTTACAATAGATCTCTCTGCTTAACATGTTGACGTGCGGCTTGGGCTGCAGTCACATACGGAGCGCAATAGAGCGAGCAGGATAGACTTAACACATAAGCTTATAGGAACGATTCCATCGTGACTACAGCCTTACTTACCTTAAAATTGTTCTGTTGCTGATCGTTTCATCGATCATTTCGTCCCTTTATATGCGCGCGCGCGTGTGTGTATATATAACATGTGGGTATAGGTATAAAGTTTGCAACACACAAATAAAATACACCAACTGAGGTTTTTTCTTTATATTCACGCGAAACTTTATTCTTATACATACCTATACCATTTATGTTATATACACGCAGTGACATCGAGAGATATAAATGAGCAAAAAATTAACGACGAATACAAACAAAGCTATGACAAATACACTGCATGGCAAAATAAAAATTGAGCAGAGGGGAAAAAAAAAAAAAAAAAATACGTGTATGTAGCGAAGCGTGGGGATGGATTTTTAGGCTCACTAGCGGCCGATCTCCCGTAAATTATTCCCGGATCTTCCGTCAAAACAAAACCAATAACCGTATTGACGTATCAAACGTCAACATCCGATTAAATTTGTCATTGTTCGAAACGGTGCCCTCGAGGCGAAAAAAAAAACACCACCGGCGTGGTACCCAACATCCTTACGGTACATAAATTATGTATACATACAGCCGCGGATTTGAATGAAAACCGAGCCGATGCCCGTGGGTGCGCGGGGACTCACCTGTGCCCGTCCCGGCTGCTGCTACTCAAACTGGCGGTCTCGACGTTGCCGTCAAGGTCAAAGGTTGTCTCGTAATTGTGGGCGGGCAGCTGATCCGCGCCAGTGGACACCTGCTGCTGGCTGGCAATGGTCGGACTTCTGGGGCTGGCCATGCCAGTCGAAGATTTGCTGGGACTGGGTGGGTCGGACGGGCTCTGGACCACTGTTCCCCCGTTTGGTGTCGTTCCCATCTTATCCGCCGCCGAGCCAAGTTCCTGCTGGCTACTGCTGTCCGGCGATCGTCTGCATGATGGGCGTGTGTTTTTCCGTTTGTTGTTACGGTGGGATTTTTTTGTTTTTTGTTTGTTCCAGATAGTGGGGAAGGGAGTAAAAATTGGGAGAAAAGGACGTGTGGAGGAACACGAAAAATAAAAAATAAAATCGTGAAACAACTATCGTACCAGTACTAATGATGATTATAATAATAATAATAATAATAATAACAATAACAATAACGACAGCAAAAATCTCATCAAAAAATCTACAGCTAACGCTATACGAGATGTATTGTAAATTAAAAAAGAAAAAAAAGTAAATACAATAAACGTGCGGGTACGGTGTGGATGGATAATAAATTTATGGCTACTTCTGTTCTTTCTCGATTTTCGTTGGAGATCAGGATGCGGTTCATGATTCTCAAACAGCAAATATTGTAGGTACGTTTTTTCTTTCTTTCTTTAAAGGCGATGATGGCGAAACCAGTGGGGAAAAAGTTAAACATAATTTTCCTCGAATAACCTGTATACCGTATGGATTTTAAGAAAAAGTCGTTCAGCTGCGTCGCTATGACATAGGTACCATTGTGTGCTACGAGCAATACATAACATGCAGAAGCGAGACTAGGTATACGAATAGACTTGCCGTTTGCGTCTCGGCAACGAAAATCTATGAAAACGAGCAATACATAAAAAGTACGTATACTTACTGTTGGCAGTTGTGCCAGAGACGACGAGAACGACAGCGCAAACGAGGTACAACAACGATAACGACAATCATAATATTGGCATACATTTGCGCGACTATTATATTAATTTTGATGTACAGAGGGGGGGGGGAGGAGGAGAGAAAAGCATTTGCCGATTCTCTACGATGCACGTGGGTGTTTATGTAACAATATGCTGCGCATACAGGAAAAGTAACAATAGCACGTCAGACATGGTTTGACAGCGCCTCTGTTTCTGTGGGGCTTTGTAAGTAGCTGTCATTTTCGTCTACCCCCCTCCCCCTTTTTTCGCTATGCAAACATTTCTGTACGCGTATACTTAATATCAATGAGCACGCACCAACATCTCCCTCAATGCGTTTTTGACATTCGAGATGAATGACTAATTTCGACAAAATAATGAAATACGGTCATCTATATAAATATATACATATACACATCACGTACCCACCCGATAATAATAATAATAATTACATGTTATAGTTATGTATGTACACTTTGAAAGGTACTTGTCAATAAAACAAATGTCGTTTACCTGCTGTCATACGAGTAATCGATCTGTCGATTGGAGTCGTGGCGTTGCCTGGTTCGCTCCTCCGGGGCCGGATCGATGAATCGGAAGGTATGCATCCGTCCGAATTTAATGATGGCCCCGTTCTGCAATCGAAACAATGACAATGATGATGATGATGATGATAAACTATTGAAGGAACGTGCACATCATCACACACTCCAACTGCAGTAGTAACAATCAACCCGTTGGGCGTATAAGCTTCGCTAAATGTATAAGATGATGGTTTTCATTGATGGATATACACCTACGCTGCACTCGATGCGTTTTTATGTATTTACCAATATAAATGTGGATTACACGCAGGATACCCATGAAAACGTTAAATAAAGTATTACGAGGCTCTGGAAAATAATTATCAGCACACAGTAGGGGAGCTCATCCAAGGGGTCTTGTGATATACTGCAGGGCAATCATAAACACCTATACAAGCATGTACCTATACTTTCATACATTCGACTTGCTCCGCGCGAGCGTATAATTATATAATATATCGGCGGATGTACATAAATAGGAACTGATTGTTCACCTTTGCTACATATAATTTAACATTACATAATATTACATTTACAAATCCACTGCGAATGAACGAACGCTCTATTTCTACTCGAGTTTGTTTGTTTGTTTGTTTTTCCTTCATGGACGCCGATTGACGCTTGATTCGCTCAATTCATATATATATATATATATATATATACACACACATACTTGTAGAGCGCGACTCGACGAAAAAAAAAAAATTCGGTTCGCTGTTGAACGACCGCCCCCGACCTGATCGTAAATACTTGAATACGTGTGTATCTACAAATTGCAAGTACGCGTATAGGTAATTATATACATATTATACGTAGGATTGTCATGGATAGCCGTAAAGCACGTTGTCGAAGAGAAAATGCTGGCGCAATAATTAATGTGGTCAACAACAGAGCTCGCCGGACGCTTCTTTGATTTTTGAGATGAAAGGGGAGAGGATATTGATTAAATTTAAAGCCTGTAAGATCGAGCAGTCGGGCATTATATTTATATAGTTAGCTGTATAGTTTCATCAGTGCAGTTTCAGTTAGACCGGAGAAAAAGACAAATGAAAGAGATACATGGAGGGCCCATAACTTGAACGAAATTGAATGGAAATCAAACTCCATTTTTTTCCAACTACTTGTAATAGAAATTTAAAAACTCCGATTCAAGGACGCGTAGTCGAGTTATATACATATATTACCTAATGTATATTGTTATTGATAAATAAGTTTGACTTGGGCACAAATTGAATCCATTCTCGAGGAAAGTACAAGCAGTAATGAAAATCCAGGGAAAACAATAATTTTTTTGCTCTCAATTGGACCATGTGGCACACAAAGAGATTTGAAATGGAAAATATAGGTTCCTATACTTGGGTAAGTACAAGTCATCAACGAGACTCTTGAATGGGTGGTTACAGCTTAAACTAAACGACAATAAAGGCAGAAACCGAGCTTGGGTTCGGCCCTGCAACTGATTTACTTATTACATGCCAATTATTCTTATTAAGTATGAGACAGTACAGTGTGCGACGTGTGTTTATTGCCGTAGCAGGTGTGTGTATGTGTGCGTAAACAAGGTTTTGTACGTATGTTTAAGTACTTATACACCAACCTATGTTAGCTACGGAAACGTGGACAGACTACCCTGTTGTGTTCTTTTCTTTCTATAAACGTATAATATAACCTTTATCCTACACCCTTAACCAAAAGTAGGAAAAAGTAAGGATAAACATTGGAAATTATTAGTCAATAATCATTGCTCTCTGACTGCAAAAGTATAGAATTTTATTGTTCATATTATATATTTAAAGCCCAGAAATCCGGAAATCCGAAAGCCCGGTATATCTCAAAATGGTAGTTTTCCTACGAGTTTGAAAAGTCTCTGTTTGCGAACCGAGAGGTTTGCGGCCCGAGCCGAAGGCGAGGGACGTAATGATGAAGTTCGTAAAGGAGACTTTTCGAACGAGTTCCGGAAAACTGCTTTTTCGCCCGAGGAAGTACCAGCCTCCCAAAAAATATATTTTCACTACTATTTGTTTTTTGTTTTTTTTTCAACTTCTGAAAAGTAGGAATTTATGGTTTTATGCTTCTGTTTAACGTGTAATCCCTATACTTTTAAGAGTTTATTTTTCAACTTTTGTTAATAAAAGTGTGTACGCGATGGTATTGGTTGGTGGCGCAAAACTTGCAGCTCGTTGCACTTAATCGGTGGTAATTTGTCTCAACTAACCGCGCGCCAAACTACAATTACATACAAAATACTCATACCTAACTTTTCTCACTATAAATACAACACTGCACATTATGTAGGGGTGGGTTAGATGTTATAGTGCCATTATTCAGAGCTCCCGAAATCTCTCGTACGAGTACTACGATATGTAGGTATACTTATACGTATGCAACTTTGCTTAATACTTGAATGCCCGTAAAATTCAAATCCGAGAGTCCCAATTATCGCGGATCACGGCAGAGGTGGTGTTTAATGATGGTAATAAAAAAATCGGTATATTGGGCTGGATGAGGAAAGAGATATAGGTTCGCGATAAATCGGGTTATAATATATAATACATCGTCCGAGTTGCAATACCACAATCGATTCGTTGTCGCTCGTATATTTTTTTTAACAAAGATAAGTTGCTCGATTCTCGAGTTATCCGAGGACTCGAATAACACCATAAATATATGCATCGGAAAGCATGCATCTTACATGTCCCTTACACATAGGTGTGTAAGCCCTGCAGCAGAGAGAGAGAGAGAGAGAGAGAGAGAGAGAGATGACACTTGATCATATATATATTATATCGCACGCTCCCCTCGAGCTGTAAGTGGTGAGCGCGACACCCTCTCCCAGCAGAGCGAGGGAAATCGTCGTCGTAACTTTTAATTTAATCGTATACGACGGTGGTAGTGGTGGGCAGAGGGCGGCGAATCGCACTTCCGAAATTACAAAAGTCTCGCTCGATTGTGAAACATGCAAATGGGCCACGTTGCTCATAGACTTGTGGACACATACATGACAATACACGATACATGTGACCTCGTTAAACTGACGAAATTACGGGGTGTGCATGCACGTTACAATGAATATACTCGATGTATATAATATAGAGACTGCAGGCACTTATTCTATGTATATATATATATATATATATATATGAATCGATGCGCCACTAGGAAGCACCGTTGTATAAAAATTGTAGAAAAAGCAACCTGAAGTATCGTAGTCTGTTGTATCCTCTGGTTATTGACAAAGGTGTGGGCGTCCCTCGAGCAGGGTGTCAAAGTGACAATGTTCTCGGTGAAAGCGATGACGCAGTGCCTCGGCATGACCATGGGCCCGGCTAGGGTGATGGTTTGGGCTTGGACCGCCTGCGGCCCGACCGGGCGCTCGGAGCCGACTTCCGTGACGTTGGGCTGCAGCCGGTGCCGTGCCCCGGCTCCGTTTGCGATTTCCGTACCGTCGGCGTTTAGCTCCTGAAGGAACGGCAGCCGCTCGTCCTCGTACCTGTGCTCCAGCTCGTTCCACTTGCCGGACGGTTTTTTCTTGCGCTTACGCGGCACGTAATCCGCCGGCCGTCGTCGCACGTGGAACATTATCGATCCTGCAGCAATAGAATTAAAAACATTATCATTATTACTTGTTTTTTTTTTAATAGTAGGTACCCGCACTCAGGTACATCGTCATTTATATTACATATGTACAATAAGTATACGTACATCGAGTAATATTATTATTATTATTATTATTATTATTTATAAGGTGCGCAGAGATATATATATATATATACCGCCACATAATATGTATATCAAAAATGATGATAGAACTATACGAAGTGAAAGAAGAGAAGTGCTGTGGTGCACGAGTACACGTAACCATATTGTATAGGTATAAGTACAAGTCGAATCAGGGCAATGAATTGCTATGACAGAGCTGCTTTTACACGGGTTTCCAAATTTCAAATCTGCCCGTATACGTGCATACCTACATTATAATTATATTATTATGGTTACAGCTCACAACTGAACCGCTTTAATTTAATCGGGCAGGCAGATACCGACTCGCATGTCTATCACCCCTGATCTCGAATGACTTGATTTTTCATATACGGATGCAGGTTAATGGATGCAGAGGGGGCAGAGGAGTAGGGGGGGGGAGGAGAAGGAGAAATAATTAAACAGACGGTAAGCACGCCAACTTTATTTTTACCCATAAAGTATAGTTTTACATGTATACGTTTGTACAGACACGAGCGCGCGCAGCATTGACCTTTCACTCGACGGGCATCGATTCACGCTCTCGGTATACTTACTACTTATACTCGTAGCTTTCGAGTCGGAAATTTAATTTTTTTTTTCTCCCTTGTCTCCGGAAGGAACTCGATGGCCATTCACAAATTAAAATTCCCAAGGAAGTATAAGTAAACAGAGGGAAACGTGCGTAACGACCAGACAAGATGTATATACAGATATACCTATAAATAATATGTACACAAACACACACACACACACACACACACTTTCACATGGAAAGTAAAAAACGGCACTGTTTCTCCCAACCCGAGTATTTTAGTGGTAAAGTTTGTACGCGTGCACATATTTAAGTACTCGAGTCATAGCGAACGATAGCGAAAGCCCCGTGGGTTGTCGCTTCCGCTGCTATCGCTGGAAAAAAGAAAGTCGTCGGCCTGATGCTTCTCCTTCCCTTCCTCGTCACATCATCATTAAAAGTACTAGTAAGTACGGACATGTGCATGCTTGACGTACCTTGCCTTGTGGACTCGAACTAACTATTAACACGTATAATATTACAAAGATAAAAGTACATTTTTTTTTATTCCCCACCTAATATTGGCACCTGTGAGTAGTGGGTTAATGTGATACATGTTATATATANTATATATATATATATATTCTGAAATGACCGTGAAAAGACGATGCCGATTGAAAACTATGATGTTCGTACACTTGAAGCTATAACAATAAGGATGTCAACGTTAAAATGACACCTTAAAAATGCTTGAATATTAGCAACATTCATATGGACTCGAAACATTTGTGGTATACTTGAGATGAGTTGAAAATTAGCCTTTGACTTTGGAGTCGGTCCTTGTATTTTTTTCTTGTATCGAGCTACTTGAGTTGAAAGATCAACCTCACCCATTTTGACGTAACAATAAAATAATGTCTCACTGTGCACTCAACTGATGTATACACACATAGTACACGATATCAATGGCATGCTCAGGCAGCACTTTCAAGAGGATTTGAGAGCGAGATGAAAAAAAGAAAAAATGAGAAAACCTTTGTTTCGAACGATAGTACTGCACATTGGCTCCGAATCAACAGCAGAAAGGTTTATTATAAATAATATATAAGGCGAGGTGAGCACATCCCGCCGACTCTCGGGCGTATCTGTGACGTGTACGAGGCTTGGATTTTTCACCGTCTGCGTTTTCCTGCCGCCGCCGCCGCCACCGCCGGCGGTACAACGGGGCTAAAAAATCCCATATACAGTGGTGTCGGAAAGATAACCCAACAACCCAACCGATATATATATATGGGCACACGTTTGTATAACGTTGTATATGTGAAACTTACACACGGTTGTAAGGTAAGTAGTGTATGCGCTATGTGATGTACGTATAATAATAATCACAATAAGAATACGTACGGGCTGGTACTTAATGCACATTATATACAACGCGTAGGTATACGTAATAAGACGAAAAAGTGGAGAACGGCGGAGGGAAATGGGTATACATGTATGTATTTATACATGGGTACGTGTACGTACACACGCGCGCGTGAGGTAAACACTGTTGTGCGTGTGCATGGGCGCGGGGCCGGGAACAAAGGCACACACATCGCCGACGCGTCCAGCAACCGTGACGACAAGTGAGCCCACCACCGAGTTTCTCACGCGTCTCTCTCTTTCCCCCTTCACCCTTCTATTTCCCTCCCATCGACCCTTTTTCATCATCGTCTTGCTCCCACTTCTTCTTCAATTCTTTTCTTCCCTGCAGTATAACAAATAATCCTCCACCAACTTTTAAGTAAGTGTACCCACAATCTTATGTTTATTCTATATTCCATGTGTGTATAATTAATTAGTTCATTCTTCTGCTTGCCAGTAGTTATAAGTGAGGTTTGTCACTCCCATTTTACATGTATATGATATATATACACCACACATCATTATTTTGAGCATGTTGTTCTAATGGTTCGGAGGAGGACGTTTTTCCATATCAAATAAACAATATGCCGTGTATAAATCAACATACTGTTTTGGTTATTGGTATAGAATTGCAGCTTTTGTTTTGCGACTTATTACATTACACCCAATACCTCATAAGTAGGTATACAATGCGTAAGTACTTGGGATTATCTGCTTGTGAAAAGGAATAAAAATTGGTACGTATTGGTACGTCGTGTGTATATTGCTGCTGCTAATTTCTTTGCGCGGCTCGATGAATCGAGGCGTAGGTAGGTAGGTAGGTATATAAGCATTGAAAGAAAAATATGCTTTCTGCACGTATTATGTAGAAAAAAAAAAAAAAAAATCTCTCCCTTAATGTTTCGCGCTTCACTCGGGGCTCGGCTATTTACTTATAATCAATACATGCAAGTACATGTATATACAGAGATTACAGAGTCCCGTAGGTTTTCGATAACTCGGGCATCATGGTTTTATTTTATTTTTTCAATAACGCTTTGCGAGCTCCGAAGCAGAAAATCACGCAGAATCCATATAGAATTATATATAAAATGTCCCCTCGTATATATATATATATATATAT